>OX940802.1:36709418-37309418 GCA_954870605.1 Acer campestre | reverse complement strand
AAATTGAATTACTTAGATATTTCTCTTTACCAAATTTTTGTTACCAAACATCACTAGTTAACTTGATGGTTGTTGTATAAAATAAATAATTAGTAAAAAGAATTAGAATTAAATAATTTAAAAATATATTATAAAAATTTCATATAAACTGACGGAATTAAATAAGTGGTACATCGTTTATGAACCAAAAGAAAATTATAAAATATTTATCCGAAAATATCATAAAATACAAAAAGAAAATTTCTTTTTTCAATTAAGACTGTATTTTTCCGTTTGAGAAAATGCTTTTGACTTTTGAATACCTAAAAAACATATATAAGGAAAATTAACAAATTTTAATATGAAATGAGAAATATTTTTTATGTCACTGTTCATGTTACAAACCTACAATAAAATTATTTAATAGTAAAATAAATTAAAAAAATTACTTGGATACTATTGTAAATATGATGATAAGATAACTTATGTTTGAAAATGGTGAGAACTGTACAAACAAGTATTGAAAAAGAAATTCAAATAAAATAAGTTAAATATAAAAATTTAATCCAATACAATAAATTTATTTAATAAAAAAATTTACCTTGATAGAGCTGTATCAATTGTGAGAAAGCAATTTTTGTTTGTAAATGTTGAGAGTTGGAGTTAACTCAGACCTGATGGTACTGTAGAAAAAAAAAAAAGTTGTAGAGTCATAGAGTAACAAACATAAACCACAAACCTGATATTTTTATTTATTTTTAAAAAAGTTGATATTAAATGAAGAAGTGCAATCTAGGAAATTAGGGTTAGCTTGGTATTGCTGTAACTTTTATAATAATTACTATTAGCTATGCCGAAGGAATAATCAGTTGTGAAATTAATCAACAGATGTATAGCTCAAAAGCAGTATACGTATGTTTGGTAATTTTATTTCAAAAGTGCTGAAATTAGTTACATTGACTAAAATAGACATGATTTTATAATCTTATTTTATTTTTTTCATTAATTATATATATTAAATCAATATTTAAGTAGAATATTAAAATTAGAAAAAAAAATCCATAAGAATAATAAAAATATTTTTAAAAAGTTTTATAAATCAAATCGATATTTAATTAGAATCTTTAATTTTAAGATGAAATAAGGTATAAAATGATTTTAATTTGATTTTATAAGGATAATAATGATATACTCTTTAAAAGATTCAATAAATGCTGAAATAAATTATTCCATAATCACTTTTAAAAAGTAACCCCCTACCCACTTCTCAAAATCACGGTCAAAACTTGCCAGATTATGAATTAATCACTTTTAAAAGTTTTACCAAATATCATTTTATGTTAAAATTATAAAATAAACTGATTTTAATTTCTCAAGAGCAATACCAAACTGGCCATTAGTTGTTGGTTTGTATTGTAAATAAAATGAAAAATTAGCTATTTATAAAGATTAAATTTTTAATGTAAAACATTTATTGCTGTCCACATATCAACATAAGATCATAGAGTGGGTCGAGAGAGTGAATTTAACACTCCTCAATTATTTTATATATTTTAGGAGGAATGCTAGATCCACTCTCCAAATTCACTATCTCTTCTCATGTTGACATGTGTCTACTTTTTACTTTTTACTTTTTACTTTTTTACTTTAAATTTAGAACTATAATAAATGAGTTGGTTTTACATGTTATTTTCAGTTCAAACCAATAACATCTTTTCAAATTGACCTTTCTTAATATTATTTATTATTATTATCATTATTATTATTATTATTATTATTATTATTATTATTATATACCTCTTTATATTTTTTTTTTTAAAATTTAATTACCAAACATAATTTATACTCGTAAAGTTAATTAACATTTTTGTATATATTCTCATAAGTTTATCACATTTTAATATTTTATAAAGTAATCCTCATTTTGGATTTTGAAAAATATAGTTAAAAAAAAAAAAATTTTCAGTGTAATAACTAAACAATTTTTTCTGTATTTTAATAATTTTAATAATATCAAAACTCAAATGTACTCAAATGTGGGGTGTCAAGTTTTATTGTATTTTAAATTAATTTCAATATTTTTAATAATATATATTTACTAATTTTTATTTTAAAAAATATAAATAAACTTAATAAATATTATTCAAACCACTACCTTTAATTCTTTGAACATTTTTTCTTCCATCTTTGGTAAGGGCAATTTGGGAAGGTGTTATTGGTTTGAATTGAAAATAACATACAAAACCAGTTCATTTATTATTACTCTAAGTTTAAAGTAAAATAAAAAATAAAAAAAATAGACACATGTCAACATGAAAAGAAAGAGTGTGTTAAGAGAGTGAATTTAGAGAGTGGATCTAGCAACCTCGTTATTTTAGATATGACTGAATTCAAAAACAATACCATTCACTGATCGAATAAAGAAAAATAGCATTTATACTTCGATTTACATGCTCGCAAATTCCAATAAAATTATTCTATTTTAGACATTACATAATTTCAGAATAATACCATTCACTGAATGAAGAAAATTAAACAACATTTATACTTCAATTCGCACGATCACATAATCCAATAATACGAATTTCAAAGAGTTTATATTACATCTAATTTGGTACATTTTAGATATACACAAATAACTAAATATTTATTTATTTATTTATTTTGGTATTTTTTCCATTTGAATTTTTTTAGATAATGTGAAGAGCTTTTTTAATTAATTAAATAAATAAATCAAATTATAGTTACATTAACTTTAAATCTTAAACCCAATAATAAAATAAAGGATAAGTCATTTTTAAAAATATATTAAATTAAAGATAAGACTAATATATGATATAGATTCTATTAAATTTTGAAAACACAAAGTGTTATTGATACTATAAAAGTTTTATTATAATTTCGTTTTTACTTGAGAGAGGGGGATCTGAAACTGGGATCTCAACAACCGTTGAAATATGTGGTTACCATCTGACTTTGTCTATAACTGGATTTTTTTTTTTCAAACAAATATAATATTACAAGCACGGTCCAAAATACAATACTCACGGTAAAAGTCTTTTAATTTTTTTTTTTTTAACGGAATTTTTAGTTATAAATTGACAGGTCCTCATATTTTTGTAAGTGTTCTTCTCTTTTATTAAAAGCAAAAAGTATATATATATATATAAAATCACAAATGTATAAAAAAAAAAAAAATAAATAAATAAATAAAAAAAAAAAACTAGATGATAAAATATTACAAAATCCCGAAAAATAATAAAATTGTTTTACTTTTATTTTGTTTAGATTTTAAACTGTTTTTGAAAGTAATTTTAATGTTTAATAAATTAAAAATAATAAAACACAAACATGTTTCTAGAAAAAAAAAAATCAAAAGCAAACAAAATAGTTTTGTAAACTAATGAGACGGTAATGAACCTATTACAAAACGCCACCTCAGCACAACAATCCTACATAGTCACGTATGTACCCGATTTCTTCTAAAAAAGGCTGCTTCTCTGCCACGCGCCCACGCGGGAACAGATCCCTAAACCATCAAAACAAACTCAAGAATTCGAATAGTCTTCTTCTTTTTCAAATTTAAATTCATTTTTTCAATCCGAACCCAAAAAAATCGAAAACCCATTCTGTTTCTTTTTCATCTCTATCACTCTAAACCACCCACACACTCAAAATCAACCCACCAAATCAAAATTTCTTCTTGTCAAGAAAACCCCATATGTTTCCTTTTATCCGAAAACCCTAATTTTTTTTTTTGCAGAGGATGAAGAACGAAGAAGATTTGAAAACCAATAACAACAATGAAGATCAGATTAATAGGAAGAGAAAGAGTACTACTAACAACAGTAGTAGTAGCAGCACCACTGATCAAGACTACCACCATCACCAAATTCCCAAGAGGGTTCTTCATCAGAATCTTGATCATGAAGCAAATGAAGACAATGATTTTCTCGCTCTTAGATTGAGAACAATCTCCAAACAAGAACTGTCTTCACTTTCTTCTTCGCCGCCATTATCAGAACCCATGTTGATTCATCATCGTCAACAACAACAACTACAACTACAACAACAACGACGATCCTCGATGCAGAAATTCATCTTACCCCAACAACAACAACACCAACAACAAGTACAGAATCCTCTCGAATACCTCCCAACAGCAGCTTTCATGCACGAGCCTTTACCGGTGTATCGTGCCCCGGAATTTGGTTCCGGTGGTGGCATTGGTGGCGGTGGTGTTAGTGCAGTGTCACGCCCTTTACGTGCCCGTAGAAACCCTACTCAAACCCCTGGTCAAGGAAAGAGTGAGACAGTGCCTGCTCTATTCCCTTGGGCTACTACGTCCAGGGCAACTGTTCACCCTCTGAACTATTTGCTTGCGAGGCACATAACCTCTATCAGAGGTGAAGTGCAATGCAAGAAATGCGAGAAGCAATATGAAATGGAGTTCGATTTGAAGGACAAGTTCTTGGAAGTTGGGAGATTCATCGCGGAGAACAAGTCTCGTATGCACGATAGGGCACCGAGCGTGTGGATGAATCCTGCGCTGCCCTCGTGTAGGCTCTGCGAGCAGGAGAACAGCGCAAAGCCGGTGATACCGGAGAAAAAGAAGCAGATCAATTGGCTGTTTTTGCTTCTGGGTCAGTTGCTGGGTTGTTGTACACTTGAACAGCTCAAGTATTTCTGCAAACATACCAAGAATCATCGTACTGGCGCTAAAGATCGTGTTCTGTATCTCACTTATTTGGGTTTGTGCAAACAGCTCGATCCGACTGGTCCTTTTGATCGTTGATGGTTTTGGTTCTTGATTGTTTAGTGTTTCTTGTCTGTGTAATTACAAATTTGCAGAAATTTTATGTCAAGTTTGTGCTTACTGTTTTCTGGTATTTTTTTTTTTTAGTTTTTTGTTTTTCTACATCTATCAAGATTGTAATCTCTTGTTTCAATCCAAATCTATGTGAGTACTGGTATTATTCCATTTGAAATGATTTTTTTGTCAATTCTGCATCTTCTTGTTTGAAATTTGTCTTTGAAATCTATTCATGATTAGAACAATATCACACACATGCATGGTTCTGTTGTCATTATTGTAAATTATGTCCCTAATGAGTATGGGTTTGTGGGTACCTATGTACGGTCCGAAAATCTACTCACACAACACTAGAAAGGAAACTCCTCAAAATAATGTAGTCCGAAAATCTACTCTTGAACACTAAGAAAACTCCTCGCTCTCCTTACACATCTCGTAAATGTATATCATGGGAAACTCCCTTGTAAAAATCTCGAACCCCCCTACCTCTATCGCACTAAAGAATGCTTATATATGTGAAAAAATAAAATAATAAACCATATATCTACAGGTTGATATACTGGCTTGGTTATTTCAACAAACAGTTTACCTTCTATTAAAGTTGTGGCTTTCTCTGTTCACTAAAATTGTACTGAAAAAGAATTATTTGACCCAAAAAGCATCAGAATATTGCAATGCTTTTGAAAGTAGTTTTAGTTAAGAAAAAAAAAAAACATAAAAGTTAATCGAAGCAATAATAATGAACATCTCACAAGATTATAGAAATAATTATGATTATTATGATCATTAATAATAATTAGGATGGGAAGGTTGTCAATAAAGACTGTTATTATCGAAGAGCTAGGTTGACATATATAATGACTATAAATTAAGAAACTTAAAGGAATTTATACTAAAAAAAGAAGAGTGGTGATATTGATTATCGATACATCCATTACCGAACTATTTACACCTCACTTTTTAAATTTTTAAGTATTTTCTTCTTTTTCTTATATCAAATTACTTAAAAAGACATACACTTTTTTATTACCAAAATCTTTAAACTAATAAAACCCCACTCTCCTTATTTCAAAACCCTAATGACATAGATTATTTCAAATCGCTGAATGTTTACTATTTTTTTCTTGTAGATCTTGAACTCATATTTCTCATGTTTAGTATTTGTTGATTTTATTGTTTCACATATTTGTTTTGTTTTCTTTTTAAATTCTAGATCCATGTTTGCTATTTTTTTTTCTCGGTTTATTTTATTTAAGATCTTTCGGGCATACTATGATTTGTATCAATTCTTTTGAATATTTTTATTCCGGATCTTCCAAAGTAAATTAGTTTAACGTTATTTACAAAAAAAAAGAAAAAAAAAGAAAAAAAAAAAACAATGAAGTCGCACTAAAAATCTCAACCAGAAAAACCTAATATCTGAAGAAACAAAACCACACCAAAACCCTAACTCAATCGCTAAAACAAAAATCATTAAATGATTAATATCACACTCACAATCTACCACCAACAATCCAATCGACTACAGAAAAAAAATCGCATCTAATAATGATGGTTCCTCCTTGAAATATGAAGAAAAAACAAGTCCTACGAATGGATGTGCGAAAATTGTATATAAAGATGATGTGTATTTTTTTTTTTTTTTAGAAAAAGATATGGGGTGTATTAAGTTTGAAAAATAAGTAAAAGGATAGTCCTGAAAATAAATAAATAAAATTAATAATACCATTTAATTTTATATAATTAAACCAAAATTTTTAAAAGTGGGGCATAAATAATTCGGTAGTGGGTGCCAATAGCACCACACAAAAAATATTGTTTATCTTGTGGATTTATCATAAAAATGGTATATATATCAAGTTAATCTGAAAACTATTTTGAGTTTCATGTACAATTTATACATATAGAATCAATGATTAATAGATAATTGCTTGATTGTCACTAGATACTAGCAAATATTATAACAGTTTCATTACTTGAATAAACATATTAATGACTACTTATTAAGTTAGTGATTTATAAAACAATAATGCTACTTTGTCCAAATATGGTGCTCAAATGATTTGGCATCATTGTAATCCATTCATTTAAATTCTATTAGATTTGTATGATTTAAATGAATCGATCACACCGTTGCCACGTCATTTGGATACTAGATTTGGACATCAAATTTGGACAATATAGCATTACTCTTAATAAAATATCAATAATTTGTTATAATAAACTCGACAATATGAGTTTGGCTCATGGTAAGCCCCTCACATCTATATCCATGAATTTATGAGTTCGAATCATACCCCTCCCCACAATCCTATAATATTGTAATAGTTCAAAAAACAAAAATATTGAAATTCAAGATTTTTTTTCACGTAGTTAATTTTTTTTTTTTAGTATATACATCATTAGAAAAGTAAATGAATTTTCAATTCATATTTTTGGAATAAAGAGTAAGCAAATGATTAAATGTGGAGGCCAGCAGGGGCCATGGCCCCCCCAAAGTTTTGAAAAAAAAAATTATGTTATAATTAAATGTGGTTTTCCACCGTGTACCTTTTATCATCATTTGTTAATTAGCCCACTAGTGTGACACATGTTATAAAATGTGGGGTGTGGCTTTCCCATTGGAGGAGCAAATGCAAGTGGGGCGGCAAAACAATAATTGAACAACATAAATTACAATAAGCTCCCTCCTCTTTATTGCCCATATATGTGTTTGAGTTCATTTGTATTTTTTTTTTGGATCTTTTTGAATATCAATACAAAACAAAGCTCTCCCTCGTCTCTTTATATTCATTCTTCACTCTCTCACACTTTGTTATTTATGATTCATATATTCTTTGATTGTTATTCGTTTATTCACAGCATAATAGAATCATTTTGGTTAAGAAAAAAAAAATCTAGATATTTGTTTATTATTTAAAAACCCAAACACCTCAGCACTATCATTAGATCGAACCTCACATGACCATATGTTACTTTTTATTTTCATTTTTTTTTCTTTGGTCTCATTATTTGTGTCACTTCTGTTTTTTGGTTTTTCTACACCCCACAATTCCACATTTCTTTTCAACACACAAACACCGAAACACACACTCTCTCGCTATCTCTCTTCATCTTCATTGTTTATCTTTATTTTGTTTCTCTCTTCATCTTTATTAGATCTGGTTTTTGCAACGTACAAATACTCTCCCTCTCCATCTTTCTTCATCTTCTTCATACATTTTTGCTTTGGGTTTCGATGATGAGTTCCAGTAAGACCATATCTACTTCCTTATTCTCATCTCCAAGCTCTAGGATCGGCTATCGACGTTGGACATGGCGGCCTTGGCCTGCAAACAGTAGCCAAAAATGACTGTTTTTCTGACGATTAATCGACCAATTTTTCCGATTACTAGAACACTGGTTGCACTGCACTTCGTCAGCTGCACATGGGGCCCATTTTTTACATTTTCGCCCCGGGCCTTAGATAAGTCGGGACTGGCTATATGCATACTATAGAAAATTCGATACATTGTGGCCCCCCCAACATCAAACTTCTAGTTTCATCCCTGGCTGTATAGATTGAACCTGATTACTGTATGATGTTGGGCAATTGTGTTTATCTGAATCTTCTGATGCTATACACAGGTCAGAGAAAGATATGAACCGTCGCTGCAAGGACATGCAAGCTAATTTGAGATTGAAAGTGAATCAAATGGCTTCCACCTCCCTAACAAGGATAGCTTGCTTGGTCCAAAAACAAAGCTAGCTGATATCTTGAGCAAAACAACCCCCGCTGATATCATAATTGACATGTCTTATAAATTAACAGAGGAACCGATAATTTAATGGGTTGTGTTTGGGTTACAACTTTTGACATGACAAGTTTAATGAGTGATGATATTTTCACTCCTTAAAAAAATGTATATATACCCCAAATTAGTATATTTTTAAAAATCCAATAATACCCTTAAGTAAAATTACTAAAATGACTAATTGTTAGTACACCCACAAATAATTATTAATTAGTTTCCTATTTTAATATTTTATAAATTTTTTTTTTTTCATATTAACAGTTTGATATTAATATATATATATATATATAAACTCTTTACATTTCAATAAACCCTAGATTTTCTTTTAAATATATTTTCAATCTCTTTAAGGAAATACAAATTGATTGCTAAGTATGGAAAATGAATCAAAATCATGAGACAAATTTGGTTGTGAAAAGGTAAGTTTTAAATTAATTTTTATTATTTTTATTAGAAGAACAAAATCATTATGTATATAATATAAACTGACTTTTAAATTAACTATATTATCTATATTTATAAGGTATGATCAGAAATCTCCTAAATAACAGATTTCATGTCCCTTTAGGATTAGGATATCTCCCAAATATCCTGATCCTAAAGGAACACGAAATCTCCACACACACACACACACATATATATATATATATATATATTGTTATTTGAAATTCTCGCCCTAACTGTTTCCTGCTTCTACAGATAGAAACGCTAGGCTTTTTGCATACTCAACAGCCAGCTAGTTTTCGGAATCCAGCCGCCACATATGTTGACTCTTCCACCGGATCTGATTGTCGACGTACTCTCACACTTGCCGGTGAAATCCCTATGTCGATTCAAGTGTGTATCTAAATCCTGGTTAGTTTTAATAACCTACCCTCAATTTGTCAAATTGCACATGGCTCAAACCCGAAGACAAAAATTTCTTCTCTTTAATGGTCCATCTCTTTACCATGTAGACCCCAAAACATCTCTTATGCAGGAACCATCATCTTATCGTAAAGTTGTTCCAATTAAACATGATCATCCATTTAAGGAAGAACATCATCATCGTGATTTTCGTTTCTGTGCTTGGGTCTCTGACTCTTGTAATGGGTTGTTTTGCATTCTAATGCTTGATCCTCCTGGTCATGATTTTTTTATATACAATCCTTCCACCAGAGAATCCAAGAAAATACCAAATATAGAATCTGACCAAGGATCCTATAATATGGTATCCACATTACATGGCTTTGGATATGCTGAATCCATTGATGACTACAAGTTTGTTAAAGTTGTTATCAAAAAAAAAATCGTACAGATTTTCTCTCTCAGAAACAATTCTTGGAAAACTATTAAATGTGATTTTCCTTTTAATGTTAACAAACGTCCAAGAGCTCATTGGGTGTATGGGATCCCTCTCAATGGAGCACTTCATTGGGTGGTTGATGTGGTCGATTACAACCTTGCGCTTGAGCATCATTTGATTGATGATGACTACTTTGAGCATCATTCCCTAGTACAGATTGTGGCATTTGATTTCGTCCGAGAGAAGTTCAAAACTTTACCCATACTTAATCAACTTCAACTTCAACAGTTGGATCGGTTTACGTTGTTGGGAGACTATCTTTGCTTAATCAATCGTCTCCACGAATTTTGGATTATGGAGGAATATGGTGTTAAACAATCTTGGACTAGAATTTCGATACCAAAGAAGCCGCACGTGGGCAGATGTTCATGGAGAGACGCTGGATTCTTGTTTCTAACTTCAGATGATGAATGCTTATTTGGCTATGAAAAAGATGATAAGTACACTGTTTTTGATGGTATCAGATGCTATAGCACGCAGGTGTACATGGAGAATCTTGTGTCCCCTGACTTTCACACCGACACCGTCACAAGCAGCAAAGGTGTCAATTATACTTTACCCTCGACTTTTATTTCATTTTATTTTGATAGTTAGATGTCACAATTAATTAACAATTATCGGAAATTTTTCTTGATTCTAGTGTCTTGTTATATTGTTGGTGTTCCCGTTCGCTATTGATTTTAATTTTTTATCATGTATGAGATGATTATGTTGACAAAACTAGATAGAAAATGTCAATGAAAGGGCAAGTAATTATTAGATCAATGGCTGAATATTCTGGTTTTATCAAATTTTTTTTTTTAAGATTTCCAGTTTTTGTTGCCAGGAGAGCTGGGATTTTGGTTTGGTTGATGAGGAGAGCACCAAATCGAAAAGGCATATGAAGACATAATGTGTGCTTGAAGGGGTGGTGGGCTCATTGAGTAATAAAATTCGATCGTAGGTTGAAATTGTTATAAGAAGATTTTTTATTATTATTACTATTATTAATGTAATCCCGGCTTTTATACTTGTTGGAATTTATTACTATTATTGTTTCATGATGTGATGGCTATAAGTATTTCTCATATAAAGCTATTTTTTTATTTTTTTATTTTTTATTATTATCATAAGAGACATTTCAAAGAATATGGTTGGATATAGAAATTTTAAGCAAAGACATTTAAGTACTTGACTTGTGGTATAATATAATCAAAACATCAAATGTTTGATTAAAGAGTTCGCCATTGAAAGTTGTGAAAATATTGGTGCATGGAATCTGGATTGGAATTGTACATGGAACCCAGATTAGCATTATTACAAGTTAATTAGAAGACCAAAGATCACCCTAAAATTACACAAACAAACAACAACAATTTGATAAACTTCCCAGGGACTAGAGATGCACATTTCCCCCCGGGGCCCCAATTTTCCCCGTCCCCATCCCCATTTGGGGATTTTTTTTTTGGGGAAAAATGGGGAAATGGGGAGGGATGGGGATGAAAATTATCCCCAAATTGAAATGGGGATGGGGATGGGGGGACCCCTCCCCATCCCCATTTCCCCATTTTCCCCACAATTATGTTGAAATGGGGATGGGGATGGGGATGGGGATGGGGGGGAGGTCCCCCATCCCCATTTCCCCATTTCCCCCAATTATATATAATAATATAAATATAATTATAATATATATATATATTATATTTTTTTTATTCTTTGAAAACCTAACTCCCTAACCCTAAGTATATATACAATTTTACTCAATTTAACTTCAAGACCTAAAACCTAAAACCTAAAGTTGCTCTCATTTTCTCAACAATTAGTTGTTATTGTAATGAACTTGTGAATTTTAAAACACTTTATTTTGTATTTGTAATGCACTAATGAATTTTATTTTATATTTGCAATGGAATGTTTGATTTTTGAGTTTAATTTGTAATTTTTATTCAAATGGGGAAATGGGGAAACGGGGAAAATGGGGAATTGGGGATGGGGATGGATATAGGTCCCCCCAAAATTCCCCATCCCCATTTTCCCCAAATGGGGAAATGGGGAGGGATGGGGGAAGGGTCTAGGTAATGGGGATGGGGATGGGGGGACCTATATCCATCCCCATTCCCCAAACGTGCATCCCTACCAGGGACCAAAGCAGGTAACCCAACAGCAGGGATTCTGCGTAGCAACAAAAACCAACACTAATCAGCAAACTAAAATTCAAGCCATTCAACTAAAGGCCATCAAATCATTTGAATCATTACAATAACATGAACTTCATTAGTACATTAATACATTAACCAAATCCAGTAAATAAATAACCGGATTCTAGTCATCTAAGGTGGTGCGTATTTTGCCACACTATGGCAATCCAACCGAACAAATTAAAGTAAGCAATCATCAGCAAATGTTGCACATGCAGTACACGCTTGATATTTAAACTTACCAAATACCAATAATGACTGCAAGACAGACACTATAAATATCTCTCGGTATTCATGATGAATAATACAGATTAAATCAGTATGATATAGCATTTCAATCTTATGCAAGCCAGAAGACTGATGACAATCAATTATACACACAATCAGCCAAAGTAGTGGGGAACTATATTATCATTATTTCTTATATTTCTGTTTATATATTCTGAATACCCACTATGCAAAGAATCCGATAACGAAGCTCATGAGGCCTTGGAACTGCTAGAACTTGGCTCCTTATTTCCCCCAACATTGAATAATGCCTAATTATGTCACAAGTAAAAACTCCCTTTACAAGATAAATTAGTTTAGCTACTTGTGTTCGAACAAAGGTAACATTCTGGGTATCTAACCTGCACACAAATTAAAAGAAGCCCACAATTTCTGTATCACCAAATAAATGCATATCCCAATTCCCACCATATCAAAGCACCAAAATTCTATGTAAGAATATGCTTGGAGAGTAAACATTTATTCAATTCAAGTACATGTTTTTCTAGAAAGAGTACTTTTACAATCCTAGCTCACTGCATCCCTAAGTCATAGATCCATGCTGCCATAAGTGCAGCTGATTCCTCCTCCTCAATTGCCATTTCAGCTATTTCCTCAGATTCTTCGTCTGCAAACATATTTGCAAGACTGAGCTTGTATTCTTCCTCTATGAATAAATTCTCGAGATTATACACATCATCCGATTCCAAAGCATTATCTGCTGCATCATCTTCCTCAATGTTATAACTTCCGAAGAAGGTCACTCCAATAATGCGATATAACCGAGGATGGTCCCTCGAGGAACCCTCTTGAAAGCAGAGGAAATATGTCAGCCTAGACTGTTCCACCTAGATAAAACATTATTACTGTCAAATCATATAAAAAATTAAAACTAACGAAAATACATTATATTTTATATAATTAAAAAACTTACAGCATCCAGATAATAGTGATCGGGCATAAATCTGAAATCGAACCGTCTACTCAGCAAGTAAATGATTGGGTCGTACACCACAAGACTATCACTTATAAAACGACGATCCTCACCACCGAAAATCACTCTTACCCTACATCTTTGGGCACAATTCGTACACTGACCAAAGTAAATTTAAGAAATTAAGACAAGCATGTAAAAATACAATAACCCCAATGCTCAAAATCAGAATAACTATTTCATACATCATACCTGCAGCTCAAAAACTACAGCTTCTGTTGGTGGAACACCACGAAGATGGTATGGTATCACTTATAAAACGACGATCCTCTCCACCGAAAATCACTCTTACCCTACATCTTTGGGCACAATTCGTACACTGACCAAAGTAAATTTAAGAAATTAAGACAAGCATGTAAAAATACAATAACCCCAATGCTCAAAATCAGAATAACTATTTCATACATCATACCTGCAGCTCAAAAACTACAGCTTCTGTTGGTGGAACACCACGAAGATGGTATGGTGCCATACCATCTTCGTGGTGTTCCACCAACAGAAGCTGTAGTTTTTGAGCTGCAGGTATGATGTATGAAATAGTTATTCTGATTTTGAGCATTGGGGTTATTGTATTTTTACATGCTTGTCTTAATTTCTTAAATTTACTTTGGTCAGTGTACGAATTGTGCCCAAAGATGTAGGGTAAGAGTGATTTTCGGTGGAGAGGATCGTCGTTTTATAAGTGATAGTCTTGTGGTGTACGACCCAATCATTTACTTGCTGAGTAGACGGTTCGATTTCAGATTTATGCCCGATCACTATTATCTGGATGCTGTAAGTTTTTTAATTATATAAAATATAATGTATTTTCGTTAGTTTTAATTTTTTATATGATTTGACAGTAATAATGTTTTATCTAGGTGGAACAGTCTAGGCTGACATATTTCCTCTGCTTTCAAGAGGGTTCCTCGAGGGACCATCCTCGGTTCTACCGCATCATTGGAGTGACCTTCTTCAGAAGTTATAACATTGAGGAAGATGATGCAGCAGATGATGCTTCGGAATCAGATGACGATGATGTTTATAATCTTGGGAATTTATTCATAGAGGAAGAATAGATTTACAGTGACAGAAGTCTGCAAGAAGAACGTACAAATGGTGGGATTCTTGAACAAAAATCGTCTGTAGAAGGGTAGCTGTTTCAGTAGAAACCCAGAGAAAAAAAAAAAGGCAAGTAGAACATAGTAAAACGCTGTGTACAACACTAGAAATAAAACAAGAAGCTAAACCAGAATCAAAATCACACAAAGAATGTACAAAATGGGGACAACTGGGGGGATTTCTTGAACAAAAAGAGTCAAAAAGAATCCGTAGAAGGGTTGCTGTATCAGTAGAAACCCAATAGAAAAGAAAAGAAAAGAAAAGAAGAAGCAAATAGAACATAGTAAAACGCTGTGTACCTGGAGGAGTGAAACAACACAGAAAAATGGAAAATGAAGAACAAAGGAAAAGGAGAAGCCAAAAAAGATACCGTTAATATTTATATTAAGATTTTGAATAGAATATAATTTGAAAATTAAGGAAAAAATAGAAATTAAAAAATAAATAAATAAACAAAAAAAAAAAAAAAAAAACCCAGGTTATAATAGCATAAATGTAAGTAAAAAGTTAAAATTAGAAACATGTAAAAAACAAGAGACCACCAATTAGATTACCTGAACTCCTGTGTATACATGAAAGAACTGCATTGGTAATCATAAAAGCACTGTACTTCCGCAGCAGCACACAAATGCGTGCATAAAGCATTTTGCAGAGCTCACTACCGGTTCTCCTTCTCTTTGCCCTTGTCAGCTGAACCACCGTCGGCCGCCGCGGCGGGAGTGGCGCGAGCTTTGGAGTAGTCCTAGTTGAGCTTCTAACTGGACAAAAACCAGTAATTTCAACTGGGACATTAAGTCCGTGGAGGAAAACAATCTGTATGTTGAAGAAGAAGGAGGAGGATTTGGGGATTTAGGGTTGAAGAGATTTAGGGATTTGAAAATATGTAGTGTTGAAGTGGACGGTTTTGTAAGTCAAAGTTACTTTTATAGCTCCTTAAATCAAAACGACTGAGTTTTGGTTTGTTGAGTTTGAGTCTGGTGTCAATACGACACCGTTTTGGAGTCAATAGATTAATCAATTGGTCTGTCTATCTATTTTATTTAGTTATTCTTTTTTGGGAAATAATCATTTTCCCCCCTACTGTTTACCATATTGTTAAAGTGAGGCCAGAGTTTCACGAAATTAGCCAGTCTCCCCCCAAAATGATAATGATATTCAAACACCCCCTTCCGTTAACTTTTTCAACGGAAAAACAGACTCTGACACTTTTCAGTGGGTTAAAAGACGAAATTACCCTTCTATGTTTTTACTTGCCAGACAACACATATTAAATAACTGAAATTACAATTTTACCCTCTAAGATATTTATTAAATAAAAATATATTAAAAAAACAGAAAAAAAAAAAAATTAAAAAACACAAATGAAAAAAATGATCTCCACCGTCCATCTCAAAGATGGATGGTGGAAATATCTCTTTTTTATTTTATTTTTTATTTAAATTTCGAAAAAAAAAATTAAATTTTAAAAAATTTTAAAAAATCTGATGAAACTCTACACCACAATCAAATTACAAAAAAAAAAAAAAAAAAATTAATTCATATTCTTTCAATCTTAAACACAATATCTAACTTCACAAACACAAATTGAATCCATATTCTTTCAATCCCAAACACAATATCTATCTTCACAAACCCAGGCAATTCTTTTTGTAATAACAACAAATTTAATTCAATCCAAACCCTAACCTAATCCACCATTCAATTTTTCTTCCTGCAATATATCAAAGCCAACAACATTCAACAATTTCAAATAATCAAAGCTCTGCAAACTCCCTCCCATCGGAATCTTCCCACACAACCTGTTATAACTCACATTAAACAACTGCAAAGTCAGCGAAGTCATCTCCTCCGGAATACTCCCAAATAGCTTATTGTGATTCAGATCCAGCGACGCCAAGCTCTTTGGAAACACAACCTTCGATAGATTGAACTCTAACATGTTTCTTGATAGATCCACTTCAAAGGTTGTCTTTGATGGTGGTCGATGTTCCCAATTTCTTCAAACAAAAACAATTAAAAAAAAAAATTGAAGAGATCAAAAGATTTTTTTTTCCAGTTTGGGGAATTTTTTTTAGATTTTTTTTAAAGAAAAATGAAATGGTGGTAAGGTGGAGAAGAAGAAAAATTTTCGTGGAGAGAGAAGAAGAATCGATGATGATGATTGAAGATGATGTGGTCTGGAGAGAGAAGAAGAATTGATGAAGAAGGTGAAGTCGTGGAGAAGAAGAAGAATTGTTGTGGAGAGAGAAGAAGAATTGATGAAGAGACTATTATTATTATTATTATTATTATTAAATGGTGGTGGATTTGGGACCACATAAATTGATGACGTGGACTTGGAGAGAGAAGAAGAATTGTTGATTTTCTGATATCATAGGGAGTTTACCAATTTGTCCTCCAACAGTGACGGTCAACCCTCACTTTGGATGATTTTCTAGTCAGAAGGGGGTGTTTGTTAAATAAGTTCGTTTTGAGGGGGTCACTTTTCTAAAGTCAAGAAACCTTGTCCTCACTTTAACAATATGGTAAACAGTAGGGGGGAAAATGATTATTTCCCATTCTTTTTTTTTTTTTTTGATAAAATTCGAACCAAACAAACAAGGACGAAAAAACAAAGAACAAACAAAAAAGGGGGCACACAGACCCCAACCAAAAACTACCCAGATATATCAAATTCAACCTCCTTACTAATGCAATCTAGAAAATCTTCCATCCAGTAAGCATTTTCATCAATTCTTAAAGCTTTCTTTTTTTTTTTTTTTTTTGATTAACATTCTTAAAGCTTTCTCAGCTAGCCCTTTAGCCACTTTGTTGGCATCTTTACTGATAACACTCACAACAGCCTCATTTTCTTTGTTAATCAGACAATTAATGTCCGAGACCAGCGTGCCATAATCCGAATCCAGGTCAAAACCTTCCTTAATCCATTTAACAATTGTGGCCTCATCAGATTCAATCATCTTCAATATAAGCCCACAGTCTTTACCAAATTGGATGCATTTCAGAACTGCCATCAGCTTGGCAATTTTAATACTAAACATACCCTAAAAAAAAATGGAACCCGCAGCCATCACACTACCTTCAGAATTCCTAATAATCATTCCTATTCCCACAACACCTTTCCCCTGATCAAGAACAGCATCACAATTGGCCTTGTAGTCGTCCTTTCCAGGCGGAATTCATCTCCCTCTCCTGATGTTATTAGGCATCACTTTACTCCTCATCTCAGAATTGGAATTCCTATAGTCCTGCAAAAACTCGGCTCTCCAACCTATCACCTCAGCCATATTGTGCTTTCTCGCTTCATGGAAGAATGAATTACGGCAAAACCTAATCCTCCATACCACAACACAAAAAAGCTCACAATCCTTCATTCACAAGGGAAAAACAATCACAAATAAGATCAGAGAAGTTATTGTACACACCTCTAAGCTTAACCTTCCTGCTGCACCACTCATCTCAGATAGGTTTTAGCTTGCTGCACTCCCACAAGGCATGAAGAGTGGTCTCCGCAGCTCTCTTGCACGCCTCACAAGTACCATCCGTGCTGACCCCTCTACGCCCAATATTACTCTTCGTAGGTATCCATTCCTGACTTGCATTCCAGATGAATATCTTTACTTTCATAGGAATTTTCACACGCCATAAGGTGTTCCACCACGAATTCAGAGGGCCAGCATCAGAAGAGGTTACCGAATTCTCCAGTCTGCGACCTAGCCAATAACCACTCTTGACGGTGTACTGCCCATTTTCATTGTAATGCCATAGAAGGAAGTCTTTCATGTCTCCACTGCTAATGGGGATCTTAAGAATCACATTAGTGTCTTCTAAACTAAAATTTTGTTTTAACTTCTGAATATCCCAGGTACCTGAGGCAGAGAACAGCTGATCCACCGTAGCATTCCTCTCTAATTTGGGCTGCGACATAATCTTGAAGGTAGTCGGTTTAGGAATCCATTTGTCCCTATAAATACTGATATCTTTCCCATCCCCCACTCTCCATCTAACACCTTTTTCCAGCAGCTCTTTCCCCCAACAGAGGTTATTCCACATATATGAGCCACTGGTACTCTTCTTGGCCTCCATCAGAGTTCCGTTCTTGTAGTAGCATCCCCTCAACACTCTTCCGGCTAAAGATTCCGGGTTCTTGAGAAGCCTCCAACACTGGTTGGCCAAGAAAGCTCTATTAGACATCTCAAGATCCCGGAAACCCAAGCCACCATCACATTTCTCCTTACACAGGTTCATCCACGTACACCAGTGAATCTTCCTCTTCTTCTCATTACCGCCTCACCAAAAGCGAGCACATAACCTATGAATTTCATTGATTAATGCTTTAGGTAATCGAAACATACTCATCGTATAATACGGGGTTGCTTGAATAACAGCTTTGACAAGGATCTCCTTGCCTGCCATAGAAAGTATTTTTCCCCCCACCCTTTGATTTTCCCCCAAACTCTGTCAATAATGTTAGCAAACACCCTTCGTTTGCTTCTCCCAGTAAAACAGGGCAGACCAAGATAGGTCTCATGACACTCCACCAACTTGATCCTGATCAGAGCAGCCAACTCTTGCCCCTCCAGTTCCGAGAAAGACGGACTAATACACATAGCCGATTTATCTAGATTAATGGCCTGCCCATAAGCTAACTCATACTCAACCAGAATAGCTTTGATAGCGATACAATTGGTCTTGTTAGCCTTGGTGAAGAATAGACTATCGTCCGCAAAAAATAAGTGACTAATCACAGGACCTCCTCTACTACAACTAAAGCCGGAAATAGAACCTGAGCTCTACGCTTTCTGAATGAGAGTTGTAAGGCCTTCAGCACAGATTAAAAAAAGAAAAAGCGAGAGAGGATCTCCCTGCCTAAGACCTCTCGTAGGAATAATCTCTCTGCTCAACTCTCCGTTAATCAGAACTAAAAAGGTGATGGACGAGATACATCTCATAATTAATTCGATCCACTTCAGAGAAAAGCCCAATTTGCCCATCATACCTTCCAGAAAAATCCACTCAACTCTGTCGTATGCTTTGGACATATCCAATTTAATGGCCATAGATCCCTTTTCCCTCCTTCATCTCTTCAACCTGTGAAGACACTCGAAACCGACGATAGTATTATCCGAAATTCTCCGACCCAGAATGAACGCACATTGGTTCTCTGAAATTACATCACCTAAAGCCAATCTAAATATGCTGGTAATAGCTTTCGAAATAATCTTGTAGATGACGTTGCATAAACTGATGGGTCTGAATCCAGCCATACTCTTCGGATTCCGACATTTTGGAATGAGAGAAATGATGGTGTTATTCATTCCGTCCACCTTCGCACCCTTATTCATGACATCCAGACAAGCTTCCACAATACTTGGACCAATCAAGGTCCAATATCTTTGATAAAAAATTACTAGCAATCCATCACTACCGGGAGCCTTTGTTGGATGCATGTCAAAAACGGCTTTCCTTACCTCCTCCCCAGAAAAGTTAGCATCCAACCACCTCGACTTATTACAATCCATCTTTGGCTCCACCTCCTCAAGAATTCTCCCTAACTCCTCCCTAGAAGGCTGTCTAGAACAAAACAAACTCTTAAAGTAGTCACTGGCAATTCTCTCTATCTCCTCACTCGAATCCCTCCACACTCCGTTATTATCAATCAGCCCTTAGATTTTATTTCTCGTCTTCCTCTCCGAAGCTTTCAAATGAAAAAACCATGTATTACGGTCCCCCTTCTGCAGCCACTCCACCTTTGCTCTTTATTTCCAATATCTCTCCTCTGTACCCAAGGCTTCATCCAAATTATTCTCCAAAATTCTAATGTCTCTCCACGATTTTGGCACATTTGTATTACAGGCTTCCTTAAGGGCTTCTTTCTTTTTCTGGAGATCCTGGCGATGCTCCTTCTCCTCCTTATGTTCCACGAATTCAGCAATCTTCCACACCTGTCAATTTTCCACAGAACATTATCCGGGCCACTTCTCATGCTTGGTTCATTCCAAGCAGTTTCAATAATATTCTGACATTCTTTCTCTTCGATTAAGCATTCCTCAAGATAAAATCTCCTACCCTTCTTTTTTACTACAACCTTTTCCGAAACATCCAAGACTAGAGGTCTATAATTAGAGCCCCAAAACTCGAGATGTCTGATCACAAACTGAGGAAAAAATCTTCTCCAATCCCTGCTACAGAATCCTCTATCCAGTCATTCCATAACCAGCCCACTTCCCTCTCTTTTGTTGCTCCAAGTGAAACTAGGCCCCACAAATCCCATATCCTCCAAGCCACACTCCTCAACTGTTTCCTGAAAATCTGTCATAATTCTCCAATTTTTGTGCAAACACCCATACTTCTCTTTATCACCTAAGATCTCATTAAAATCCCCCATACAAACCCAGGGAAGAGAAGACATACCAGCTAAACGCTTCAACATAGTCCAAGAATGTTTCCTTTGGCTCTGCTCTAGCTTCTCGTAAAATCCCGTAAATCGCCAAACATTACTCCCCTGAGCACCGATTTTAACATCAATGTGGTCTTGCGAATACGTTAACAAATCGACCACCAAACTATCACTCCAAAACAAACACAGACCTCCCGCTTTCCCTTTGCAATCCACCACAAATTTCCCACTGTATCCTAGCTTAATTCTCCACTTTTGCATTTTCCCATGGTCACACTTTGTTTCCACTAAAAACATAATCTCCGGTTTCACCTCCTGCTTGAAGGAACGCATGATATTGAATGCACGCGAGCTTCCCAACCCACATGCATTCCAGATGAATATTTTCATTGGATACGACGAGCCAGTTGAGACTGGCCGGCCGATATATCTAAGCACGCAACTTCTGATGCTTCCGATGAAACCCCCTCAAGGGTAACTCTTCTAGCACTAACTGGAACCTCTGAAACCACCAACAAATCATCATTCTTCTCCCCTAATTTCTCTTCTAAGTTTTCCCCATAGTGAGGTAAGATTCGAAATTTTTTCCTCTCAAACACCTTCCTCTCGATAGAAACACCAGATTTCCGTTTACCTAAGCTTTCCCCCAAATTCACTCCCACTTCCTTTTTATTCCCTTCATCCACTTGACCAACTCTTTTCCATCTTCTCCTTATAGTTTTACCCATGATCTCCTGATTAATTAGGTTGGCTAACACATCCCTAGGCCCATTTCCCTCTTTTCCTTCTAAACCAGTCTTAGACCCACTTCCCATTTATGTCTGGCCTAGAACTATTGGAATATCTGGCTTATACCCCCCAATAGCTCCTTTTTCCTTAGGGCCGCTCGAATCCTTTTTAAGAATTAGCCCAACAGGCCCAGTAAGCCCACTAAACTCTAAATCCCCTCATTCTTCTGTCACTTCCATCGCTGTCCCCTCTAGTGTGTCAGTAGCCATCCTTTTGCCGAAGTTTTCCATTTCCCTAAGAACTTTACCAACTTCCTTGTCAAATCCCCCCTTTTCCCTGCTGCTTTCCAAGACACCCTTCTTTTCTAAATCCCCTCGCCCTACTCCACCCACTTTTTTCCGGTCGTCGGCGCCCGTTATCTCTGATATTTTCTCCTTCCCTCTCCAATTCTCCTGAGTGTTTCTATGTCCTCCTTTGTCTACATTGGATCTTCCAAACCCTTCATTATAACCCTATCTCCTGTTATTTCCCCTGGCTGATCCCATATATGCTCTTTTCAATGGACTAGGTGCTCGAGTCCACACTGCCAATCTCATGTTCTCGTCTGAAAGAACCTCCCCTTTCACTGTTTCATCCGTGCATTCCTCCATGACATGGCCCAGCTTGCTGCACATAAAACAGAAGTTCAACAGCCTTTCATATCTTAGAAGCATTGTTATCACCTTCCCTGTTCCCAAAAGATCAACCCGAATGCAACGTTATAATGGTTCATTAGCTTGGACCGTAACTCTCACCCGAAGAAATCGACCAGATCCGTTAGATGTCGTCTCATTATCTATCTCTATAACCTCCCCTATCATGTTTCCCAAGAACCTCCCATTTTCTTGCGTCATACATAATAGAGGTATATTATGTATTCTCACCCAAAAATCTACCTTGTTGAACTTCATACCATCCACTTCTCCTTCTCCTTCTCCTTCTCCTGTAGGTTTCTCAAAGACTATGATCGCTCGATCAAAGCTCCAAGGACTACCTTTCAGTATTCGTTGTCTATCATTCAATGATTTAAAGCAGAATTCGAATATGTTACCTTTCACGTGCTCGATTTCCACTCCACCCTCCACTCTCCAAATCTTATTCATAACATCAATGAAAACGTTTTTATTAACCAACTTTGTCGCTAAAATCTTACCCACTAAACATAATGCTAATCTCTATTCTCCTTTAACTTTAAGCAAGAAATCTAACTGCCTTGCCGGCCTTTCCTTTACTTTAATGGAGAGACCTCCACAAAGCCTAGCAATGTCCTCCGCATCCATGACCCGATACTACACCCCCTCAGGAAGATAACTCCTGAAAAACACTCTCACCTTAATTTCAGAGAGAAACTAAGAGAGAGACTAATACATAATTGTTGGTTACTTTTATTTAGTTATGCCATGAAATGCTCTATTCTTCAACAAATTAACATGTCTTGCAGTTTCAATTTGGCAGCATTTGTGAATTTAAAAGTGTTGTCACATACAACATAATTTATGTGATAATAGTTTATATGCACAATATATATACATATATACCTAATTTAGGTTTCAGTAAGGAATATCTTTATTTACTTTAATTTTAATTTTAATTTTTAAAAAAGTGTGTATGATCTTTTGGTCCTCCAGGGTCGTCCTCCTAGGGCTCCGATCATTAAAAAGGAGTACTGTGGTTTTAATGTTTTTGATTCATTTGTAATTTTGTTATTTTTAGGGATAAAAGTGTCCACAAAATAACTTCTCTATTGCAAATTAACATGCCCACCTTTGTATTATTTTATTAATTTATTTGGTAAAAATATAAGGGTATAATGGTCAATTCATACAATTGAAGTTGTGAATCAAAAAAGTTGACAACCTCTCCAAAGAAGCATTTTCCCTGCTAATGAGGACCCGATCCCAGGAGGGACCCTGTCCGTTATAGAATCAATTCTAGAGGGAACTAGACTAGCTATAGACTTGGCCCCAGGAAGAGTTAAGCCCGATTCCAAGAGGGACCCAGTCCGCCATTAACCCGATCTCAAGAGGGATTCGACCCGCCTTGATCAACCATGGTCATCGCACTATCGAGGTTCGGTAAGGGTTTGGTCCTAATTAATAGCCAGCCTCCACGCCTAAAACCATAACAAAGCCCTTAAACATCCCAAGCAACCTTCTAAAATGACCCAAATGCCTCTACCTAATGCCGATCCACGATTAGGGCTGATGTTAGCCCTAAAACAAAGTCACATGGAGGAGAATAGAACCAAAGCAACCTGTAAAAAGGGACTCAAGCAATTAATGATGGGCAGCAAGCATGAAGAATGAAAGATAGAGGGTTAACGGATGAGATCCCTCAACAGCCGCACCTTACCAACGGTCAGATCTCATCCCACCTAAGCTCTACTCAATGTCAACTATGCCGTACATGAAGAGGGTAGTGTTTTCCCAGAAAAACAGATGCAGAGAATCTCTAAGCTGAAGAAGGAAACCATGAAGAAAAGCACCGACAATGTGCAACGGTATAGGCGCTGACGCTATCCCCCACAGTGCAGAATGGTGACAGCGACAACTCTCGCCAATTAGGAACGTTTCCAGCCAATCCAAGCATCGCGAACCGCCACTAAAGCTCTATGTGATCAAGCTAAAATTGGTATGATTTTGACCTTCATTCCCATCTCTTTATGCTTGATTCTCGGGTGTTTCCCCGTATTTAATGTCCTTAAATCAAGTGTTTCAGATTTTATTAGGCCTCAAGGGCATTTGTGAAGAGGAGGAATTTTGTGCAAAAAGGAGCATAAGGTGATGAAACAGGGCATTGTCGCCCTTTGCTAAAGCTATTGTCGCTATGGCGATAGGGAGGTGCATTTCAAAGCAAATTGTCACCACAATATCGCCACGAGGTCACCACGGCGACAGAAGAATTAATTCAAGAAGAAAGTCAATCAGATGTTGTCGTCATGAGATGCCGCCATGGCGACAATAAGGGACAAATGACGACAACGTAGGAATTTCAACGTTGACACTCCAACATTGGAAATTGTCGCTATGGCAACACAATGGCAACAAAGAGAAGAGATCAATCAGGTGGCATCGCCATGAGATATCGCCATGGCGACATAGAAGGACAAAGGGCGACAACATAACCAACGTTGGATATTTTCGCCATGACATGTCGCTGTATATGGTAACCAAAGGGTAACAACATAGGAATTCTAGTGTTGGCATTCAAGAGGAGTGTTCTTGTCATTTCATGCCCATTTCGTACCCTAGCTTTTCTAGCCTATAAATTCACCAACTTTTATAGATCATCTATCATATTCTCTCATACCTATCTCTTCTTCAACCTAGGATCACCATAACTCCCCTTTCAAATTCCTCCATTTTCTATACTTGAATTCACCTTTTCCATCCAAACCTCAAAACCAAATCTTGACTACTTCCCTAAATCATTCCTCTCTTACCATTCTCTACATCCCAATACCTTTGTCACTCACCATTAGACACCCACCTATCTAGACACATCCTCTTCTCCCATTCTTTGTGCTAGGAGCATCAAAGGAAAGGAATGATCAAACACTAAAGAATGAGGCCCAAGGGTGATTTCCTTTCCTATTACTTGCTTTCTATTTTATTGCAACTATATGTAACTAAACCCCTAATCTATGGGATAGAGTTGAGGAACATTTGGTTGTGAGTATTTGCTTAAACTTTGTAATGAATCTCTATATGTGTTCTATTTATTTATTCATTAGATTTTATTCACTATGTGATTGACTTGTATATCCATTTGTTAATTACAATCTTGTTTAGAATAACATGTTATGCAATCATCATTGGATTGACACCCTTGTATGATTAAGAACCCAATAAATAGGATAGATTAGTGGAGGGTATATCAACCACACTATTCTAAACCTAGATTTGTAACCAACCAATCCCACCATGACCCCCTTTCCTTAATCGGTTAAGCATTGTGGTGGGAAGATGTTTAGGGTTCATCGTAATGACCTAAACACATCCTAAAAAACAAATGGTTAACACGTAGAGATTGGTCCATTAAAGTGGCTTAAAAAGCACTACCCATACCCACTTGTTAATCTATCAATTCCCTAGCATCTATATTAATTGTTTACATCCATTACTCTTATTAAGATTGTTAAGTATTTTATTTTTCCTATCACCATATTTTTACTTAGGTTTATTTTATATGTATGTTTGATGGTTTGACAAACCATACGCTCATTCATTTATCTATGATTTATTTTATTGCATTTAGATTAGCTAATTAATTCAACTAATTACTTTAATACCCTGTGGAACAAATCCTGCTTACCACTTTACTAATTTTATATCTTAAGTGGTTTTTCTAGTGGTTAAACAAGGTTTTCAAAACGAACACATAAAAAGTATTTTGTTGATACAAAACAACCTCATCAAAATTGGCGCCGCTGCCGGGGAATTGAAGCGATTGTTGAATCAATTAACTTTTCTTAGTTTAGTTTTTATTAATTTTTAGTCTCTTAGTTGTTTTTAGTCATTTAGTTCCTTTTTATTTCTTTGGTAGTTTTGTTTATTTTTGTTTTAGGATTCTATGGATTTCTTCACGGAATATCAAGGGCCGAGCTACTAGACTCATGAGAATTGCTTCAATACGAATTGGTGGACTAACCAAGATTCCTTCTCATCATACCAATCAAACGTCATTGATGATGAGAGGAAAAATTTCATGGAGAATCATCTTCAGGAGAGTAAGAGATTCCAAGCTTCTCAATGAGAGACCATGGAGTCATTCCAATCCGTACAACAATAACATGAGAAGAAGATGAGAAACCATGTGATTTTTAGTCGGCCGGATCAATCACTAGAATCAGTTTATCCCAAGCAAGGGAGGACAATGAGCCGTGTACACGCTCTTGTATAAGTATATGATAACGGTGCGGAAACCAAGGACGAACTGCCAAAGACCCAAGAGCAAAGCATGAAGTTAGAGGAAAAATTGGTTTCACTTCAAGAGAGATTGGTGGAAACCTCCCAAGGGAAGGACAAATTGGAGAGAAAGTTACAACTTGTGATGAAAAAGTTAGAAGATACGGAGGCTTTCGGAAAGGTGAAGGTGGAAGAGCTTGAAACTCTAAACAAGAAGCTCACTCTTGAAGTAAACTTGCTCAAAGAGGTGATGAGCCGTCGTTGTGGTACTCAACAAAATACGTGTTGTGTGTGATCATTTTTAAAAACCAATTTCACCACTTAAAAATCCACTTAGATAGAAAATTAGTAGAATGGTAAGTAGGATTCGTTCCCCAGGGAATTAGAGTGATTAGTTGAATAAATTAACTAGTGTAAATGCGATAAAATAAATCATAGATAAATGGATGAGTGAATGGGTTGTCAAGCCATCAAACATACATGTAAAATAAACCTAATAAAACTAATAAAATGGAATGCTCAACAAATCTAGATAAGATATATGAATTAAACAATTAATATGAATTTTAGGGAAATGATAGAGTAGCTAATGGACTATGAACAATTCATACATGGCTTCTTTAATGCACTATCTACACAATCAAAGACCAATCTCATTCGAATGTGTTGTTTAGGTCGTCACTACGAACCCTAAACAACTTCCTACCGCAATGCCTAACCGATTAAGGAGAGGGGGTCACGGTGGAATCGGTTAGTGACGATCAAATGGTCTAGGCAATCGAGGTTGATCACTTCTCCAAAAGCTTATCCTATTCACTATGTGCTATAATCGATTAAGTGTGTCAATAACTCAACCAATTTTATCACAAATTAATCCTACAACATATTGTAATTAACAAGTGTGTCAATAACTCAATTAATCACATAAGTGCAAGATCTAATTAAAAAGTAAATAAAACTTAAATCATGCAAACATAATATTTAAAGCTTTAATAAATACTCATGTCCAAAAAGTCTCTCAAATCATCCCCTAAAATGGGGGTTTTAATTACACATAAATACAAACAAGAAAAAGAAGTAAAATGGAGAGAAATCACCCTTGGGTCTCTCTTGTAAGCTTGATCCTTCCTTGAGCTATCTTGCTTGAATTTTGTGCAAAGAGTGGGTGTTGGGGATGTGTATAGATAGGTGGAGTCATATGGAAAGTGACAAAGGAAAGGGGTGGAGAAGATGGAAGGAGAGGAATGATTTAGGTGAGGTAATCTTGATGTTGAGTTTGAGGTAAATGAGAAATGGAGGGATTAGGAATGGTAGAAATGAGGTTTATTGGCTATCAAGAATTACCAAGTGTTTTTTAAAAGGAGAAAAAGTGATGAATTTATAGGATTTTCAAATTAGAACTCAGGTGGTAAATTACCAAAACACCTCCTAACCATGACAAATTACCATTTAGTCCAATAGAAGGGGGCATCTTGTCATTTCCCCACCAATTTGAAATGCACAGATAAGGAGGTTGATACTTGCTCAATGGCGACATGTAGAGCTACACTGTGGCGAAGCAATCAGGTGCTAAAACAACTCCCTGTCGCCATGGCGACATCGGAATGCAAACCATGACATTGATTTACGCGGTTTTATCACGGTTTGGGAAGTGGTGACACAAATGGCGAACATAGGCGTGGAGGAGACTTGAAGATTCCGACGATTTGGAGGACCAAGAAGTCAATGATGGGGCTAACGTTGAGGTGGCCGTCCGATTGGGACCAGAATCGGCCGAAGATAGGCCAGAAAAGGTTGCTTCACCGGCGGCTAGGGTTTAATGCATTAATGGTTGCTGCTCATAAGCTGAAGGAAAAGATTATGAATAATGTTGGGGTGCAATCAGCAGGGAAATAGGGTGCACATAGCAGCTGATGTTTTTGTCTTTAATGGGGTGCGTTTGAAGGAGTGAAACGCACTGTTTCATTAATCTGCATGGCACGGGCCTGTCTATTCTTCTTTGGGGTGCGCTTAGTGCCAAGCTTGGTTCTTTTTTAGTGAAATGCACCGTTTCAATTTGGGGTAGCTGGGCTGCGCGCAGAATGTGGCTGGGGTGCGTTTGGCCTGTGCATTAGGCCTTTTGTTTGGGCTAGGCTTGATATGCTACTCAAGTGAAACGCACCGTTTCATGTATTGGGAGGCAAGCGCTTCTAGACAATTGCAATTCAGCCCATGTCTTCTTCTATAATCATAATAACTTTAATTATTTCTTCAATAATTGTAGTTTTGCCCCTAATTTCTCCAAATTACTACAATGCCCTTAAACTCTGTAAATTATTGAAAACACTTAATTTTCACAATTAAATCACGGGATATTGCCTGAGAATCAAGCAAAAGGAGAAAGACGTGAGGGCCAAAATCATACCAATTTTGGTTAAATCAAGAGAAGAATGGTACCTTTCGGAGAAAGGTAGGAGAAGTCTCCAACAAGAACAAGGAGTTGGAAATACAAGATAGGAGACTTGAAGTTGAGAGGAATTCTACATCAAGGGAATTCGAAGATCTTGCAAGGCTATTTGAAGAATTTGAAGAAGAATATGCAAGGAAGACAAGGAAGTTGCTTATGGAATTAGAGTAAAAAGCAAAAGCTTTGGATGAAACGAAGGAAACACTTGGTAGGAAGGATGAAGCCCTCAAGGTAGCCAAGGTCAAAGAATGTGACTACATAGTCAATCTAGACAAGGCGGAGAAGGAGGTCAAAGCACTATAAATGAGACAACACCATGGACCTCATAGTCACCCACCAAGAGGGAGTTTTCTAAACCATCCTCCTACTTGTTATTTTTGCATAAAAGGGCACCTAAAAGCTCATTGTTTTAAATTTCATAAGCACAAAAAAATGAGAAAGTCTAGGAATAGGAAGAGTCCACATAGAGTTAAGCAAATTTGGGTAAGAAAAGACTTAGTTAACCAATTAGACCCAAAGGAAAAGAAAATGGGAAGTCAACTCAACTTGTTTGGGTTGTGACAAAGAACCAATTTCCAAACTTGATAAAACCTCCTTTAGTTAATGCCACCCTTAGCACAAGTACATAATATAGAAAAATTCTCTTGTGCATTTTAATTTTTATGCTTTTATGTTGATTAGTTTATTTCTTTTGAATAATTGGTGTTCCAAGCTCTTGTTGGCAATTGCATATATTAAGTAGACTTTTATTTGCCAAGAACTTTCTAAATATGCTTTGTGAGTGTGTAGATTTTCTATTGCTTCTTGAGGAAGCAAGATTTTTGTTGTTTGTACATAAAAGCAAGGTTTCTTCATCTCTTGGGAGAAAACAAGGACATCTTGCGAGTCTTGGAGGGACGAGCAAGCCAAGAGTGCTCATAAAAAGGGTGAGAGCTTTATCCTAAGAAAATCAACATTTTGGAGTTCGAGTGCGGGAGCACCATGCCAGGTCTTGCCTAGACGTAAAATCAAGCACTTGATATGAGGCAACCCACTTAGGTACATTTCATTTTTAGTTTTAAATTTTGAATTCTTTTATCTTTATTTCATTCTTGCTTAGAATAAGGGTGTGAGATGAATTTTGATAGTGGATTTAAGATGAATGTGCTTAATTGATGATTTTTGAATGATAGGAATATTGAGGAATATGCCATTCGTGATTGAGCATCTTTTTAGATGATTTTGTGCATGTTAGGATGAGAGGACACTTTGCAAAATTTTTGAAAATACATTGATTATTTGCAGACATATATGCATCATTTACTTTGGATTTGTTAGGTTGCGCCTTTGGATAAATTTTGCCTCCCATGAACATTGAGGACAATGTCCAATTTTGGTTTGGGGGTACATTTACGCAACACCACTTTACTCACTTTGCGCAACATCGGTTTTACAAATTTGAGCCGAATTTTTCAAATTTTTGCGATAATATCATATTTAAGCATACTTTGCTTGTTGAGATTGTGCTTTACATGAGTAGTGAGGAATTGTGCATCTTTATCATTATTTGGTTTAGATTAACGTCATGTCATTTAGGATGTCATTGAACAAAGTGCGTTAATCTTTTTCTCATAATGTTAGGGTGAATTATCAATTTTGCTTAAAGGCGAGGAATTAGTAGTGGGGATTCCTGTGAGGATCACAAACACGGCCTTAAAAAGCGTATTTTGAGTTGTCAAATATTCACTCTTTAAACACTCACTCTCAAACACTCTTTTAAGCATGTATAGGTCTCATTTGCACTTAAGTATTGCATGTCATAGAATATTATGGATTGCTTGTGGATGCTTTGATTTGCTTGTGGACAAACCTTTATAAATGACTTTAGGCAATGCATGTGAAAAACCATAAATTGGCCTAAATACTTTCATACCCTCTAAATGTGTGTGCCCCTAAGCCCTTTTGAAGCCAAACACATCTTAAGCTTTTCATTTTTGAACCACATATACATGAACCATATAGCCTACATAATTGACTTACCTTGACCAAATGATTTACTAAGGCTTAGGGAATCAATGTAAGATCTTATACATGAAAATGTAGAGGTGTGTACCTAGGCATGTAAATGTGTGCAAATAGTCTTGCAAAGCAAGAAAACTTGAAAAGAAAAAGAAAAAAGAAAAGAAAAAAAAAAAAGCTTGAAAAGAAAAAGATTGGCATAATAAAGAAAAGAAAAAGAAGGGAAAAGAGAACCAAGAATTAGGTATAATTGGCCTAGAGAGGAATTGAAAAGTGGAATGAGCTACTCAAAGGAAAAACTAGAATAGAATGCACAAGAAAATTGAAATTGTAAGCTTGGATGCCTAAAGTGTGAACAATATGTGTAAAGCAATTGGAACTCGTAAATTAGAATGTATGCCTTAGTGTACTCATTGAATTCTTTGTTATCCATTGCCCCATTCTTTGTTTCACTTTCACCTAAGGCCCTATTACAACCAAAAGAAAGACCTTCATGATCTTTAGGAGTGTCCACATTGTGAAATTTTGGTTTTCGCATGTTCTTTCTAATTCATGACGTGCAATTCCATTCATGAGACCTCATTTTCAGAAATTGTGCTTTAAATAACATCATATGCAATCAATTTGATATCCATGACATAAACTCATATTGCATATATATTTTTGAGCGAAACCTAGGAATCAAAGAGAAGAAAAAGAGAGAATCCAGTGAGGATTAGATCAAGGCGAATTGCATTCTAAACCGAATAGCACATTTGCTTTGAAGCTTTGGCATTTTGAATGTAAGGTCGCATTATGTACAATTATATCTAGAGGAGCATGCTCTTAATCTTTGCTTGACATTATCTTACATGTTTAAGTCATCGCTAATACATCATTGTGTTAATCTCTTCATTTTGGTTTCGCATGTTAATCATTGGATAGTAGATCCTTGCTAGAGTAAGTTAGAATTTTATTGAAAATCTTTGAAATGGCTTGATACTTGTCTTTGGGGGTTGATTTGTGATTGTTTTACTCGAGGACTAGCAAAAGATATGTTATATTATTAATAAAAAAAATATTATTATTGTAGTTATTATAACTTCCTAAAATGCTATTGTAATTGTACCTAATATAAAAATTATATATTTTTAATTTTTTACTTAATTGTTCGTTTAAAAAGTTTAATTGTCTACAAAACAAAAGAAGAAAAAAAAAATACAAACATTGAGGGCGCGTTTACTAATCGGGAATGAGTGGAATCGGAATTAAGTTCTACTGGAAAAGGAATGAAAGGGAATCGGAATTAAGTTGTAAATGCAATTACTGTGTTTATTAACTTTTTTAGAATTATAAATGGAATCAAATTTATACAAAGTTGATTACAAAAATATCATTGTGCACACAAAATAGCGGTATATATATATATACATATAAGAGATGTATGAGTATAAGTGTATAACTAATAAATAAATAAATAAAGTTTTTTTTTTTTTTTCACAATTTGGTTTTTGCCACAGTATAGTTTTTTTTTTTATTCAATTTTTTTTTTTATATAATTCACAATTATATATATGTATATATAATAATAAACATGAACAGTGAAGTGAAAAAAAGAGTGAATAGTGAAGTCTATATATTTATATCCAGTGAACTTGTAAAGTATGAAAAAAAATAGAGTGAATTGCAAACTGCGAAGTGTGTATATATATATATTTATAATTACATATATAGTTATTTTTTTTTTTATAAAAAAATTAAGTGAGGATATTTTAGTAAAAAAATATGAATTCCCCTTTTTAATTGTGAAAGGGAACTTGATTCCTAGGGTGGGTGAGGGGAATCAAGTTCCCTTTCATTCAGGAACTTAATTCCTGATATGTGTGTGGGGTCCATGGAACTTAATTCCTCATAAAATTAGTAAACACAGGAATTTGAAAATAAGGAACTTAATTCCTTTTCCCAACTTGAATTCCTGATTAGTAAACACGCCATAAAGGAATTTATTAATGAATCAAAATAATTACACGATTCACAAAACATATCAAATGTACAAGGAAATTTCTACATAAAAAAATTTGAATTTAGTTTTATAAGAAAAAAATTTACAAGAACATGATTTTTTTTAATTTTTATTTTTAGCTAATTACAACAACAAGATTGCTCCACCAATCTTCATCTTCTGCTTTTGATAAAACACATAAACTTTCATCTTCATTGCCTAAAAAACATCAATAAAATAAAGTTATATTTAATATAAAAAAAAAAAACAAATAAACATATATCAATTTACATAGCCATTACAATTATGAAATAGAGATTGTAGAGATTGTAACTAAGATGATCTAGGATGGAAAAGAAATCAAATATTGAAACTAAAAAAAAAAAAAAAGTCTCTTACCAAGAAATATAACTTCACAATAGAAGACATATAATACTTCCACATGTAGATTCATAACCAGATTTTCTAACAGAATATATATATATATATATATCAAATAATCAGATATGTAGTTAATCAAATAATTAAAAAGAATTAAACATGAGTTTTTTTTTATAAAAAAAATATGAATGAAAGACAGAACAACTTACCAAAAAAATATGAAATTTTTAATGAAAATAGAAGATGAAGATAATTATTGATGTCTGAGAGTTTTGTGGTAAAAGTAGGGATTTTTAGTGGGTGGTTTGGTGGCAGTAAAACAACTCTAATAATAGGTGAAGAGAATATAAAGTAAAAGTTAGGGTTTCTTTTTCTTTTTTCTTTTTTTTGAAGGGAGCAAATTTTGAAAAAAGGAAATAAATTTGTTTTCCCTCATTATCTTTGAAAAAAAAATAGAAGGGTAAGATTTCATTTTCCCTCCGTATCTTTAGAGATATTTTAACATGTATTATAGCATTCTTAAATGCTATATAATTAGTTTTGTAATTAATATTTGAGCTATATAGTTTAATAGCATTGAAAGTGTTATATTATTGAAATCAAAATGCTATTTAAACTAAAGTGTTATCTATTAATATTTTTTTATAGCATTTTATTATAATATGTAATAATATAGGTACATTTGATAGCATTTTAAAAAAGAATGCTACATTGCAATGCTACAAAAAGTCATATTTGCCGTAGTCTAGACTTCTCTTCTTGTTTCAAAGTAAAAAAAGCACATGTATATATAAAAGACAAGAAACTAATCAATGAAATAGTTCTATATCACAAAAACCACATGAATTATAACGTTCACTTTTTTTAGTACGTTTTCCCCAAACCCACATAAATTATAACATTATGAGATTTTAGTCAAATGTGATTAGTACATTTATTAATTCAAATTGGATTGATGTGCTTGGAGTTGATTTTATTTTTAAAATCATGCTTGCCTGAATGACTAGGTCACGGTGAGCCAAAATAGCACAAAGCAATTTTCTTACATGGAATTCGGTTTTCTTTAATTTGTTTGAAAGCTGACTTAAGAAGTATGGAGCACCTTTGTGTGTAGGAGCGAAGCCATAATTTTAACTTCGGAGGGGCTCAAGACAAAAATTAATATTATAGGTCACACAATCTTCAAATAATATTAGTAGGAATCTCATTCGAGAAAAAGTGTGGAATCTCGACCTGATACTTTTCAACAAAATATGATATCATTTAGTGATACAGTAATGATACAAATAAATAAATAAAATAGATATTAACTAATTAATATGTAACACGTCTATTTTTATATCTAGAAAATTATCTATAACCAAATCAATATAATTTTCTTCGTAATTTTCATTTCAATTATATATTCAAAGAGTGTATGAGAAAGCATTTTTCATTTTGTTGCCAAACATATGCCTAATCTTAACGATATACATAACCAAAAATAATATGTTAATAGTTCTCAATTTATAAAATATAAATTTCAATAGTTTAATTAAAATATCATTATACCATTAATATATTTAAATCACAATTATTTATATACTTGTAACTTAATTTTATAATATTCATGTTAAACCAAATAAACTTATAATAATTTTAAACAAAATTTAAATAATAAAATAATAAAATAAATTTATCAAAATCAGAGTAATAATTAACCTAACAAAATGAATAATAAAGGTAGTCACTATAAGTGCTCAATATTTATTTAGTTTGTTCTAGTGAATCTAAAATAAAAAAATAAAAAATTATATATAATACACACGAAATGAAGTAATAATATATGAAATTAAAATCGATTGATTTTGTCTTTTACTTTCATTGTCAATAGAATTATGAAAACAAAAATTAATAGTTAATTTATATTATTAAAATAATAGAGGGACAATATAATATTATCACCTATTTTGCATATATCTTTTTTTTTTTTTTTTTTTTTTTGGTATCGAGGATCCCGAACTTCGTCTGGACACCTATCCGACTGTCCTCCTCCAACTGCATGACTCGTCGTGGCCTGTATGTTGCAAAGGCCCCTAACTGTGTGACCCGCTATGGCCTGTTTGTTGGATTATACGGAGTAGGACGGATAAGAAACCTCGGCCCGCACCATTGGCCCCATGACAATGCAAGCGGGTAAACCATGACTCGCTCCTACCTGGGTAGGATTCGAACCGTTGACGTTAGCCCCATGTCCGTCCTTCCACGAGCAGGGCTAAGCGACCTGAAGGCTAGCCTCAAGGTAATTGCCAAGAGTAGAATCAAGGACTTGGGTTTCATCCCAAGCCTTAGACCACCAAGGCAACCACCTTGTGGTTTCTATTTTGTATATATCACATTTTATGTACAATAAATTTCTTTTTTAGTGATTGGTTCACATTTTCATTTCATTTTTATTTTTAAATATACATATATACAGGGACGGAACACTGTGGAGGCCAGCAAGGGCCATGGCCCCCCAAAGTTTTTTTTTAAAAAATTATGTTATAATTAAATGTGGTTTTCCACCGTGTACCTTTTATCATCATTTGTTAATTAGCCACTAGTGTGACACATGCTATAAAATGTGGGGTGTGGCTTTCCCATTGGAGGAGCAAATGCAAGTGGGGCGGCAAAACAATATTGAACAACATAAATTACAATAAGCTCCCTCCTCTTTATTGCTTATATATGTGTTAGAGTTCATTTGTAATTTTTTTTGGATCTTTTTGAATATCAATACAAAACAAAGCTCTCCCTCATCTCTTTATATTCATTCTTCACTCTCTCACACTTTGTTATTTATGATTCATATGTTCTTTGATTGTTATTCGTTTATTCACAGCATAATAGAATCATTTTGGTTAGGGTAATTATCATTCTCCCCCCTATAGTTTGCCATATTCTCCATTCTCCCCCCTCTAGAGAATTTTTAAACTAGAGGGGGGAAAATAGAGAATACGGTAAACTACAGGGTGGAGAATAATAATTTCCCTTTTGGTTTAGAAAAAAAAAAATCTAGATATTTGTTTATTATTTAAAAACCCAAACACCTCAGCACTATCATTAAATCGAACCTCACATGACCATATGTGACTTTTTATTTTCATTTTTTTTTTCTTTGGTCTCATTATTTGTATCACTTCTATTTTTCGGTTTTTCTACACCCCACAATTCCACATTTCTTTTCAACACACAAACACCGAAACACACACTCTCTCGCTATCTCTCTTCATCTTCATCTTCATTGTTTATCTTTATTTTGTTTCTCTCTTCATCTTTATTAGATCTGGTTTTTGAAACGCACAAATACTCTCCCTCTCCATCTTTCTTCATCTTCTTCATACATTTTTGCTTTGGGTTTCGATGATGAGTTCCAGTAAGACCATATCTACTTCCTTCTTCTCATCTCCAAGCTCTGGGATCGGCTATCGACGTCGGACATGGCGGCCTTGGCCTGCAAACGGTAGCCAAAAATGACTGTTTTTCTGATGATTAATCGACCAATTTTTCCGATTACTAGAACACTGGTTGCACTGCACTTTGTTAGCTGCACATGGGGCCTATTTTTTACATTTTCGCCCCGGCCCTTAGATAAGTCGGGACTGGCTATATGCATACTGTAGAAAATTCGATACATTGTGGCCCCCCCAACATCAAACTTCTAGTTTCGTCCCGGCATCCCATCAAAATTTTCTTTTAATCACAAACACATACCACCATCCGAGCAATTTTAACTCTACTATTATTTATATTTTATGGTGAGAACGCGATGGAGAAAAAACGGTGATGATAAGAAAAATAACGATTCAAAATATTTTAGTTCAAGAAGTACTGATTTCTAGTATAGATTTAAGAATTTTGTGATTTCAACTAAGGGGCTGTCCTGCAGCGCGTTTTCAGCCTGTTTTCGTTTTTGTTTTCTAAAAACGATTTCGAATACGCGTCCTGTAAACCGTTTTTCATTTTGTGATTTTATTTTCGAAATACAAAAACAAAATGAAAAACAAAAGCAGTGTTAAAAGTGGAAATTTTGAAAAACAAAAAAAAGTTGTTTTTCATTTAAGTGGGTCCTATGTCATTAATTAAATGGGTCCCATGTCATTTAAATTTTTTTTTTTCTTTTTTCTCACCCACCACCCACGACCTCATCTTCTTCTTCCTCAACTCATCTTCTTCCTTCCTTCATCCATGGCTCCCGCCACCCATCTTCTTCTTCTTTCTTTCTTCTTCTTCCTTTCTTCTTCTCCTTCTCCCCGCCGTCACCTTCTTCTTCTCCCCACCGTCATCTTCTTCTTCTTCCTCCTCCGATCGCCGCCGATCTCTGCCGATCTGGTCTTCTTCTTCTTCCTCTTCCTCTTCCTCTTCAACTGTTAAAATTTCTTAAACCCTAAATTAAATTAAAAAATGTTTTTTTGTTAATTATTTAATCATTTATTTATAATTGTTATAATATTAAAAAAAAAATTAAAAATTGATATTTCAATTTTCGAAAGTTTTGGTTATTCTACCGGACGCATTTTTTCCGTTTTTATTTTCAAAATACGGATTCTAGCAAATGCTACCAGACGCGTATTCGGAATTCAAAAACAAAACCAAAAACACTGTTTTCATTTTCATTTTTATTTTCGAAAAACAAAAACAAAAAACGGCTTACAGGACGGGCCCTAAATATCTTACCCGGCCAAGTAAGGTTGCCATCTAAAGATATATTCATCCACACTAAAATGTCACACGAGAAACAAAATTATTGTTTAATCGTCAAGTATGAGATTTCGTATATTTTTCCGGAAATTTTCGACTCTATAGCGTTACTGGATGAATTTTCTATAATATGAATAAACAAGGCAAAACAGCCCATTTGAAGCCACCGCGACCACCCGTGCAATGGATTTAATTAATATTTTATTCAATGTCAGCAGCATCGGCCAGCCTAGATTCTTTAGATTTTTTTATAAAAAAAATAAAAAAATAATAATAATAAAAACAAAAACAAAAAAGAAAAGGGAGATTATTAAATTAAAGACACATAACCCGGTCAAATCACGTGAACCGCACACGACCGGCCTTGCTAACTCACTGAGTTAACGCGCTATTTCTTGCACTTTGTAACCGTGCTTCGCATTTTTTTTCTCTCTCAACAATACGGTGACGGATTGAGAGAGAAATGAGAGTATGAGACTTGAGAGGCGCGAGAATTGCACTAAAGCAAGACAAGGAAAAAAAAAAAAAAAAAAAAAAAAAACCTTTATACATAAAAACACAAAAATATTGAAGAAAAAAAATTAGATAATTCAAATCATCAAAATGAACGAAGAACATTTTCATTTATAAACCCTAATTTTTTTATTATTTTATTTTATATCAATTTTGTACTGCATTTGAATTTGATGGAGGCATTGCTCGAGCTCTGCGATCTGATCGCACAAAACCCGAAGCTGTTCTCCGAGAAGCTCGCGTGGATTTGCAACCGGTGTCCGCAGTCCGACCTGCTTTCGTCGGGATCATCGCGCGTGTCGCGGACGCACCTCAATGCCGTGCTCGCAGTCGCGCGGTTTTTGTCAAAGTGCAGCGACCAGTCGGCCTCCGACAGCCGTGCGGAGACTGTCGTTGTCGAGTTCTTCCGCGCTGTTACGTCATCGTTTCGCCGCTCGTTCTGGCCGCAAGGGTTCGCCAACGACTCAATTTCGTCGTTCTACAACGAATTCTTTGGCTACTTGTCGAAATCCTGCGAGGTCTCCGCCGATTTATCCGACGAGATCGCCAGCCTCACGGGAGATGTCGTTCTCTCGGCAATTAACAGTAATGATAGTGGAGCTGACGATTCTGGTATCGCTAGAGTGTTTTTATTGGCTTTGTCCAAAAATTTCCCGCCAATATCACCGACAGATGCCGATAAACTGGTGACGGGCCTCCTCGATCAGTTAGCAGTTCCAATTCCGTCGTCACCGGGAGAACAAATACGAATAAATTCGGAAACAACTTCGTCTCAGAGCTCTCCATTGAGTGCAAAACAGTTGCAGCCGAGTCAAATTAACGGGAGCGAATCAAGTCCGGGAAATGAGGCAGTGAGCCAGGTCTCGGGCTCCAGTGCATCGTCCAAGGCTTCTTCGGTGATGGTTAATGGTGGTGGAATGAGTGACAGGTCACAGGTGGCTTCATATGATGAAGACTCAGTGGAGAGCTTGGAGAAGCAAGAGATTGTATTTAAATTGATTGGGCATGTTTTGGATAAAGTGCAAGTTGATGCAAAGCTTTTGGATCAGGTTAGGTCTATTGCAAGGAGGCAGCTTCAATCCATGTCTGCTTTTCTTAAGGTATGAATGTGAATTAGATAAATTTTGATGACACCATTGTTGACTTATTTGTATTTGTACATATGAGTAGATGATATTCGAGCAATGTAATCATAGTGCATTGCGTAGGAAACATTGTTTAAATTCATTAAAGAAAAGCTTGGAATAAGTAAATTTCGGTGAGCCATTGATGTAGATAACTAGATATGTGTAGATTGTTCTTAGTGTTTTGTATAGGAGAAGTTAATAATTGAACTTGTTGAAAGTAAGGGGGAGTGAAAGAGAGATTGTAGATTTTGGAATTGTATATAGCCAAAAATAAAATGTATTGAAGGAGAGGGACCTATTGTCATCTCTACTCCCTGTCGTTGAAGATTGAGAAACAAAAACATTGTATCAATGTATTGAGGAGCAACAAAAAATATGTATTAAAGAAAAAGGTTGTTAAACATTTAGATTAGGCTGATTAGTTATTGGATTTTTTGTAGAAGTTAAAATTTTGATTTTGTAAAAAATCGTTGTTAAACATAAGTTGGTTGTTGTGGCAGACAAAGAAGCTAGATTGGACTGAACAGGGACAGCTTTTGAAAGCCAGAATAAATGCAAAACTATGTTTTTATCAATCTGTGGGGAGGATGAATATTAAGAGTCTTGCATCCCTTGATCCAGATGGGAAGGCCTCTAAGAAATTAGTGCTCGAGACTCTTTCATTATTTTTAGATGCTGCTGACGCATGTTTGCGCTCTGTATGGAAAAAGTTGAGAGTTTGTGAGGAGCTGTTCAGTTCCCTGCTTGCTGGGATTGCACAGATTGCTGTCATTAGGGAAGGTCAACCACTTCGTGTTTTGCTCATTCGCCTTAAGGCTCTTGTTCTAAATGCATGTGAGCAGGTATATACTCTGTATAATTTGATTTTGCATCGTGATCCAGAGTTTAAACTGTTCTCCGTTAGTGATAAACTTCTTTGTTAGTTTTCTCTTGGTATTAATCCCGTTTATATTATTGCTTGGTATTATTATAACAGGCTGATTCTTGGGGTAGCAGCCAAGCAGCCATGTTTGAGAGTATCATGAAGACAAATCGTGAGATTATTGAATTTGGGTGGACGAGAGACCGGACACCTGTGGACTCATTTATCATGGGAGTAGCTACAAGTTTACGTGAACGATACGAGGAGCAGGTTATTTTTGTAGTTGTGGTTTACTAATTCTGTGCATGTGTACACTTGTGAGTGTATATATTGTCAGCCCAATACCTTACACAAGATTTGACACACTTCTAACTGTTAGATTTATGTTAATTTTAATAAGATTTGTGATTTATTCTACACCATCCAAAGCCTTTCAATTTAACTGTTAGAAGTGTGTGTCAAATCTTGTATAGGCCAAAAACAAGTTTTTTTCTTTTAGTAATTTATACCAGTAAAAATTCTAAAAGCTCATTTTTTTTTGTGCTGGGTATCCATAGCTGACTAACTGTTGTTACTTAATTTAATTGAGAATAAATTCTTTATTTTCTTTTGAGTATGACGCTAGTTTGGTAAATAAAAAATAATTTTAACGATGCTTATGCCATGGTATTTTTTTCAATAGGCTTATTAAATTACCACATGTTATACCCACACTATTGCATAGCTGGTCATTATATATATATATATATATGAGTAATTTGCATAGCTGTTGTTACCAAATTTGATTGAGAATAAATTCTTTATTTTCTATTTTTGAGTTTGCCTCTAGCTTGGTGAATTAAAAATAATTTTTATAATGCCTATCCCTTGGTATTCTTTAGTTGGCTTATTAAATTAACACATGTTATACCCAAACTATTGCATAGCTAGTTATTTTTTTAGTTTTTATTAATTTCGTAAAATGCTATTGCATACTTATTTACGCAAAACAAATTTCAGGTTGACCAAGAGAAACTTCTTGCTAAGCAAATCAATCTTATACGCTTGCTAGCTGATTTGACTGTTGCTGTTGACAAGTCTGAAGTGGTAGATATGATATTGCCGCTTTTTGTTGAGAGCTTAGAAGAGGGTGATGCTTCAAATCCTAGTTTATTGCGACTCCGTGTACGGAATCTTTGTCTTCAGAGCATGTATTTGCTGATTGTGTATTTCAGTTCTTGTATCAATTAATTCTACTTAATATTGGTGGCATGGTTTCTCAACCTCTACTCTCTCTTTTGACTGCAGCTTCTTGATGCAGTGTCTCGCATTGCAAGTTTAGGTTTTGAGAAGTCCTATCGTGAAGTGGTCGTTCTGATGACAAGAAGTTATTTAACTAAACTATCGAGTGTTGGATCTGCTGAAAGCAAAACAATGGCATCAGAAGCCACTATAGAGCGTACTGAGGTACGTTTTGTCTCTGTAGTACAATATTCTCTGATATTGAAAGTTGCTTGACAGTTTATCAATCAAATGGTTGCTCACTGCTTCAATTACATTCTAGACTCTTCCTGCAGGATTTCTTCTGATTGCTAGTGGTCTCACCAGTACTAAATTGCGATCAGACTTTCGTCATCGAATGTTGTCTTTGTGCTCTGATGTAGGTCTGGCTGCTGAATCTAAATCTGGGAGGTAAGATAAATTTGTTTCTAATTTATTTGCTGGTAGCAAGTCATTTTTGCGCTGTTGTGGTATCTCTATTTAATTTTTAAGTATCCTACAGTCTGCTTCAGCTACATGCTTGAATCCTTTTAACTTTTACACTTGCTGCCTCATTACTTAATATATTTACAGATTCCACACCTGACACTCTTAACTGCTGCAGGAGTGGAGCAGATTTTTTGGGACCGCTACTTCCTGCTGTTGCTGAAATATGCTCTGATTTTGATCCAACTGTACATGTGGAACCATCACTTTTGAAACTGTTTCGGAACTTGTGGTTCTATCTTGCTCTCTTTGGCTTAGCACCTCCCATATTGAAGACTCAGCCACCAGCAGCAAAGTCAGTTTCTACTAATCTGAACAGTGTGGGAAGCATGGGTTCAATTCCTCTTCAAGCAGTTGGTGGACCGTACATGTGGAATGTAGTGTGGTCTTCTGCTGTCCAGCGTATTGCCCAAGGGACTCCTCCCCTTGTAAGTAGATACTCAATATACTTAAATGATTGTATTGTTTGGTTCTCAAATTTGCTGTAACAGATTTAATTTTTCAGGTGATTCTGTCAACTTTCTCTTAGATTTTCTTTTTTAGAACGTGCACCTTTATGTCTTTTGCTTATGCTCACTTAAATGTACCTGTGAGATGTTGGAAAGCATCAGTAGTTTGTGGAGCAGTTTTGCTAAGAAACTGTTTGCATTGGTGGGCTGACTGTAGCTTGCATAAAGTATTTGGTTTACTCACCAGATGTTTATCAGGAGATTGTGAAGCCTTGAATTGGTTAATGTCAAGTAAAACCCTACTATTTAATAGAAACAAGTTTCATGTAGGAATTAGGATTACAGAAGGGGCAGCAGTTCAACATATGCAATACTATTTGGGATCATTAAATAAATGAGTTTGTTATTTGTCTCTTCTAAATAAAGTTGTTACTTTAATTTTTAGTACCCTTCAAAATCTTCGTGTTATCTCTAAGTAGTGGATTGAATAATACCAAGATGTCAACCTGATTTGATAACTATATGGGTTTAAGTTATTGAATTTTGGTCTCACTCCAAATTGTTTTTTTTAAAAAAAAAATCAAATAATGAAAATAAATAAACTTAGAACTTACATTTTATTAGCTTATAATGTAATTGGGACCTAGGAGTTGATGTTTACTGGACTCTTGCTGATGTTCTATTAAACAAATGCACCATCTAAGTGAATGTTGGCATGATGAAATTTACCTCTTACTCTGGTAAAAAGAGGAGCTTACATTGAATGCTAATTATATATATATATATATATATAATATTTTGTTATACAATCACTGTCTCTGTAATGATTGCAGTAAACATATCTAACTATGAAGTTGTTGCTTAAAATTGTGTTTTCCAGGTCGTGAGCTCAGTGAAATGGCTTGAAGATGAATTGGAACTCAATGCTCTTCACAACCCTAGCAGTCGTGGAGGGAGTGGCAATGAGAAAGTGGCTGGAACCCATCGAGCGGCTCTTTCTGCTGCTTTAGGAGGAAGGGTTGAGGTTGCAGCAATGAGCACAATTTCAGGTTATGTGGATTCTTTGTATTTCTGAAGCTATGAATATCTGTTGTCTTGTTTTCATGGATTGTTTGCTAGTTGAAATTTTGGTGTAATTCTTTGTAAGCGGTTGTCTTGTAAATATATATATATATATATATTGTTGATTCCACAGTATACTTGTTTAATAAACTAAATAATACTTTTTGTTCCTTTTACCACTAATAACAAAAGTTTTTCTTTTAGCAGGTGTGAAGGCAACCTATCTTCTTGCTGTTGCTTTTCTGGAGATCATACGTTTCAGCAGCAATGGTGGCATCCTTAATGGTGGCACTGGATTGACTGCCTCTAGAAGTGCTTTCAGTTGTGTCTTTGAATATCTGAAGACTCCAAATCTTATGCCGGCTGTTTTCCATTGTTTGACTGCAATTGTGCTCAGGGCATTTGAAACTGCAGTATCATGGATGGTATGTGTCCCCTTCTGATATGAAGCTTTTGCAATTCCATTTTCAATTCTGTTTCTCATCTCAGATAGGGGAGATTCATCTTTTCACGAGATAATATAGGGGCACAGATCTTGCATCAAGGTGTCATAAGTAAAAGAAAGGGTAAAAGAAAGATCTAAAGTAGTTCTAGTTATGTTGTTTGTAAGGCCTTTGTCTTATGAGTGATGGTATATTCCAGGGATGTTTAAAGCACATTTGCTGATTTTGTTACCTTTAAATGTTTTCTATTTAAAATATAATTGTTCTTAATATGGTGAAAGACCTTGAGATCACTTTTGTAGTGGTCATATATGAGCGGTTTTGCTTTGCCTGGTACTTTGGGATATTGTTTCTTTCATTATTATTTGATTATAGATTTAAATTTTTAATATGGTAAATCTATATTCTACTTTTGTTAAATAATTTTGTGGGTTATATATTGATAACCTTTATTGGTTAATTCTTTGTATGCTTCTAAAATGTATATCGTAACAATTTGTTGTTGGTTAATTCTTTGTATGCTCCTAAAATTTATATTGTAACAATTTGTTGTCTCTCTCTCTCTCTCACTCTCTCTCTCTCTCTCTCCGGGCATTGATGACATTCTGATCTGCATTCAGGAAGATCGGCTATCAGAAACAGGCAATGAAGCTGAGATTAGAGAATCTACTCTTTTTGCGCATGTCTGTTTTCTCATAAAAAGCATGTCACAGAGAGAGGAACACATCCGGGATACTGCTGTTAACTTGTTAAATCAGCTTAAAGATAAGTTTCCTCAGGTAAAGCCATATTGGTCTTGTTCCTTGCATTGTTAATAGATTTCTCTTTCATGGGTTTGTCTGGTACATTTGAAGCAAATGGAAGTACATTCATGCAGGTTTTATGGAATTCCTCTTGTCTAGATTCCCTGCTATTTTCGGTTGATAGTGATGCTCCTGCTGTTATCAATGATCCTGCTTTGGTAGCGACTGTTCGTTCTTTGTACCAAAGATTTGTTCGTGAATGGGTTATTATATCACTTTCACATGCTCCATGTACTACCCAGGGCCTGCTCCAGGTTGATTACTTTTGCCATTTCTGGGGAATTCGTATTAGTATATTATATATGGTTCCACCTGTCACGTGCACACACACACAAAACACTTGTGGCTCTTCATTCTGTTAGTTATTTATTTATCTGAAGAACAACATAATTACTTTGCTGTCCCTGCCTTTTCTTTCTTCTAAATGACTGTTGATGATTGTTAATTAGCAATTTGTTGCTTTCTGGATGGTACTTGCTGAACAGTAGATCAAATGTTACTTGAGAGAGATTTTTTCTGAGCAAAATTTTTTCTTTTTCTTTTTTCTTTCTTTTTTTTAACGGGAGATTTAACTTTAATTTGGACATTCTTTCTATTATGAATGATGCTATATTTTACAAACTCATGTTGATGCCCAGTTTTCTTTTGGTCTTCTGGAATCTAGTTTAGTGCCTTATTGAATTAGAATTTCTTAAAATTTCCTTTTTATTTTTGTTTTGAGATATATGATCATATTTTTACTATGCATGCTCAATTAATTAAACACGATAATCTAGAATTTTAATTGTTGGCAACTCTTTGAATAATGTTTTGTTACTTTGAAAGGTATATCATCTTCATTGTCATTTTATGTTGTAATTGTTCTTTGGTTTATTTGATTTCTTGATGTACTGTTATTATTTATTTTTTTCTCATGGTTCCAAATCTGTACTGTACTTCAGGAGAAGCTTTGTAAAGCAAATTCGTGGCAGCGAGCACAGCCTACAACTGATGTGGTTTCTCTTTTATCTGAAATAAAGATTGGTACGGGTAAAAATGATTGTTGGCCAGGCAAACGGACAGCAAACATTCCTGCAGTCATGGCTGCAGCAGCAGCAGCATCGGGAGCAAACATAAAACTGACTGAAGCCTTCAATTTGGAGGTGCTTAGCACTAGTATTGTTAGTGCAACAGCAAAGTCCAACTATGCTGGAGAAATTGCTGGCATGAGAAGGTTCTACAACAGCATTGGTGGATTTCAACCTGGCACCAGGCCTAGCGGTTTTCAAAGGTTGATATCTGGAGCATTTTCTCAACCGACGCAGACAGAGGATGATTCGTTTAACGAGATGCTGCTTTCCAAATTTGTAGCTCTTCTTCAGCAGTTTATTAATGCTGCAGAAAAAGGTGGGCAAGTAGACAAGTCGCAGTTCCGTGAAACTTGTTCTCAGGCAACTGCATTGCTGCTCTCTAATCTGGTAGTTATATTTTTCATTTTCATCTCTATATTTTCTTTTTATCAACAAATATTCTATTAGTCTGTGTTTCCTCTTTTCTGAAAGGTATTAACTTTTGTTTTTCTTTTTTGTCAGGGTCCTAGTTCAAGATCGAATGTAGAGGGCTTCTCACAACTTCTACGGCTTCTTTGTTGGTGTCCAGCTTATATTTCGACCCCTGATGCGATGGAAACCGGTGTTTTTATTTGGACTTGGTTGGTGTCTGCTGCACCTGAACTGGGGTCCCTGGTCCTTGCCGAGCTTGTTGATGCATGGTTATGGACAATTGATAGAAAACGTGGTATCTTTGCTACTGATGTGAGATACTCGGGACCTGCTGCAAAGTTAAGGCCTCATCTTGCCCCTGGGGAACCAGTGGTGCTGCCTGAAGTTGATCCAGTTGAACAAATAATTGCTCATAGATTATGGCTTGGATTTTTCATTGATCGTTTTGAGGTAAGGAGTGATTGTCTCTCTCTCTTTTCCCTCTCTCCTTCCCTCTTTGCCCCTCTCAATTTCATTCTGCTCTCTCCTTCATGTTTGATTTTGGACGTCATCAAGATATGTTTGTAGTAGGTCTATATGGCTCAAATTGGTTGAGAGGTGTGGTTACCCCAGGCTATACCTCAACATTGGTTGAGAGGTGTGGTTACCAGTTACCACCTGGCTATACCTACAGCCACACTGTTGTGCTGTCTTTTAATAATTCCCTTTCTCCATTATTTAATTAATTAAGATGCAATTTCTGAACAATGTTTAAATCACAAGTAGTCTATATAAAGTGTTTTCTTGTATAAGGTAGAAATGCATGAGAAATTTGCTTGTGCTTTATTTTGCATCATGTGGTTTGTTTTACTATTAATCGTTTTGGTCCACAGGTAGTTCGACACAATAGTATTGAGCAAATCCTGCTCCTAGGCAGGATGTTACAAGGGACCACAAAACTGCCATGGAATTTTTCACACCATCCTGCAGCTACTGGTACTTTTTTCACTGTCATGCTTCTTGGCCTGAAATTCTGCTCATGCCAGTCACAGGGCAATTTGCATAATTTCAAAACAGGGCTTCAACTTCTGGAAGATCGGATTTATCGGTAATTTTAATTGACTTTCTTAATTTTCTATCTGCAATTTTATATTTTTGTTATGCTTAACTTGCTTTTGGCGTCTAGAGACTAGAGTTTTGCAAATTTTCGTAGCAACAGCTCTTCCCTGTATGATAAGCAAGAGCTAATTAACTGTTTTTGTTCTCTTACATTTTTTTTTTTCAACTCCTATTTATGTTCTTTTCTAAAAGGAACCATCTATATGTAATTGTACTTCTTCATCTCTCTCTATACATCTTTTCTATACAAAAATGGCAAGGGGGAAGTGGGGAGGGGGGAGGGGGTTGTAAGTTTCAGTTGTTCAATTTTGATATCCGTGGTTCAGAACTTTAATAGTATTTTCTTTTTGTAGGAATTTCAGTTGGGAGCACCTTCTATGTTCTAATCTGTATAAACTATTATCACTCAACTTTTGTTGCTGATAATTTGATTTTAGATAATTGGCTGCAAATGTAACAGTGAAATACCTAACAAGATGGAGTACATAATGTAAAGTCCATAGTAGTTAGTTCTACTTTACCCTGTCCGTTGTACATTGAAGGGTTACATTGGTTTGTTTCAATTGAGCATATTCAAACATTAATTCCTCTGTGTCTGCACTTGTGCTGTTTTAGAATTGCCTTAGAAGTTAGAACAGTCAGTTTTCTCTGTAGTTTCAATACTCATGTTCTTGGTGCATGTTACAGGGCCTCATTGGGCTGGTTTGCTTATGAGCCCGAATGGTATGACACAAATTATGAAAATTATGCCCACAGTGAGGCTCAGTCCATGTCTATGTTTGTTCAGTATCTTTCAAATGAGCGGACAGATGCTCTTCAAATTGATGCAAAAGGACGGGTGCGTGAGAACGGTAGCTCTGTGGCTGATGTGGTAAGATGTTTATATTTGCTGTTATGTAGTCCTCAGTTGCTATTTTTTTTAGACATGATTCTTAGAACTTGAAAATGATTTATCCATATATTACAGAATATTTATGAAATTCCACTATCCTGTTAAATGTTAATTATGAATTGTTTATCCAACTTTTTGCTAAATTTGTTAAGATATTTGCAGAATGGTCAATATCATCCTATCTGGGGACAGATAGAAAATTATGCTGTGGCAAGAGAAAGACGAAAGCAACTACTTCTAATGTTATGCCAGCATGAGGCTGATAGGCTTGATGTTTGGGCACAGCCCATTATCTCAAAGTAATCCTTGAAAATTTATTACGTGGTTTATTCACTTATTTCTTATTATTATTTTCTTACCCGTTTTGGTAACTGTTGTCTGGGTAATCTGGCCTTAATTTCTTTGCTTTTTGTACCTGTTTATTTTCAGAGAAACTGTATCTTCCAAGCCTAAAATTAGCACAGAGAAGTGGATTGAATATGCTAAGACTGCCTTCTCTGTGGATCCTAGGATCGCTTTGTCCTTGGCATCAAGGTTCCCTGCAAATGCTAGTCTGAAAGCTGAAGTAACTCAGCTGGTTCAGGTATGTTTGTATATGTTAAATAGGCATCATTTTGCTCTTTAGAAGATAGTATCCATAGAACATTATTGTCATTATTGAAAGTTTGTAACTACTCTGATAGTGATTTGTGAGACAAAAATATCAGACAAAGTTAATAAGCATGTCCTTGGGAAATGACAGTGAACTATCGAGCCATTTTGAATTGAAAAGTTCACCATTTCTCATCTATTTTATGCACAAAATATGGTGTGTGATCACATCTATTTTATCAAGAAAGTTTGAGAGGTAGTGATAAGGCAGAATATGAAGTTTTAAGTTATATAAGCAGAAATTATGTCTAAGATTCTCTTTTTGGTTTATTTTGTAATGAAATGTTATACAATTCTCAATAACTTTTTCTTTTTCTATTTTTGATAACTTGCTAAAGTTTCATACTTGAAGCTTTATTGGTCTATTTTTTTTTTTCTTTTATTTGACATACATCCATTGAATGTTTTATTGCTGACTTCATTCTGTTTTTTGATTCTTTGATTTATCTGTTTCCTTTTGGAAGGATGGTTGTCATGGTGGAAGAAATCCTTTTATGCAAAATCTGATGATTGCCGAAATTTATGACTTCCAATATATTTATTTTTTTGGATTAAAAGTTGATGGGTCTTTATTTAACACTTTTGGTACAGAAACAAATTTATTGAGAATTCAACAGTGGCAGAAATTTTATTATCCGTTCCTTGACTTTAATTACCATACAATGGTTTTGCCTTTTGATATTTTTTTTAGATGGAAACATATTAACTTTTAACTCTGGAAAATGGAAAGGAAGAGTTTTTTTGAAGTTCAACACTTCAACAGCAATATCAGTCCTTCCATCACTTCAACAGCAATATCAGTCCTTCCATCACATTTTATTTTGAGTTCTCTTGATTTTGCTGTTTCTTTCTTGCAGTCAAATATATTGGACATTCGCTGTATACCCGAAGCATTACCATATTTTGTGACTCCGAAGGCAGTTGATGAAGATTCAGTGCTATTGCAACAATTGCCCCACTGGGCAGCTTGTTCAATTACACAAGCTCTCGAGTTCCTTACTCCTGCATACAAGGGTCATCCACGTGTCATGGCATACGTGCTTAGGGTTTTGGAAACCTATCCTCCGGAAAAAGTGACTTTCTTCATGCCACAGCTAGTGCAGGCTCTGCGATATGATGATGGGGTGAGTTATAATGAATATGTTGATGTTTATATTACTTTTTACATTGCTATTCGGGCTGTGACTTTTTTAATGTCTTTTTTTGGTTTCCTATAAAATAAATGTCTTTTTTTGGCTGAAAATTCCTAAATATCCTCAAAATTTTGCTTAGGTTGTTCTGAAGTTTTTTCAACTTGGACAAACCTGAATTTGATTCATCTTTATTAAACATCTTGTTTCCTATTAAGATTATATGTGCTTTGGTTGTGATACATCAAATCAAACCAACAAAAAATTTATATGCAAAGCAAATAATGTTAGAGAAAACAATAGCTTTGTATGTATATGAGTTCTATATATATTTTTTTATTATACCAATTAGAATGACCATAACATGGTCAGTCCACTGCAACCTGACTATAATGCTGGCACAATTTTAATTTTGGACACTTACATTGGTTGAAGTTGGGTGTACGTACAAGCTTCCTGAATTGTAGACTAGAACATTATCTGTGTATTGAATTTGTACTTCATTATTTTGCAGAAATTAGTTGAAGGCTATTTGCTAAGAGCAGCTCAAAGAAGTGATATTTTTTCCCATATCCTGATATGGCATCTACAGGTGTGGAAGAATATACATATGAGACTTGAAGGCCTACAATTATTTTGTTTTCAGTGAATCTAGATAGAATGCATAGTTCTATGTTCTTTCAGTATATATATATATATATATATTTTTGTAGTCTATAATTCATGAGTTTGTGAATGTAGGGTGAGACAAATGTACCAGAATCTGGGAAGGATCCTAACTCTGCCAAGGTATGTCTGTCTAGATGCTTTACCACACCTCTCTCGATATTATATGCATAGACCGTTCCATAGTGGTCCTGAAAGATATAAATGACTGATCAATGTAATGTATGAGTAACAACTCTTGTTGGATTTTTTTGGCACAAATGTTAAGTTTTTTTTACGTACTTTTGTACTGCAAGACTTGGCTATATAAGAAAAGTTCTCTTATGTAGACAATTGTTATAGATTAATAAGGTTCCTCACATATTAAATAGTAAGCTTGGCACTATATGTTGCAGCGTGGTGTGTGGTGAGGGTGTTGGTATATATGAAATTAGCATTTTCTGGCAATGAGGTCAATAGCAACAACATTAGAAAGGCTCTTAATATTTCTTTTGGCTTGTTTAAACTCTGTACTGTGTCATTCATGCTCAATAACATGTATACGCTGTTATTTCAGAATCTTTCGTTTCAAGCATTGTTGCCCGTTGTTCGGCAGCATATTATTGATGGTTTCACCCCAAAGGCTCTTGACGTGTTTAATAGAGAGTTTGATTTCTTTGACAAAGTTACATCTATTTCTGGTGTACTCTTCCCACTTCCCAAGGAAGAACGCCGTGCTGGTATCCGGAGGTATGCTTATTACTTATTGAATTTTTAGCTTTTTGTTAGGTAACCACTAGACCTAAAGCATAAGATGCTCGGAAAAGACCCAACAATAGTATTTAAACATTCTAAATCCCCTCATGTGCCAATGTGCAAGACCAACCAGCTTTCCAATGGCTCAAGTCCAACACAAATACATAATAAATTCAAATAACAGATAACAATAATCACATAGAGGGGCTCGAATCCAGACGCTTATATACATAGTAAAATAAGGCTCCGAGTAACCACTAGACCCAAGGAAAGGGTTCAACAATAGTATTTTATGTACTTCGTCTTAAATCTCAATGAAGTTGGTGTCTAACCTGCTTGCTACAACAGGGAGTTGGAGAAAATTGAATTGGAAGGAGATGACCTTTATCTGCCAACTGCTCCTAGCAAACTTGTTAGGGGTATTCAAGTGGATAGTGGAATACCCTTACAATCAGCAGCCAAAGTCCCTATTATGATAACATTTAATGTAGTTGATCGGGAAGGTGATCCCAGAAATATAGTGCCCCAAGCTTGCATTTTTAAGGTAAAGCTTGTGCTCTTATTCTTATAGTCAAATAAAATTTATATTTCCTTCGAGCAAAAAGTGCGTATGAAAATGATCAAGCCACTCAAGTTGGTTGTTTACAACTTATTTCTTCCTTAGATAATTTGATAGTTACTCCTGATTTCTGATACGTGGCTTGACTGAAGGTTGGAGATGATTGTCGACAAGACGTTCTTGCTCTTCAAGTGATATCACTTCTTAGGGACATATTTGGAGCGGTTGGAATAAATCTCTATCTGTTTCCATATGGTGTTCTTCCAACTGGTCCTGAGAGAGGTATAATTGAGGTGAGTTTGTATCTCCTTCTTTCTTGGGTATTCTCCCCTGTGAATTAAACATTTGAAATTCATGTGTATCAAGATTGTGCAACACCATCAATGCCAGAAAATTTAGAGTCACGAGGCACAGATCAGTTTTAACTACAGTGTATGGCTTTCTTCTCTTGATAATCTTTTTTATCTTGCAGGTTGTGCCTAATACACGGAGCAGAAGTCAAATGGGCGAAACAACTGATGGTGGTTTGTATGAGATTTTCCAACAGGACTATGGAGCGGTTGGCACTCCTACTTTTGAAGCTGCACGTAAGAACTTTATCATTAGCAGTGCTGGTTATGCAGTTGCAAGCCTTTTACTCCAACCAAAGGATAGACATAATGGGAATCTTCTCTTTGACAAGTATGATGATGTCCTACTCTCTTACGATTTATTCATTTTAGATTTACGACTGCTGCATTACTTACTTACAATCACTTGACAATATTTTAAATGTAATACAGTGTCGGGAGGCTTGTCCATATTGATTTTGGTTTCATTTTGGAAACATCACCTGGTGGCAATATGCGCTTCGAGAGTGCACATTTCAAGCTGAGTCATGAAATGACGCAATTACTAGATCCATCAGGGGTTATGAAGAGTGAAACATGGGATACTTTTGTCAGGTAATAAAGAGCATTCCTTTCGTAGTTGGATCTTTTTCCTTTGTAATAGCGAATATACCTCCAGCTCAAAATTGACCCTGTTGTTTTTGCATCGTGAATAGCTTGTGCATCAAAGGTTACCTAGCTGCTCGCCGTTATATGGATGGGATCATCAATACCGTGATGTTAATGCTAGACAGTGGATTACCTTGCTTTAGCAGAGGCGATCCTATCGGAAATCTTCGGAAGAGGTTTCATCCCGAGATGAGTGAACGTGAGGCCGCCATTTTTATGAAAAACGTATGTACAGATGCCTACAACAAATGGACCACCGCCGGCTATGATTTGATACAGTACCTCCAGCAAGGCATTGAGAAGTAACCAGAACTGGTACAGAGCTCTTTTTTTAAATGTACATGCTTGCTTGTAATTTTACAACTATTGATGTCGTATAGTTACGATTTTTACGAGGATTTCTGCTGTAGTTTTGTGGCAACAGAGCTGATTCCGGGGAAGTTGTGATCGTTAAAATTGGCAAAAAAAAGAAAAAAAAGAAAAGAAAAAAGAGTTCATTGTAACCTGTGGTGGGTTTCCTCGTGAGGCTTGTAAAAATTTAATTATCTAGTTCTGATTGATTAATATCTCTTTTACAGTTTTATTGCATCACAATCTTGATCTGAATTCAGTTTTAATATATAATTAAAAGAGTCCTCTAGTAAGGTAGGTCTTAAAATTTATCTTCATATCCTTAGAATTACAATTGGCTTTGAGTGGAATAAAGTGGCATTAGAACTTGCTAAGGAGGCTTTGAGTCTATCTGATTTGGTGGAGTGGAGGGATGATGCGCCGATATGTATTAGAGCATTGGTGGAGGCTGAACGGAGGACTTAACTTTGGGTTGCTGATGCTTTCTTTCTTTGTTTTGTTTTCTTTGGTTCTCCTTGTTTGCTTTTGCTCCCAGCTGTCTGGTGTTGCCCTTTTTTGTGGCTCCCTGTTTTGGGATTTCTCAAAAAAAAAAAAAAGAGAATTACAATTGGCTTGAATTTTTTTTTGCACTAATTCCACTCGGTTGGAATTTCAAGGATCTGACGAAAAATTTCAGGATCAAATACAGCTAGAGAATTACTCGATCTTCAAAGCAAAACAATAATAATAAATTAAAATAAAAAGAGCGATTAAGATGCTTGCAGATGGATGGGCCATACTTATGGAGTACACACTTCACTGAAATGTGATGTTTCCAAAAATTGACCCATCTCTATTCCCAGACGTATTACCAATCGATACTGTACTACTCTCTTTGTCCTCCATATACCGTATAAACCATATGCTTCTCTTTCAATCTCTGTCCACCTCTCTTCCTCTATCTAACATTATGGTACCAACTCTTCAAATTAAGATCCTTTTTGTACTCTTTTTTTTTTTTTTTTTTTTGCTACTTTTTTTGTTACTTTTTTTGTTACTAGTTTTTCAAAATAAACTTGTTATACCTAACATTCACTTGAACCAAATTTATAATCTCCAAGGAGCAAGACTATAATGATAAATATGAACCACATGCATAAAAGGACCACTTGTAATGCTTGTCATCTCACTATAATGTTAATTTCTTCTAGCAAATTGTAAGCCAACCAACAAAATTAGCAAACATTATAACATGCAAAAAAATAAAAATAAAATTGTGAAGTCCCCTTAGCCTTATTCAAGTAGTCACATCTAAACAAATAAAGTAACCATCACCCACATCAAAGGACCGAATCATGGATTTAGATTCTCTGCTGATCTGATCTTTTTTTAGACCTTTTTAAAGCATATAATTGGTCGTTGATAAAGTGGTTATGAAAACCAATCACATCTTAACCACACATTTATTGTAATGCTTATGTATCATGAGATTACATGAGGTCAGGAAAAAAACCAGATCAGTAAATGATCCAAATTCCCCGAATCACATGTCAAATTTACAACCTTAGGGCTTAGACTCTCTATAATAAGCACTATTTTGCTCTAAGTTGTTACTACACTTTATAGTAACATATCACCTTCATGCATCTTTAATTCATAAAACCATTTTCAATTTCATGTTCTTTTTTTCTTGGAAATCTTGATATCAATTGAGTTAGGAGTATGCTGAGATTAACATTGACTCGAAATGTAATTTTCACTACTGGAAAATGATATTTCCATACATTCCGATTTAATGTATAAAATATAAATGTAGGATTCGAACACTTATCATATCAGTGAAAGCGAAGTGCATAACTATTTTACCGATAGTGGATGTATTTTGCTCCCCAATCGAAGAGGCAAAGCTGCTTACTCACCATAAGATTCAATTTCATGTTCTTTTAACTTATATCATCATAGCAAACTATAAAGTTTTGAAAAGAAAAAAAAAATCGATATTTGGTAAGATAATTATACTTAAATTTCCTTTTCTTATGTAAAATGTCCTGTGATATTGAGATGGAACTTTTAGAATTTGCCTCTTGTGATATTTCATAATTTCATAATTATCGGCCTTTATTTTCTTCTCCCAAGTCTTGGTCTTAAATAACAGACTCACAGACTCACACATCACTGCCACTTAGAAAGTTGCAGTTGCTCAACATAGTATTACCAAACTGCCCTCCATCTCCGTCTAGCCGTTACCGTTACTAACCCCCTCCTACTAATTGAATGTTACTCGCTCTAGAGGATCCACCGTTAGATCAGTTGACGGCGGCTCTCTTTTTAGCGGCCTTGGAATCTCTCAACCAATTCAAGTTTCCAAAAATAACCTCCATGTCTTTAAGATTCCGTCCTTGTGTTTTCGGGAGACACATGTAGAAAAACAGCCAAGCCACCGATGCGATTCCAGCGAAGAGGAAAAAAGATTCGCTAATCGTCATCGCTTTGTAGAGAGATATAAAAGTTGTCGATATGATCCCACTAGTCAATCTATTGATCACAATTCCCACACTCGTTCCTTGAGCGTGTAGTTGACTTGGATGCGTTCAATGCGTTCCAATGGGATTCACATGTGTACAAATATACTATATATGGGTTGAAAAAGGCAATTGTCAAGCGGCCGAAGAGATGTAATATTTTCGGGTTGGGATACGCGCTATTGGTGAGCCTTTAGAATCATAATTACCACAAATAAATTAATTATCGAGTTGTTATGTTTTCCAACTAATTAATAATATTTCCGTTGGTTGTGTTGTAGGTTTTTACCTATGAAGTTATTCCAACTCTTGCCACGAGATTCGCGACTGTTAGGCAACTTGAACAACCTTTCCCGCTCATTTTGAAATGGGAGTTGACAAACAGACCCAAGGGGGATAAACTGGACAAGATTTTCACCGCAAAGGTAATTATCTAGCTAGTACACGTCTGAATATAATTGTCATTCTAAGTTTCTGATGTAATGGAAGTTTTTATGCTAAAATTTCAGATGTTTGCGGAGTCAGAGCTGATCCCCATAGAAGCGGAGAGGGGTTTATGGTACTACCATGTGATTGATGAGGTAGGCGATTTGTACCCTGATGAGGCTTTGATAGCCGATGTTGGTGGTAGATTTGTGCATCCGAATATCCGTCGGATACATGTCTTGGAGGTGTTATGGACCTTACACCGAGTAACTCCCGGATGCCTCTTTTCAATGACATCTATCGATGGCAGAGTCCACCGACTCGTCATCGGAAGGGAGTCAGGACGAACCGCCTCAAACCGCCTCAATCATTAAATGATGAGATGACAAGGCAGCAAAATATCTAGGCTGTTGGATAAAAGGGGAACCTATATAAACCCCAAAGGAGGAAGGGAAATGGATCGAACATCTTTAGAAAAAATCAAGAACACACTTTTACATCAAACAATTGGCGCTAGAAGGAGGGGCAAAGCTGTAGAAGCTCAGGAAAGTCCAGCACCTCCGCAGAAAAAAAAAAAAAAAAAATGAATCAACACCCTAGTGTAGATCTCGGACTGCGGCAGCCCGGAGATCAGGAGCATCAGGTGCCGCCACCGCCGCAGCAGCATTACCCGGGACCCGAGGGAGCGACCGTGCTACAGAACCCATTAAACCCAACCAATGATCATCATCAGCAGCAGAATCCCGGGTATTACCCATATCAGATGCCCTATGCCCCTCACGTACATCACCCAGGGTACCCAGGTTACCCTCAATATTACCCGCAGGCGCCTCCTCATCCATACTACGCCCAAGCGCCTCCTCCACCGCATTATCCTCCGGCGATGTATGTTCCCCCGCAAACACAACAGTTCTTCCCACCGCAGGGGGATCCGGCAATGCGAGGCATCACTAGCCGAATAGACGCACTCGCCCAGAATGTCACCAGGGTGGTCAACGTTGTAGATGGTGGGGGAGTCCAAGGGGATTCTGATGAGGCAGACTCTCGAACAAATGTAGACCCACCGAGAGAAAGGAGGGCAGCCAGGCCTCAGCGAACAATCCGAATTCAAGAAGGTAACCCAGGGGAGGATATTCCTAGCAGGGCCGCGGGGACGACGAGAAGCCGAGAGGATAGAGACGGCATCGTCCAAGAGGAAGTGCCGCGAAGAACACGGCACAGGCAGCGGGAGGAAAGATCAGACTACCCCGAAAGAGAGGCAGTTCAAAATACGTTGCCCGGAGAGGATGCCTTCCGCGCCCTTCAAGAGCAGTTAGCAGACATCCAAGAACAAATGCACTTCAGCCACCACCGTCATACTACTAATCGGGATAGTCCTTTTTCAGAATAGATCACCTCCGTTTCAGTACCGGATAGCATCAAGCTCCCACGGAAAGATATGTGCGGCTTTTCCGGAACAGGGGACCCCGAGGATCACCTGGATACTTACCTAGATTGGATGAATATGCAAACTGCCTCTGATGCAGTCAAATGCCGAATCTTTCCCTTAACTCTATCCGGGGATGCAAGGACGTGGTATGGCAACCTTAAGAGGCAAAGCATATCCTCTTTTCACGAGCTGTCGAAGGAGTTCCGGAGCAGTTTCGCCTCAAGCCGGAGAAGACGCCGAAATATGGTCCACTTGAACTCGGTCAGACAGACAGATACCGAGTCAACCTGGGAGTACATGAAGCGATTTGATGAAGCCGCAAGACAAGTCCAAGGTTTTAACGAGGTGGGAGCTGTGATGGCATTCTCACAGGGTCTACTTCAAGGAAGGCTGAGTTGGTCCCTCTCCAAGCGGGGTCCGTCGACGTATCGGGAACTCATGGAGAGAGCCGAGAAATACGCCACGGCAGAAGATATTACGCAAACGAAGTCCGAAGATTTAACCTCGGGACCCGCGAAGCCATCCGGGCAAACAAAAAGATGGACGAAACCGTATTCAGATAGGGAAAGGGAGCATCAGGCCTTCAAGTCAGTCAACGCCGGAAGTCACGACGCTCCCACACCGCCTACGCCAAGGGGAAGGTTTGAAAAATACACCCCCCTGAGATACCCAATGGACAAAATATTCGAGATCGTTGGCAAGAGCGGCCTACTCCGGGCGCCTGAACGAATGAGGGCTCCGCCTGACAAACGGAGTAGGAAGCTAAACTGTAAGTTCCACCAAGATCACGGACACGAGACAAGAAATTGCATTTCCCTCCGGGATCAGGTTGAGGAGCTGGTTTGAAATGGAAAATTACGGGAGTGTTTGAAGCAAGGAGACGTTGTGGCAACAACTTCTGGCCAAAGAGTTCCCCCGAGAGGAAGGAGTCACTATGACCATAACTCAGACGACGATGAACCAATAAACTTCATTTTTTCGGAGTCACTCTCCGGTGGCATCCTGGCATCCACTGGAGAAGGAACTACAGTCCCCGTATGCCTCGCATCAACCCCGGAGGACCCCCTCAGTAGATGGGACCCCATCTCATTCTCTCCCGATGATTCAGAAGGAGTTCGCTATCCTCACTGCGATGCTCTTGTCATATCGGTCAAGATTGGAAACAGAACAGTAAAAAGAGCGTTAGTGGATCACGGAAGCTCATTAGACATCATTCACTGGGACCCGTTGCAAAAATTGGGTTATACACAGCAACAACTTCAGGCCTCACAATACTGTATCAGAGGGATAGGTGGGCACCGAACGAGACTGATCGGGCAGATTGATCTACCAGTCAGATTTGGAACAAGACCGTGTATACGGACTATCTGGATTAGCTTCCAAGTGATCGACATACCATTCCTATTCAACCTCCTAATCGGGCGACCGACGTTGTATGCCCTCAGAGCAGTAACCAGTATGTACTCGTTGAAAATGAAATTCCCTACCGACAATGGTTCCGGAGAGTCTTGTGCTGATCAGGAGGAGTACAAAAGATGCATCCAGATTGGCTCCAATCCCGTATTAACAGTATCCAACAGTGCAACAAGCTCGCCCGGACCGGGCCGTGTACCCCGATCGAAGAAACCGAAAGAGAGAACCCGGTTTAGTGAGGGGGAAGAGGTCGATTCCGAAACATTACCGGGAGATGAGATCACGGTCACCAGTTTGGACCCCCGGGAAATCAGCTCAGCTCCGACTGGTAATCCCACCGAAACATTGACTAAAGTGGTCCTCCGCCCAGAAAATCCCGAGAAAACAGTCCTGGTCGGCTCTGATCTACCCTTAAGCATCCGGGAAAAACTAGTGAGGCTCATATCGGAGTTTTCCGACATATTTGCATGGTCCCACTCTGATATGCCCGGAATCGATCCAACAATCATATCCCACTCTTTGGCGGTGGACTCCACCTCCAAGCCAGTTTCCCAAAAGCGAAGGTCTTTTAATACCGAAAGGTACCAGGCGATCGCCATCGAGATAGACAAATTGATTCAAGCAGGCTTCATCCGTGACATAGACTACAATGAATGGCTTTCGAACGTCGTCCTGGTCAAGAAAAAAGACGGAAGATGGAGAATGTGCGTTGATTTTACAGATCTTAATAGGGCCTGCCCTAAGGACAGCTTTCCCCTCCCGAAAATAGATCAGCTGGTAGATGCAACATCCGGACATGCCCTTCTCAGCTTCATGGATGCATATTCCGGATACAATCAGATCCGCATGAGTACAGGGGACGAACCCAAGACGGCATTCATTACCGACCGGGGAGTGTACTGTTACCAAGTAATGCCCTTCGGGTTGAAAAACGCCGGGGCAACTTATCAAAGACTAGTCAACCGGATGTTTGCTGATCAACTTGGAAAAACCATGGAAGTATACGTTGACGATATGCTCACCAAATCTATCACACCGGGCCAACATGCTCATGACCTCCGAGAAACATTTACCATACTGAGGCAATACCGCATGCGTCTGAATCCGGCGAAGTGTGCTTTCGGTGTAGCTTCGGGGAAGTTCCTTGGGTTCATGGTCCAGCAGAGGGGGATCCAAGCCAATCCAGATAAAATCCAAGCTGTGATAAGTGTGAGGCCGCCTAAAAAGCCCAAGGACATTCAAAAGCTCAATGGTATGATTGTGTACCTCTCCCGTTTCATATCTAAACTCACAGATAGATGCCTCCCCTTCTTTAAAGCTCTGAAGACAAATGGGGACTTCAGTTGGACCAAGGAATGTCAATTAGCCCTGGAGGGGTTGAAAACTTATCTTCAGAGACCACCGATGCTCTCCAAACCAGTGAACGGGGAGGAACTTTTCCTGTATATAGCGGTGTCAGACGCCTCGGTGAGCTCAGCCCTGGTTAGGCAAGAGGGGTCGTGCCAGAGACCCGTATACTACGTTAGCAAGGGGATGACAAGCCCGGAGACCCGCTATCCGGAGATTGAGAAGCTGGCCCTCTGCCTCATTGTTGCAGCCAGGAAGCTTCGGCCCTACTTCCAGTCCCATCCGATTACCGTGCTGACTAACCACCCGCTGCGGCAAGTCCTCCAGAAGCCCGAATCCACCGGGAGACTTATCAAGTGGGCAATAGAACTTAGCGAGTTCGAAGTCAACTTCCGACCCAGACCTGCGGTCAAGGGGCAGATCATAGCAGACTTCCTGGCCGAGTTCTCAGATCCGGATGTGATGTCAGCAGCCACCGAAATTTCGAACCTCTGGGAGATGCACGTGGACGGCTCCTCCAATCGACATGGTAGCGGTGCAGGGATAGTTATAAAGACCCCCGACGGATGTGTCACGCAGGTCGCACTTCGGTTCGAATTCAGAGCAACCAATAATGTAGCCGAGTACGAAGCATTGACCACCAGTTTGAAAATACTTCGTAACATGGGGGCAGAACGTGCGGTGGTATATAGCGACTCCCAGTTAGTGGTCAATCAGGTCAATGAGGACTACCAAGCCCGGGACACCGACATGAGCAAATACCTGGGAGAAGTAAAGAAACTAGTTGCAACATTCCCCCGGGTTGATATCCTCCGGATACCAAGAGATCACAACGCTCACGCAGACGCACTTGCTAAACTTGCCTCAACCTCCGATTACAAGTTACCTAGAACCATTACAGTATTTACACTCCCGCAACCTAGTATCACCGAGGAGTCATCCACCAATGTCTTGATACCAGATCACAACTCAGAATCAGTGTCATGGATGAGTCCGATAATAAGGTTCTTACAGGACGGTACACTCCCGACCGAGAGGGCTGCTTCACTCAAGATCAGGAGGCAATCCCATAGATATGTGCTTATCAATGGAGCCCTTTACTGAAGAGGTTACTCACTACCGTATCTCCGGTGTGTCTCCCCGCCTCAGACCTCCTTCATCCTCCAGGAAGTGCATGGGGGAATCTGCGGCAGCCACTCCGCCGGAATGAACCTGGGCCACCGAGTTGCTCGGCAAGGGTACTATTGGCCTACCCTCTTTAAAGATTCGAAACAATTCTCTAGAGCATGTGACTGATGCCAGAAAACAGCACCGGTACCCCACCTACATGCGGAGACAATTACCCCGATGGCGTCACCCTGGCCTTTTTCCAAAATCGGTGTCGACATAATTGGGCCACTCCCCAGGGGGACATCCGATAAGAGATATGTGGTCGTTGCCGTCGACTATTTTACCAAGTGGATAGAGGCGGAGGCTCTCAAGCACATCACTGAGGCTAACACCACCAACTTCATCAAAACTTCTGTTATTTACAGATTCGGGGTACCCAATACCATTATCGCGGACCATGGCACTCAGTTCGACAACTCAAACTTCCGAGGAGTGTGTTCGGACTTCAAAATCAGGTTGAATTTTTCATCTCCTTCGCACCCTCAGTGTAACGGACAGGTGGAAGCCGTGAACAAGATCATCAAAAACCTCCTGAAGAGGAAGCTCCAAGCAAAGAAGGGTGGTTGGGTAGAAAAACTCCCGGAGGTATTATGGGCCATCCGCACAACCCCCACCGTGGCAACTGGCGAAACCTCTTATTCATTGTCTTTCGGCTCGGAAGCTGTAATTCCAACGGAGCTGCAGATACCCACAAAAAGAGTGGCATGTTATAGTCCCGGAAACAACGAGGAAGAACTACGGGGGAGCCTCGAAGAAATCGAGGAGAGGAGAGATCAGGCCCGAATTAGGACAGCTTATCACCAAAGCAAAATAGCCAAATATTACAATACAAAAGTCAGAGTTCGGAGGTTCTCCCCCGGTGACTTGGTGTTGAAGAAGGTCATACCAAGCACAAGAAAGCCGTCCGCCGGTTGCCTAGGAGACAGTTGGGAAGGACCCTACATTATTGATTCGGTATCCATGAATGGGGCATACAAGCTCAAGACAGAAGAAGGAGTTCCCCTCAGAAACCCATGGAATGCTGACCACCTCAAAAAGTACTATCAGTAACGCAAGTGATATGTAACTAAGGAGGGTACCCCTCTCCCGCTAAATATACGTACTACCTTTTTCATTTTTACATTGTTACACTCCTCCGGGAGACATGAAGTCTCCTCACATGGAGCAAACTAAACTCCTCCGGGAGACACGAAGTCTCCTCACATGGAGCAAACTAAACTCCTCCGGGAGACACGAAGTCTCCTCACATGGAGCAATCTAAACTCCTCCGGGAGACACGAAGCCTCCTCATATAGGAGCAAAGTAAGTTCCTCCGAGAAACTGGAAGTCTCCTTACGTGAGGCAAGAATAAACTGATCGCAGGAAGGCTCACTCTCCGGAAGGATAAATCCTCCTCAGAATGACGAGCCTTCCCAGAATGATGAACAAAAGAAGTTGAGCAAAAAATGCAGTATACTTTCATAAAATGCGATATCCGAAACAAATAACTTCATTATAAACACCATGGATAAAACATTTAAATGTATTTCCCTTACAAAAATTTATCCAATGAATAAACGGAGTTCATTAAAATTAAAAATTACCCCCGGGACATTCCCCCGAAGGAATAGAAACTGGCAAAAAGAGAATTCATTGGGAATTAAGAGAGGCCATCAATTCTTCGCGGAGTCTCCATCTCCTCCTGGTAGCTCTGCGAACCGCTCATCATCAGAGGATATCCCAGAAGGCTCACCCTCCGATATATCGGCCTCTTTGAAACCTAGAGACAGGTCCTCTACCGGATCAGCTTCGGGACGAACCCTCTCCTTTTGAGCTTTGGAGACCTCCGCGTCAAATTGGGAGAAGTCAGACTCCGGATATATACTCCCGAGCATAGCCCTGAGGTCCGAGACGGCTTGATCAAAGATATCCTTGTCCCTCTCAAAACCTTCCTCCGAAGCCAAGAACCTGTCAATGGCATTCTCCCCGAGGTCCCTCTTCATGGCAAATATTGTCTTGTTGGCCATCCGAAGACGTCGGCGGTATTCGAGCACTTTTTCATGCCTCTTCCTGCTCACCGCCTTCGACTTCCTATATGAGGAGGAAGCCTCAGTGAACTTGTCCCTCAGGGAGCCTATCAGGGCATTGTCGCGTTTAGCCTTCTCATGGAGTCTGACATTCACCTCCTTCACGCTCTCATATTTCTTCTCTTTGTCTAGGAGAGTCCCCATAGCCTGGATATCGAGACAAATAAAACACCGATGTAAGGAACTTGTTTTGTAAAACAATTGACACAACACGAGAGCGGCGGACCATACCTGTCAAAGGGTGCCTGTCGACTGCCGAATCCTGTCAACGGTGGACATCTTCCCGAATAGGCAAGATTCCCTGCTCTTCAACATATTTTTTCCATAAGAGCAAAGGAACTCGACGCCATTCTCGGGGGTGATTGGGCCATGAGTTGGGTCGTAACCTATTGCGGGGGGATTCGTGTAGGAGAACGGGACACCTCCCTTCGTATCTTCCGACTCGATGGAGGTAGTGGGGCCCAGCGGCTTCTCCACCGCCACACCTTCGGTCGTCTTTTCTCCCAGAAGAATCACCCCCGACTTGTCCACTGGGATAGCTGTCGGAGCGGTGGGGGCTCTCTCCGATATAGTGACAACCTCATCAAGGTCCATCGGAGATTTTCCTCGGCCCACGGAAGACGGTTTGAAAAGGGTCAACCCCTGAGCGATCTTCCTCTTTTTCTTCCCGCTGTTGTCCACGCCCTTTCCCTTGCCTTCCATCCTTTTCTTCCCAAGTGCGGTCAACTTCCCTGAAACATGAAAGAAAGGAAATTATGAAGTGCACAAACACGGTGGGAATTATTTTCGGCCTTACTATCATGCTTACTTTTCTTCTCTAAATTTGTCTCGGAAATTCTCCTTCGATCCTCCGAGAGGTCTGGAATGAAACCGATCTCGTGAAGATTGCTGTCCTTCAGTAGCGTGTCAATACTCCTCTCCGATGAAGGCACGGACCACGCTTTCTGAATGTGCTTCTGCTCGACCTTCCGGAGTTCCTCCCAGGAAACACGCTCCCACGAAGCTGCGAAAAATTCAATTAATCGGATAATAAAACCAAGATAAATTGGGCAACAAAATAAACAAGCAAGAAGAGAAGGGGGTCCCAGACACCTGGGAGATTGAACACCGAACGAACACTCTGCTGGAGACCACCGAGACGCAAGTCTTTGCCCCAATCTCCAGCGGCAACGAACCAGCTTTTCTTCCATTCTTTATTGGAAGTCGGTAGCCCGGTTATCAGAGGTTCGCCCCCTTGCTTATCGTACGAAGCAAGGGCCCACCAACCATCACCCCCCGATCAGTGGGGGTGGAAGCTGTAGCAGTGTCCAATCTCCCGGAGTGTCGGCTCTGGAAATCCTAGCCTACGCCACAGAGCGAACATGCCAATCACGACCCTCCATGCGTTGGGGTTTAATTGGGCGGGAGCAACCGAAAACTCCCGAAGAACTCTCCGGATATATGGATGAAGTGGTAGTCTAGCCCCTATCTCCAGAAAAGCAGGGTGAAACGCCACCGATACACCAAACGGGTTGCTAACTAACTCCCCCACTCCAGGCATCCTCATGCCGACTGAATCGGGGATAGAGAACTCCGCAGCAATTTGACTAATCCTAACCGCCGTCATCTTGTTCACTCCGATCTGGTTAGCAGCAAACCGTGAGTGGTCCATGTTGTATCGGAAGTATTCCTCGGAATTGTATCCGGCCTCATACCCCTCCCTTCCAGGGAGCAATGATTCGGGGTCCGCCGAAAGTCCATCTCTCCTCCGACTTCCGCGCCCGGTTTGCTAACCTCCGGTTCATTATCCACCGGGTCATCCCTTGCAGCAAATACGCTTTTAGTACTCTCGCCCTCTGAAGAACTACTAGAGTAACTAGACGAACTAACTAAATCCCCCACACTAATCGCGCTTACTTTCCTAACCATGGTCACCTACCGAAACACAAGCAACAGAGTTTAACTTCAGGGGAAAGGAGGCTTACCACACAAACGATGACTCCGAAGAAGCTCTGAAAAATTGAGAATCAGCAAAATGACTTTTGTGGGCGAACAGTCCCCTTTTTATAGGCGCAGAGCCCGCCCTTAGGCGAATTTGAAACGACGCGGCGGTTACCTTTCCGAGGTGACCGCCGCCCAAACGTCGCTCTCGTTACGCGACACGTGGCAGCCCTTTATTGGGATAGAGCATGGGCCAGACCCAGAAAAGCTGTGGGCCAAACCTTGGGCCCAACGTCCAGATCTGCGACCGTTAGCTTCGCGCGGGGGCTCCCTTCACTCCGATCCCATATCTGAGGGGCAATTGTTGGTGGTAGATTTGTGCATCCGAATATCCGTCGGATACATGTCTCGGAGGTGTTATGGACCTTACACCGAGTAACTCCCGGATGCCTCTTTTCAATGACATCTATCGATGGCAGAGTCCACCGACTCGTCATCGGAGGGGAGTCAGGACGAACCGCCTCAAACCGCCTCAATCATTAAATGATGAGATGACAAGGCAGCAAAATATCTAGGCTGTTGGATAAAAGGGGAACCTATATAAACCCCAAAGGAGGAAGGGAAATGGATCGAACATCTTTAGAAAAAATCAAGAACACACTTTTACATCAAACAGCCGATATGCTAGGCATGGAAGATCTGTCAACGTCTGTTTTAGATGATACGGAGTTGAGAGAGGCAAACATAGTTAGATAGACTAGGTCCAATTATCGTGCATCCCACTAGTAGACAACTGATGATGCTGGACTGAGTATTGTCCCTGTTGCAGATAAGAGTGTCCCTACTACAGATGCAGCTGCACCTGCACCTGCCAAGCGTACCCGCTTGAGATTAGTGTCCTTTAGGAGGAGGGAGGATCACAATGCAGAGCGACGATCTCCTGTACGAGAGGTATATAAATTGTTAGTGCATGAGGTCAATTTGAGATAAGAATCTGCATTATAAATTTGATGTGTGATGATTTTATCCTTCATGCAATACCAAACCATTTGGAACATCGATTTACCAATGTCATCAATGCGGTAGAAGCATTACGGGAGGAGGTCCGAAAAATTGAAGTTGATAGAAAGGAGAGTGACAGGGTCAGAGAGGAGCAACACAAGGAGTTAGTCTGTATGATACAGACACTTTAGGGGACATTGACTCAGATGCATACAGATGACCCTGTTCATTATGAGGCTCCAGGGGTGACGCCCCAGTAGGGCTTAGGTAGATAGAGAGACAGTGTAAAGACCTCTCATGAGGATACTGCAGCGTTACCCCGTATGGATTCGGTACCTCCTCCACAGTAGGACAATGCAGATGTACATGGTACATCTTCTCCCCAGTAGGGTACTGCAACGTTGCCCCGTACGGATGCAGTACCTCCCCCCCCAGCAGGACAGTGCAGCTGTACATAGTTTACCTCCTCCCCAGTAGGGTATTGCAGCGTTACCCCGTATAGATGCAGTACCTCCCCCCCAGCAGGACACTGTTGTAGGCGCTTAAGATGTTGGTGCACAAAGTCAGCAGGACATTACAGACACTTCATCTATTGGTGCACAGAGTCAGGAGGACACTGCAGGTGCTTCAGCTGTTGGTGCCTAGAGTTAGCAGGACACTGTTGCCACCGCTTCAGAATAAGCTGCAGACCTTAGATTGTAGGTGGCCCACCATTAGAAAATCATGAGGGCATAACCGACGCAGATTCCAGCGACGAATCGACCCATCATTAGAAAATTGTAGTTTGTGGAGAACCCCATCAACAAAGCTCCGGCGAAGAAGTTTGCAGCGGCAAGCACTACTGTGTACCGGCAGCCTATCCAATCGATATCCTTCCAGCAGCAACGGAGCTTACCAGCGAGTAAATGCTGAGAGTCCCCACCAGAATCTCTACTTGCATATCGTTGATTTTTAGGTCTTCTTTAATGAAAATTGTAGCTCCACTCATCACCCTAGTATCTACAAATGATTCAAACACATAAATACATATTCAAATGATTATTGAATGTTCAATCACGTGGGAGAATTCGAATCTAGAATCTTTTGTGGAGACTTCGAATCCAGAATCCAATATATCCATATATCAATTTCTTATATATATATATATGAGTGTGTGTGTGTGTGTGTGTGTGTGAAAATTATCAAGTGCCTAATTCTGTACGTTTCGGAATTCTCAATAGATACTAGTGTTAATTTAATAGATAACAGGATTAATCCAATAGACACGTGTTTTTATGGAATTCTGAATGAAAAACATACGGGGTCTCATACCTGAAAATTACTCTCTATATATATTGACGAAGAAGAAAGAAAAACTTACCGTAACCAAGATAGAGGTCATGGAAGCAAGAATTGCGCACAAGCAAAAACATACTTGTTTCTTTTGGGTTTCTTTTGAGGATCGAAATCTGCAATGCTTTTATGTTGCTGGTCACTCCTCTTGGCTCTGGCCATGGTTGCTAGCTAATGAGAGAGAGAGAGAGAGATATTTAATGTTTCATGAGAACAAGTAGAGTAAAAGAGGGTATGAAGAGTTGAACTTTTGTACATATAGAAGACGATGATCTGGGTATACCCGCACCGGCTAGATTTTTTCGGATGATATCCATACTTGATATTATATGGTTTTTAAATAGGAAAAATATCAGATTGTCCAAATTAATTTTTAAAAATTATGGCTAAATAATATGACATGTTATTGGTAAATTATTATATAAATCATGAGATATTAATGTGGTAGATAATGTTTTATGCAGGACAGTTTAACCTTAACATTACTTTAAAAAAATATATATATATATTTTGGTAGGTAACAAAATGCTAGGTTTTGAATTGGATTTTACCCACTACAAATGTTTCCAAAAATAATCGATTTCACCTTTTATTTAGTCTTTAAAATGGTAATAATTTGATATTTTGCAAAACAAATTAAGAATCTTAATTATTACATCGATTAAATTTGGGTAGTGTTAACCTGAGTCTCTAAGGCATATGATAACAACTACAAATTATTTAATTTGTAGTTGTTATCATGCGTCTTAGGAACACGGATTAATGCTAGTACACTACCCAATTTCAATTAAAATATTAATTGTAATCGGTCAAAAAGCCTATTAATGGTCAAATAAAAAGATAATATAATGATATCTTTCTTAAATATAAGGGTAAGATTAAGAAAAAAAAAAAAAAACTACCATAATTGCATTAATTCAATTAATGATAATTTCAAATAAATATTTAATGCACATTCGATTTCATTTATAAATGGTAATATGGGCACATGAATCCCAATATGGGTAAATGAACTTGATTATTGATTTGTGGTATAAGTAAATTTGAATCCTCAAAACTGTCACCTCAACATTTGAGGATTATTTTAATGGATTGTTAAGATCGATGATTATGTAGTTTACAATGGTATATTTTATTTAAATCAAAAATCTATTTATGTTATATATTTTTTTTACTGTTCTTGCTCATTTTAATTTTACAAACCTGTAGCCTTTATATATACCTTATATCTCAAAATATTAAATACTTTTTTTCCCTTTTTCTTTCTTTGCACATCAAAATGATGGATTTCTCTTTGAGTTTCTTTTATCACTAATCTGGTAAGACTGATCAAATCAATTCTTTATTTATTTTTGGGTGAATTAAATCTTAGTTAATAAATAATTTGTCATAAAATCAACCATTGATTATTGTTACAGAATCATAATAAATTTTTCTTTCGATTTATCATTAACCAAATATGTTAAAAATAAAAAAATATATATAAAAGATGAGAGAAGGTATATGATATGGGTATTGATCCATTCGTAATGAAGAGATGAATTTTACCTGATTGAAATTTTTGAGGTCGAAACAATGATGAGATACGTAGGCGATTAGAGGAAAAAAAGAAGAAAAAACACATATGGGAGAGAAATAATTAAATTACAACAACAATTATTTTGGGTTAAGTTTGTATTTTATGATTGAAAATTAATCTTCAAATTTGATTATTGAATAGTCAATTTGATTTTTGATTAAAGTTATTACTAAATTTTAATGACCCTGTTGAACAATGTTTTTGGGATAAATAATCAAATTTTGATTACTCTCATGCTTTTGAGTAGGGGTGAAGCCAGGATTTTGGCTTTGGGGGGGCCAAGACAAAAATTAATATTGTAGGTCACGCAATCTTCAAAAAATATCAGTAGGAATCCCGCATAAGAAAAAGTGTGGAATCCCGCACCTGATTTTTTTTTTTTTTTTATAACAAAATGTGATACTGTTTTGTGTTAAAAGTAATGATACAAATAAATAAATGAAATAGACATTAACTAATTAAAATGTAGAACGTCTATTTTACATCTAAAAAATTAATTTATAACCAAAACTAATTTTCTTCCTAATTTTCATTTCAATTACATAATTAAAGAGTATATGAGAAAACATCTTTTATTTGATTTCAAAACCTATGCCTATTCATAATGGTATGCATAATATTTTAATAGTTCCTGATTTATAAAATATAATTTAAATAGCTTAATTAAAATATCATTATACCATTGATATATTTAAATCACAATTATTTACATACTAATAACTTAATTTTATAATATTCAAGTCAAGCCAAATTAACTTATAATAATTTTGAACAAAATTTAAATAATAAAGTAATAAAATAAATTTATCAAAATCATATTAATAATTAACCTAACAAAATAAATAATATAGGTAGTCGCTATAAGAATTCAATATTTACTTAGTTTGTTCTAGTGAAATCTAAAAAATAAAAATAAATTATATATATAATGAACACTAGATCATGTGATAATGTATGAAATAATAGGAAATTAAAATATTAAAATAGATTGATTTTATTTCCTATTTTCATGGTCAATAGAATTATAGATACAAAAATTATTAGTTAATTTATATTATTAAAATAATAGAGGGACAAGATAATATTATTACCTATTTTGTATATATGTATATATATATATCACATTTTATATACAATAGTTTTTTTTTTTTCTTTTATTGGTCTACATTTTAATTTTATATGTAATAGATTTTATTTTTATTATTATTGGCTAGGGGGGCCATGGCATTCGCCTCTACTTTTTAGGATACCATTAAGGATGTTCTTAAATTTATTTGTGCTATTTTTTAGAGATCTATAGACACGTGGCAACCAAACAAATATGATTAGGATTAGACTTGAATTAGATGAAGATGAGAGAAAAAAATAAACATATAAAAGTTATCGTTTTGAGATGAGAAAAAAAAAAAAATTAAGAAATCTAATCTTGTCCATTTATTTGTTTGATTTCCACATGTACATAGATCTTTAAAAGATCAGTACAAATGAGATCATCTAGTTATGTAGACCACGTAAACAAATTTGGAATTAAATTTCATTTTCTAATTTTCTTTACTATGAATGTCGATTCGTTTTGAGTTTTATTTATGATTAGTAAATGCATCTTAAATGATTTTTTTTTTTTCACATCCACTCTCAATAAAGTAATTGCACATCCCCTCTATTTCAGTTCACATTTGCCCATTAAATTGAAAATGTGGGATGACTCATTCCTACATTGAGGGATGTTTTTGGAATGAGCTTTTTGTGTTTGATTAATGATTATGCAAGGTCTTATCAAACCCCAAACTCAATAAGTATCGGATTTTTAAATAAATAAATAAATAATTTTAAAAACCATTAAAAATACAACAGTAATTTGGTCCGCTATGATGAAGGGCCTGTCATATATCGTTTTACAGACCCGTTTTCGTTTTTGTATTCTAAATCTGATTTCGAATACGCGTTCGTTACTGTTTTTCATTTTATTTTCCAAAACAAAAACAAAAACAACAACAGTGTTAAAAGTGAAAAATTTCCAAAACAACTTTTTGATGTTTTTCATTTTGTTTTTCACTTAAAATAAAAAACTCAAAAAAAAATTTCTTCCTTTCACTGATGTTCATCTCCTTCCTCTCCTTCTCTCTTCTTCTTCTTCTTCTTCTTCTTCTTCCTTCTTCTTCTTCCCGTCCGTCAGTTAGACCGACACCGTCAAACCGACACCGTCCATATCTTCTTCCCGTCCGTCAAATCTTCTTCTTATTCTCCTTCTTCTTCTTCTTCTTCTTCTTCCTTCTTTTTCTTCTCGTCCGTCAGTCAGACCGACGCCGTCCAGATCTTCTTCCCGTCCATCAGATCTTCTTCCCATCCATCAGATCTTCTTCCCGTCCATCAGATCTTCTTCTTCTTGTTCTTCTTCTTCCTTCTTCTCCTTCTTCTTCTTCCCGTCCGTCAGACTGACGCCGTCCGTCAGATCGGCCGCCATCCGTCGCCGTCCGTCGGATCTTCTTCTTCTTCTTCTTCTTCTTCTTCTTCTTCTTCTTCTTGAGTTAAATAATAAAATTCTCTATCAAATAATAATAATAATAATAATAATAAAATTCAACTCATTAATTTTGGCCTGAAAAATGATACCAGACGCGTTTTTTACGTTTTCATATTCGGAATCCAGCTTTCAGAATATGCTACCAGACGCGTATTTGAATTTTGAAACTGAAACCAAAAACACTGTTTTTATTTTTATTTTCGAAAAACAAAAACAAAAACAGTCTTTGAAAAACGTTACAGGACGGGCTCGATGAAGTCTCTGTTTGCTTTTACATTTTACTAAATAGTTGGAAACTTTCTAATGCTTCTTCAAATTCTTCCACCAACTCAAATTTATTTTTTCTTTTATGTGTTACATCTTTTCTCTTCTTCTTCTTTTTTTTTTTTTTTTACCACAATCGCAAGTCATTTCCAAATCCAAACTTTTTTTTGGTATCAATAATATTTGTATTATATACATTTTCATTGCAAATAAATAAATTAAAACATACTTTGTTTAATTAAAAGAGAGAAAATAGCGGAGGAAAAGTGGTAACGGCAAGAAACTGATTTGTTTAAGTGGTGTATATTGTAAAGATTGCTAGTAGGCACTCGCAAATGTCGTGTTTTGAATTTTTCGGTATGATGTATAGAATAAATTTGTGAATATTAATTTTATTGTTCAATGCAGCTCAATTGCTTAATGATTAGAACGTTTATTTAATATGACAATATTTCAGGTTTGAGTCACCATCATTATAAATGGTATATCAAAAAATTCAAACAAAATACCGCCTGAGAAATTTGGCTGGGGTAGAGGGGAGTACCGTACATAATTAATTTGTTTCAGTTCCACCAGTGATAGCTACTTATACAGTGAAATCAAGTGGATTGGTGGGTCGGTTCCGATCCTAATTGAGCAATTTTGGTCCCTAAGACATGAGAAGAAAAGCTTTCCCTATATAATCGTGAAATATGCATGATGAGATTTGAATTGAAACGAGATGTGCCTGAAACTATTGAACTATTACATAGCTAAAGGCACACATCTATACTATAATATTGAACAAACAAATTACAATATTCCTATATCTTAATTCTGGATTTTTAAATTGGTGCCGATTGATGAAGGATAATGTGGTACGATAAAATAATATTGAACAAACAAATTATGTGTACACAACTACACATACATAAAACTGTTTAATTTACACAAATTAAATTGACTTATTTAATTCCAACTTGGACAAATTACTTGCACAAAATCACAAAAAGCCAAAAAGGGACTTCGATTATATAGAGTAAAATCTATTTTTAATTCATAATTTTATAATTTTTCATTGCATAAGCTTTTTGTTTCTTCTCTCGAGTCTTGTTATTGACTCACTCACTCAACACTTCACTGTCACTTTAGAAAGTTACAGGCTTGCAGCTACTCTAAAAATTTTATATTTGTTTTCAGAAAAAAAAAAAAAAAAAAAAAACTATATTTACTAAGTTGCCCTCCTTCTAGTTGTTACCGTTAGTAACCCCCCGTCCTACTAATTGAACATTACTGGCACAGTGGCACTAGAGGCGTCACCGGTAGATTGGTTGTTGGCGGCAGAAGCTCTGGCTGTCTTTTTAGCGGCCTTGGAATCTCTCAACCAATGGAAATTACCAAAAAGATTTTCCACGTCCTCAAGATTCCTTCCTTGTGTTTCAGGGAGACACGTGTAAAAGAAGACAAAAGCCACCGATGCGATTCCGGCGAAGAGGAAAAAGGCTCCACCAATCGTCATAGCCTTGTAGAGTGATATAAAAGTCGTCGTTATGACCCCACTTGTCAGTCTGTTGACCGCAATACCCATACTCGTTCCCTGAGCGCGTAGCTTCAACGGGAAAATCTCCGAGTTGTAAACACATGCGATTGGACCCATCCCGATTGAAAAAAAGGCCACGTAAGACATCACAGTCGTGATCGCTAATCCAACGGCCCACGTTAGTTTCTTCTGTGAGTGGTCTATGATCGTCAGAGAGAATCCGAGTGTCGCGAGTGAGATTATCATCCCTCCGCTGCTGCTTAGAAGCAACGGTCGCCTTCCGATCCTGTCAAGTAAGAACGTTGCGACCAAGATGAAGATCGTCTTCACGACTCCAACGGCGATCGTTGCCAACAGCTTTTCGTTCTTCGATGTGATTCCGACCTTCTCGAAGATTCTTGGACTGTACAAAACAACGGCGTCTATGCCAGACGCTTGTTGGAAGAAATGGATCCCAACCCCGGCAATCAGGATGTGACGAACGGATTTTGTTGGATGGAGGAGGAGCTCCTTCCATACGGCATCGCCGCTGTGGCCATTTTTCGGCACCGTTACAACGTCGTCGTTGCACTCCGGAGGAATTCCGGCGGCTTCCTTGATGTCGGCGAGCCTCTGCAATGCTTCTACTTTGGAATCAGAGGTTTTATCGAGGACTTTTTTGGCGTCGGCAAGCCTGCCTTGCATGACCAGCCACCGCGGCGACTCCGGCATCACCAGGACGACAAGGGCAAGGAACACGGAGGGGATCGCTCCGATTCCGAGCATCATCCGCCACCCCAAGCGAAGCGACAGCTTCGAGAGTGCAAAGTTCGACACGTAACCAAGCAATATCCCACCATTGATGAAAACCTATACATTTAAAGAACACAAATTAATTCAGTTTTGCTATTTGAAAACCAAAAAAAAAAAGCACTTTTCAAAAAGTACTTTTCTAGAAATGTGAATTGAAAAAGAGAGAGAAGTAATTAATTATCTCAGGGAAAGAAGTGGGGTAAATCAAATCAGTTTTACTTCTAAAATGAGCGCTTCTTAACTCTTAAGGAAAGTGCCTTTTGAAAAGTACTTTTCCAGAAACGTGAATTGAAAAACAAAGAAGTAATTACATCAGGCAAAGAAGTGAGTTAAATCAAACCAGTTTTGCTTCTAAAAGAAGCGCTTCTTAAGGAAAGTGCTTTCCAAGAAAAGTGAATGGAAAAACATAGAAGTAATTATCCTAGGGACAGAAGTGAGTTAAATCAAATCAGTTATGCTCCTAAAAATAGCTCTTCTTTTTTTTTTTTTTTTTTTTTTTTCCAGTTACATGAATTGAAAAACAGACAAGTAATTACATCAAGTAAAGAAATGAGGTAAATTAAAGTGCTTTTACGAAAAGCACATTTTCCAAAAGCAGAGGGCTAGGAATTGAATTATACCTCAAAGAAGGAAGACAGAAAACCACGAGAGGAAGCCGGAGAGATTTCGGCGGTGTAGACAGGAGCAATCATGGCGGCATATCCGACGCCGATTCCCGCGACGAAGCGACCCACCATGAGAAAAGCGTAGGTGGTGGAGAACCCCATAAGCAGAGCTCCGGCGAAGAAGATTGCACTGGCAAGAACTATGGTGTACCTGCGACCTATCCAATCTGTGGTCCTTCCGGCGGCGGCGGAGCCTATTAGTGAGTAAATATTGAGAGTCCCCACCAACACCTCCACTTGCACGTCACTGATTTTCAAGTCTTCTTGGATGAAGATTGCAGCTCCACTCATCACTCCAATATCTACATCGATTAAAGACAGATTCATATGATTATTACAGATTCAAACCAGTGGGAGATTCCGAAACTAGATTCCGGAATCTTTAGGGTGCGTTTCGTAATGTTTTTCAGTTTTCCGTTATAAAATGAGAAATTGAATTTCATAGTTTTAGGAATTGAAAATACTTTTCGAAGACAATATTTTAATAATAATAAATAAATAAACATAAAATGAATCGGTATGGTTCTATAGTATAAAACAAAAAAAAAAACAAAAAATTTACTATATTCTTTTCTTGATCAAATTTGACCTGACAAATTCAACAGGCAAGAGGAGAGAAAAGAAGAGGATACATATTACTACTATATTAGGGAAGAAAACACTGAAACTATATATAGTGATGGAGCTAGAAGATTGAAGAAAGAAAAACACATACCATAACCAAGTAAAATAGAATTCATTGAAGCCAGAATTGCACAAGCAAAAGCATATGTGTTTCTTTTGGGTGGTTTCTTTTGAGGATCGAAATCAGCAATGCTTTTCTGTTGCTGGTGGTCACTATCCGCTCCCAGACCGCCAGCCATGGTTACTAGCTGGAGAGAGAAAGAAGCTTGAAGCTTGAAGGGGAGAGAGAGAGAGAGGGGGAGAGAGAGAGCAAGTATAGTAATAGTTGATATATAATAAGTGGGTGTATTCAATTAGGATTTCAAAAGACTTTTTAAAGACTTTTTTAATTGGATGACTTCTGCAAATTTCATAGATTTTTATAGACTTTACAGAATTTTGAAAAAATTTCATAGACTTATGGGGGTGTATTCAATTAGTATTCTTGAAGACATTTAAAGACATTACAAATACCGGTGTATTCAATTCGGACATTTAAAGACTTTAAAAGAGTCTATATTAATCCAGTGATATTCAATTCGGATTTCTATGGACTTTTAAAGAATCCTTTCAAATCTGGGTGTATTGAATTGAGACTTTAAAAATGTCTACAAAAATTAAGGTGTATTCAATTATGACTATATTTTAAAGGATTTTCTTATATCATAGATTTTGGTGGACTTGATGGTGAGAGATATAAATATCAAATGTCATAACATGTCCGGCCTTCTCCCCAAAGATTTTGGTGGACTTTGCTCTCTCTCATTTTAACAAACAAGTTTTTTCTCATTTTATCATATATATATATATGATAGATCTCCTATCAAGTCATCCTGAAATTATAATTTCAGAATGACCAACCACAGCCACATGTTTTACGTTGTGTTTGGTAAGAGGGAAAGATAAAGGGAGGGAGAGGGTTGGAGGAGAGAAGGGAGAGCAAATCCTTTTGGGCCCACCATTTTGGATCCGCCCATCATGATGACAAAGGAGGGAGAGTGATGGGAGAAGAGAAGGGAGAGGAGGAGAAGAGGGATAGCAAATCCTTTTGGGCCCACCATTTTGGATCCGCCCAATGATGGGTGGATGACAAATGAGGGAGAGTGATGGGGGGCAAAGACAAAAATGTCCTCCAATTTTTTAAAGGGCAATATAGTAATTTTATAAATTATATATCAATCAATCAATTCAATTCTCTTTTCAATACCAATACCAAACAACATGAATTATATATGTTATCCTCCTCATCTCTCATACTCTCTCTCCCTCCTGGCAAATATAGCCTTAATAAGATATATATATATATATATATGATAGTTCTCATATCAAGTCGTTCTGAAATTATAATTTCCGAATGACCAACCACAGCCACATATTTTAATAAGTTTAAATGTTGAGCAAATTGTACTCAATCTCCCTGAGGTTTGACCTCTTACATCCAGAAACAACTCTATCATTAATTGACACTCACACTCTTTGCCGTTAGGTCAAACTTAACTATTGACTAACTGTAACTTTTAAAAGACCAAACTACCCCTGATCCCTAAATTAAATTTTTTTTTTTAAAAAAAACATAATTTTTTTTTTTAAATGGATCATATTTTTATTTTTATTTTTATTTTTCACCAACATAACTCCAAAAATTCTCTTCAAACAATCATTAATTCACACAACTTTCTATCAAATTCATCCTCAAAACACCAAAATCTGCAATACCCAGTTGTAATTTTCAATTCAAGAACCAACACCAATTGCAAATATCTCTTTAAGAACCAAAAAATGCAACACCCACCTCCAGATTTCTAACAAAAGAACTGCAAGCAATTGAAAAAGAAAGTAAAAAGAGGGTCAAATGTGTACGTGGTTGATAAAACAGGATCATTAGTGTAAATATTTGACCAAAAAACAAATGTGAAACTAATTGACTTTCTTTAGAAAAAAAAAAAAAAATGGAAGAACAACAACATTAGTGGTACTTAAAAATGGAAGAAAATGATTAACAGAAATTTGCCGAATAATGATATAATATATATATATATATATAATTTTTCAATTTTATTTTCAAATTTTGCTTTTTAAAATTGTTTTGTTTTTAAATTTCTATTTCTCTTTTAATTTATATATTTTCTAATTCAATTCAATTTTCAATTAATTAAAATTTTATTTGATCTCCACCATGCATCTCAAAGATGGATGGTGGAGATCCATTTATTTTTTTTAAGAAAAAAGTTTTGATTTTTTTTTAATTAATTTAATTTAGGGATTATTGGTAGTTTAGTTTTTTAAAGGTAATAGTTAGTCAATAGTTAAGTTTGACCTAACGGTAGGGGGTGTGTGTCAACTAATGATAAAGTTATTTCTGGGTGTAAGATATCAAACGTCAAGGAGGTTTAGTGCAATTTGCTCTTGCATGTTTGTTAAAAAAAAAAGGGGGTAATTGCACAAACACCCCTGACATTTGAGATAATTACACGGATATGTCAGTTTTGAGTATATTGACAAAAAACCTACCTGACGTTTGATAAATATTGCACAAACATCCCTTACCGTTAGTTGGGATCCGTTAACTTATAAAAATCAATGGTCAAAGGTATTAAAAGTCTAAAATACCCTTATTTTATTTTTTTAAATTAAAAATATATATATTAAAATATAAAAATAAAATATTTAAACAAAAAACAAATCTAGAAAATCTATGAAAAAAAAGACTAAGATCATGAAAAATAAATAAATAAAAAAATTCAATTATCTTCATCTCATCTAACTTCTCATCCAAATTCACTCAACAAATTACATACACAACACAAACAATGAAAACACCACAAAAATCTAACAATCATCAAATATCATCCAACCATCTACATAAATTATAATAAAATAAAAAAATCTTCTTGATGGAGAGATGGAGACTAGCTAGCCCTGATCACATCCAGCCCACCGTGCGTTGAATATTTATTTATTTTTCTTTTAAAATTTTTTTATAATAATAAATTATATCTTTTAAAAATTTAATCTAGTGAAAAGGACAATATTGCCCTCAGCTGTTAGGAGTTAACAGTATAAAGTTAACAGTAGGGGATGTCTCTATAACATTTTACAAAAGTCAGGGGAAGTTTGTGTGTATATATCCAAAACTGCTATAATCGTGTAATTTTATCAAACCTTAGGGGAAGTTTGTGCAATTACCCCTAAAAAAAATCAGCATTTTATTAAAATATGTGGCTGTAGTTTGTCGTCTTGAATAATTTTAGGATAACCTGATAGGAAAACTATATATATATATATATACACTTATTTGAAGATAAAATAAATATGCTACATGTGTGATGTACGTGCGTACAGCAGTGGTGTGCTGAGAAGGAAAATGATAGGCTCTCAACATTGCAGATTTGCAGGTATTATTACTATTTAAACTGGTAAATTTCAATACCATACCCTCAAGTTTACCCATACAACTACTAGATTGAAATTTTTATTTAATTATGGAAAGGCCCTTGACCGTTTTGACCACTGTTAAACTTAACTGTATAAGGGAAATTGGACCTTTTCACAGTAAATAAAGAAAATATATTTTATCATAAAAATCAAAAAATAAAAAGAAACATAAAAATAAATAAGTATTAAAAAAAAAAGTTGATTGGGTGAGTCCCTCTCAAAGATCTGTTACGACCAAGAGATAAGATAGAGATGGGGGAGAGGGATTTGTGAAAGAGAGAAAGAGTGTTTGTGAGAGAGAGAGAGAGATACAGTATTGTTTAGATAGAGATATGGAGAGAGTTGTTAATAAAATAAAATTTTTAATTATATTTTTTATTTTAATAATTTGTTAAACAATTTTTTTAATTTAAAGTTTTGTCGCTTTACTTTTCTACCCTTACATATTTTAAATCTTTAACAGAATATTTAATGGTAGAGGGCATTTTAAGAAAAATTTTAACGGAAAGGGGATAATAGAAAATAGAATAAAATAGGTGGGTTAGTTTGGTTATTAATGAAACTAGAGTTAGAAACGAGGGAAAGGGCAAATGAAAGGTATATTTTTATAATATCTCTTATTTTAAGGAAGAATTGTAAATAACCCCCGGACATTTGATTAAATGCCAAATTAAACCATCTGGTTTGAACAATCAGTACAATTTAAAAAAAAAAAAAAAAAAAAAAACCCTACTATCAATTAACAGTTAGTTGACCAGTAGTTGACTTTATATATATCAAATATTACAATTTAAACTCTTTCTCTTTCACGTTTTTTCCAGATTTGTTTTTTAAAATTTTAGTTTTTTTTTTTTTTTTTTGAATTTTTTTTTTTTTCAGATTTTTAAGTATGGGTTGTGGTTGTGGTTGATTTTCCAGATTCTTACAAAAATTTCAAGTTTTTTTTTAAACAACAATTTTCAGATTTGAAATTTTTTCCAGATTTTTAAAAAATTTTCATTTTTTTTTGGTTGAAAAATTTCCAGATTTAAATAAGGTTTGAATTTGAGTGTTAGTTGTTGATTTTAAGTGTTAATTTCTTTTCCAGATTATTTTTTTAAGGGTGGTTGTGGTTGTGGTTGTGCTTAAAAAAAATTCAAATTTGTGGTTGTGTTTAAGTTTGGGTTGTGGTTGTTTTTATGAATGGTGGGAGTTGTATTTGGGTTTGAGTTTTGTTGAAAAAAAAAATTCAGATTTGTTCGGATTTGATTTTTTTCAAACAAATTTTCCAGATTTTATTTTGTTTAAACACACCAGGCCACGAATTAAACACATCAGACCAAACGAATTAAACACACTAGAGTAAAACGAATTAAACATACCAGGTTATCAATTAAACACACTAGGCAAAACTTATTAAACACACTAGGGCAAAACGAATTAAACACATCAGACAAAACGAATTAAACACACCATGGCAAAACAAATTAAATACACCAGACAAAACGAATTAAACACACCAGACAAAATGAATTAAACACACCATGACAAAAACAATTAAACACACCAAGGTAAAATGAATTAAACACACCAGACCATCAATTAAACACATCAGTCCACCAATTAAACACATCATGGAGGTCAGGGAAGAAGAAGAAAAAAAAGAAAAAAAAAGTAGAGAAAAAAGTTGTGTTTTTTCTATTTTTTTTTTGGGAAGAAGAAGAAGAAAAAAAAAAGAGAATTTTTTTTTTATAAAGGAGGGCAATCTTATCCAAAAAGTGGAAATATTTACAAAAACAATAAAAATAATCATCTTGGACAAAAATAGTAAAACCACTAATTTTTTGACTAGTGATAAAGTTCTCCCTTTAATCAATTTATCATCTTTACATGATTCTTGACAAGTCAACTTGATTAATCCAAAATGATTTAAGTAGTTGATCTGATCAATTACATTGTAAAAGCCATGTTTAAATTACCCACATAACCTTAGTCAATTTTTTATTTTATGTTATTTTTAATCTAAATGGAATTTCAATTTATAAAGATTCCTCATTGATAATTTTCTTGGAATTAAAACGTGTACGTCACTATGACTTATGCCATGTTTTTTTTTTTTTTTTTTTGGGTGTCAAAAAATAGAAGTTTTTTTTTTTTATTTTTTTTTATTTTTAAGTTTTTTCTTTTTCAATCATACTTTGTAACTTGTAACTAATTGAAAACCAAAATTCAACTAGTCCCATCGCCCTGAAAGAATGTTCTTTCCATCAATTTATATTGGTCGAAAATACTAAAAGATATACTTAATAAGTAGATATATACAAAAATTATACTATGTACTAAACAAATAAACTTATTTGAAACAATTGATTTTACAATTTAGTAAATTGGTTTCGAGTCATGTGACCTAGGTTCTTACTATATAATACAAGAAAGTATGTAATTAATTTAATTTCTATAATTCTATCTCGATGATTTTTTTTTTATTTTTTTTTTCTCTAATTATAAGTCAAGCAAGTAAATGAACAAAGACATAAGGGGATGGCTGACTCAAATGATTTAAATTTGATTTGTCGAAATTTGACCAAAAATGTTCTTACAAATTCTTGAGTCAACAAAGATAGGCATATGATTATAGGATAGACCCACTTCAGTTTTTTTATTTTATTTTATTTTATTTTATTTTTATTTTTTTTAGTCAAGGCATCTTACCTCTTCGCAAATTGCATTTGTTGTCTTCAATTATTAGTTCCAAAAAATATATATATATATATATTGGGTCTCTCATAAGAGATCATTTATTTTAATTTCGGATCACCATGAAATTACATTGATTTGAATGAATTTTTATTTGATTTTTTTTATGGATGATAAATTCATTGAAATCTACCTATGAATAAAATTTGAAAAAATTTCAAGTACTAGAATTATTTTCCTTTTATTTTCCTATATTTCACCAACTTTTCCGATGCCTTCATATTTAAAAAATTGGGAAAAATAGTTGCTTATATCATGGGTAGATTTCAATGAATTTATTATCAAATTTGGATCCAATGCTTGAAAAATTCTCAAATTTTATTCATGGGTTGATTTCAATAAATTTATTATCCACAAAAAAATTCAGATCAAAATTTATTCAAATCAATGTGATTTCATGGTGGTCCTTACCGAAATTAAAATAAGGAATCCCTTATGAGAGACTCTCTCTCTATATATATATTTATTTATTTATTTTCGAAATTGTGTATTTATTTTTTAACATTAAGATTATATATGTATAAATTATTTAATTTTACTTCCATAAAATATTTTAAAATTTTGACTTATTAGTATATATTGGCTTTTTTGTATTTTTGTTTTCCCTTTTTTTTTTCTCTTTTTATATGTTTCCTTGTCCCCTTTAGAGCATCTCCAATGGTATCCTCAAAAGTAAGAGAGTAATCAAAATTTGATTATTTATCCAAAAAAAAAAAAACACTATCCAATAGAGTCACTACAATTTATCAATAACAGTTATCAATAATCAAATTATCTCTTCAATAATCAAATTTGAAGATTGACTTTCAACCATCAAATTCAAACTTAACCAAAAATAACTATTATAATTTTATTCTCTCTCTTTCCTCCATGGCTTTTTTTTTTCTCCGATCACTTATGTATCCCATTATTGTTTCGACCCCAAAAATTTCAATCAGGTAAAATTCGTCTATTCATTATGAATGGATCAATACCCATATTATATACCTTTTCTTGTCTTTTATAATTTTTCTTTTTATTTTTTAGCAAAATAATAATAATAATAATAATGTATCATTACAAGTGTACCATTGTGAACTATACAATCATCGAATTTATCAATCCTTGAAAACAATCCTCAAATGTTGAGGTGACAACTTTTGAGGATCCAAATTTTCTTATACCATTGGATATGCTCTTAATATACATATATATATATATAGAGAGAGAGAGAGAGAGAGAGAGAGAGAGAGAGAGAGAGAGAGAGAGAGAGAGAGAGAGAGAGAGAGAGAGAGTATCAAATCGAAATCTAAATCCAAGTTGCACAAATAAAAATATTTTTAAATCGAAATCTAAATCCAAGTTGCACAAATAAAAACAATTTAGAAAATAGAGAAATTATATAACAGCTTTAAGAAAATAAATAATTCAGACGATTTCAAAGGAAAATTAAACACATACTAATTAAAAAAAAAAAAATACTCACACAATCATATAAATAATTTATTAATAAAAAAAGTTAAAGATTTACAGTTGTATACATAAAGTCATAAACTATCGTTTTTGTTTAATATATATATAGTTTTTCTATTGTTAATTCGAACTGATAAAAAAATATCAGTTTCTTGCATGTGGGCCATTGGATTTAAATACTTTTCACTTGGTTGTATGCACTTGTCAAAGCATCTTTAAATCAAGGGTTTGGCTAACTTACTGGTCTGGGCAATGTTGTTGTGTGTTCGGATGTTCTGGATGTAATCTAATGGTTTAAACTAAAGAATCTTTATTAAATTTAATTAAAAATATGCTTTGTGCATCCTGTTTAAATTTCTAGAATAACCATCTCATTTTTTCAATTTAACTTTTTCATTCCTACCCTTAAAATAATTCAACATCCAATGGTTTTTTTTTTCTCTTAAGAAAAAAAAAAAAGAGTTTCTTTGTACATTTTCTTTCTTCATCTTCTTATTCTTTTCTCAAACTTATGGTAACTTGGCGATGATCAAAATAAATATTCTTACTTTCTCTGTGAGTTTTTTTTTTTTTTTTTTTTTTTTTTTTTTTTTAATATTCTTTTGTCCTGTCTTATTTTTTCTTTATTATTTTCATATTATCTGCGTGTGTGATTTTGATTTGCAAGACGGTGGATTGTGGATTTTCTACAACAATAGGAAATTTGTCGTAAGCTAAAAGCTAGACCTCGCTAGTCACAACTTTCAGCGAATGCTAATATAATGTCATCTTTAACAATGTGTCAACATAAGAGCCATAGGGTCCCAAATCCACAAGTGGTAGCTTCGAATGGCCCCACAATCGATGGCTAAAGGACCTCAAAATATTTCAGGAGAGGTGCTTTCGAGGTGAGGTCATGGCAAGGTCTTGTCTCAAGCATAATTCTCGATGTTAGATAAAATGATAAATTTCGTCATTAACAATTATTAAATATGTTTTTATATTTTTTATTCTTCTAATTATCGGTAAATATTTCTTTATTGATTCTAAATAAACTAAAACTATAAAATAAAGAAAAATACCAAAGATAAAACAAAATGTATCATAAAAATAGATTGACAATTTTAATACAATAAATTAAATTTTGAGAGAATATCAAGTAAATTTAATTTAATAACCAGAAATTGAGTATAGGCAAGAGGTTGATAATGATGACTAGAAAAAGAGAGTAAATTATTTTGATGCACAAGAAGATAAAAATTTGAGAAATAAATGAAAAGAGTGTCAAATAAAAAAGACATTAAAAATTATTATTGAACTAAAGGATAAAATTAAATTCATAATCATTTTATAAATTAATTTTTTAAAAATAGAATCAACCTTTTTTTTTTTGGAAATTTAATGTGGGGCACATGCCCTACCTATATCCAAATCTGCCACTGATTTAATTGAAAGTAAGATCAATAGATATAGAAATAAAAATAAATTGCAATATTTATGTTTGTTTGATTACTATTTACATCAAAATTGGTATACTCAATATTTAATTTGTAACATCACATCAACTTGTGATATATGCTTTCGAATTGTCATGGGCTACGTGATCATAGCTACATTTTATGTTTAATTTTTAAATGTTCATACTAATATGAGTTTAAGTACCTAGAACATCAAAATTGCAATATCATATTAACTTGCAACTTTTACGTCTATATAATTAATAATTATGTGATAATTGTAAATTCAACGTTTAACTTGTAACATCACATTAATTTGTAATATTTACGTTTGAATGGTTAGGGCTACGTCATACTAGGTATGTTTTGAATTAAATTTTTAAATGTTAAAATGAACTTGAAATATACTACGTTGGAGTGGTTATGTCTATTACGAGTTTAAGTAACTATAATGTCAAAATTGCAGCATCACATTAACTTCCAACTTTTATGTCTGTACGAGAATGACTATGTGATAATTGTAAATTCAACATTTTATTTGTAACATCATGTTAACTTAGAACATTTACATTGCAATGGTTATGATCAACATCACAATGAGTAAAATGAAATTTTTAAATTTTTTTTTTTTTTTTAAGTAGTTAAAATGAAATTGTTACATGTTACATCATACTAGCTACATATACCGAAATTGTGGGTATATATAATGTCAAAGTTGTAATATCACTTTGACTTGTAACATTTATGTTGAAATGATTAATAAAATTATATCATAATTGTTACATTCTACATTTAATTGCTAAGTTATTTTTTTTTTTATTCTTTTTTATCCATCATATAAATAATATTTATAAATTTAATACTCTTAAAATATTATTTAAACATAAAAAAAAAAAAAAAAATTAATACAATTTTATAGTAGTTACCGGTTGTAACTGGTTATTACCTGTTAATTATTAAAGTTTGGCAACCACTTGGCAGCCAAACATAACTAACTTAGCCAAGTAATGTTACTGGGAATAGAATCTCAGAAACATAGCCAATCCCTATATATCAATTATCATAAAAAAAAAAAAAAAAAAAAATTTATCATATAAAAACGGCGTGTAGATAAGTACAATTAAAATAACAACTTTATCCATGTTCACAACAAGAAAAATAATACCGATTAAAAACACAAATTATTTGAAAAAAAAAAAAAAACATGAAATATTCGTTTGGTAAAGAGTGAATAAATTTGACTAAGAGACTTTTATTTTCAAAAGATATTAATGAATATTCAAGTATGGGAGGACTGAAAAATATGTATATATATATATATATATATTTGGATAATACTTGAGTATTGATCGGTCAGCACCTAAGGTACTGACCCTGTATTTTGATTGGTTGAAAAAACCAACACAAACCCCAAAATGGTTTTTTCAACCAATCAAAATACAAGAGTAAGTACCGGTCAGCACCCAAGTATTTTCCTTTTTATTTATTTGTTTTCTTAAGACAACCGTTGACTCGAATGACTTCAAAGTTTGACTAAGAAAAAAGAGATGGGTTGGCTCTAAACAGAGTATACAAATCTTACAAAAACTAGAAGCTTAGCGATAAGGACAACACAATTTAAAAATTAAAAATTAAATTTTATTTATTTATTTATTTAATGAGTTATAATTAAAAAATAATTTAACGGATTGTGTTATATCTTTCTTGGACGGGAAACATTGAATCACCATGCTGTCTTACTTTGACGTCTTAGATTTTCATTTTTAAATTCAAGAGATATTTTAATTTCTTATATTTTTCATTTTTAAATTAAAGAGATATTTTAATTTTTCTATATTTTATTAAAAGATACATCTAAAAAAAAATTAATTGAAATTTTAAGTTGATGTAGATGTACTCTTTATTAAAAATATGATTATCTCAGTAGACACTAAAAAAAAATATATTACACATTCATTCCTTTTGGATTTTAATATAATTTATATTATGTTTTACCCTTTTTTTTTTTTTTTTTTTTTTTTTTTTTTTTTTTTTTTTTTACAGAGGAGGGCGACCAGCCCAGAAAGAAAGAGAATTAAGAAAGGGAAGAAGAAGGACAAGATCTAGAATAGACAAGGCATTTCCAGTCGTCTTGAAGCATTAAATAGATATTAAGAGGGGGAACATCAAAATACTGAGTGCCAATCTCCACCCCATGCCCCAAACGAGCCAAGCCATCAGCAAATCTATTTCCTTCTCTATACACATGTTTCACCACACAACACCAATCATAAGCAATAAGGGCAGAACAACTTCTAGCAATGCTAAACAGTAAGTGGAACATTGGGATTTCTTTAGCAAGGAGATGCATCATACACAAGGAATCGGTCTCTATAATAACATTCCGGTAACCACTCCTTCAGGCCATAGTAAAGCCCTTAAACAAACCCCAAAGTTCGGCTTTTTGTGCATTCCCACGTCCTAAATTGGACACAAAGCCTCACAACCAATTCTTTGAGTGATCCCTCAACACCCCTAAAAACGTAATGGTGCCCAAGTTGTTATCACAACAACCATCCACGTTTTGCTTAACCCAACCTTCAGGAGGGGGCATCCAAGCAATCGAAATAAGAGCAGCCTGTTTAGCATCAACAACTGAAATGACCCTCAACCAATCCAAGTAAAACTGGTGGATAACCAGATGAGGAGCCCTTGGAGAGACAAACCCAGGCTCGAACGCCATCCTACATTTCCATTTCCAAATGAACCGCATCACAATAGCAAAAAGAAGCCAACAAGGGATCTTACCATACACTAAGCCACCAATGTTTAGGTTCCTCATTAGCCAATCACTAAAACTTCCTGAAAAGGGAGTAGAGGCAAACACACCTTTAAGCAGGCTATCCCAAATCAACACAGAATACTTGCAGCCCCGAATAAGGTGATTGGAGTCCTCAATGACCATATCACATTTAGGGTAAAATCCATCGAAATCCATCCCACAAGCGACTCTATGGCTATTAGTAAGAATTTTCCAATGGAGAAGGAGCTAAAAGAAGTGTTGGATTCTAGGAAGAAGTTGGAGCTTCTAGATGAACTTCCATTTCCACACAAACCATTGATTTGAGACCAAAGGCCCACTATAAGTCGACTTAACTGAGAAGTTACCATTCTTAGACCACCCCCAAATTGCTCTATCATTCCCACTAAGGCTCATACCAGCATGGATACTAGAGATTATGTGGACAATACTCTAAGGAAGGACTAGTGAAAGTTGTTGAACTAGCCACTGACCATCAACCAAATAGTCGCTAACTGTTTGACTCAAAAGGTCTTTCGAAAGGGTAATTACCGCGTAGTCCATGAGAATACTAGAGTCAGGGACATAATCATCTAACCAAAACCGTATCTGATCCCCACTACTGACTCTCTACTTCATCCCTTTGTTGATTAACTTAACTTAGCACCAAAAGTAATAGCCTTCCACGTACTAGAACAAACCCTTCCTTTGCTAAGCTCAGGGTTAGAGAGAGATTTAGAGTTCAAGTACTTATGCTTGAGAAGCTTGCACCATATGCCAATGTCACCTTGAAGAACCTGCCAATCTGGTTTGGCAAGGAGGGCATGATTCATGCCTTTCATAGTCTTAATACCCAAACCGCCATTACTCTAAGCAAGCAAACCAAATCCCACTTAAGCAGGTGCACAGTTTTCCTCTCATTAGTATGGCCCTAAAGGAAATTTATGTTAATCATATCGAGCTTCCTATAGACCTTACTAGGGATTTTAACAGATTACATGGTATACATAAGAAGAGCTGAAGTAACTGCCATGATGAGGGTAGCTCTCCTAGCAAATGAAAGAGAGTCGCATTTCCAAGCAGCAAGCCTTTGTTGAACCTTCTCAATCACCTTAATGTAGGTTTGATTGGTAACCCTCCCATGAATTAGGGGGACACCTAGGTACTTCCCAAGGTTCTTAGTAAGAGGAGACCCACAAGCATAAACAATACTCCTAGCATCTCCTTATTTGATATTGTTCGAGTAGAAAACTCTGGACTTACTGTAACTAACTTGCTGCCCAGATAAGTTACAAAAAAATATAGATAGTCCTTTATAATACCTGCTTGGTGGAGGGAAGCTTAGCCAAATAGGATAATATCGTCAGCAAATAATAAGTGAGAAATGTTAGGCCCCCCATTAGAAACCTTAACACATTTCCACTGACCCAAGTTCAGCCTCAAACAAAAATGTAGGGGGGGGGGGGGGGGGGGGGGAAGGGATCCCCTTGTCTAATACCACAACCAAGAGTGAACAGCTTAGTCAATTCCCCATTCAACACCATTATGTAATTCACACTAGTAATAGACCACAAAATAAGCTCTACCAAAGCACTTCCCATACCAGTTTTAACAATCACACTTTGAATAAAATTCCATTGCAGTTTATCATAAGCTTCGTCGAGGTCAATGTTCCAAGAGATACATCCTTTCTTGCCTCTCATTAGCTTTGAATTTATGAAGGACCTCTTGAGCAACCACAATGTTGTCTTGGATCTATCTACCAAGGACAAATGCCACTTGATTATGACTAATGAGCTTTGGCATTAGTTGTTTGAGCCTTTGAACAATGATCTTGCTAATAATCTTGTAGATAGCGTTGTAGAGACTAATAGGCCTAAACTAAGTCATGTCAAGCAGACTAGGGACTTTAGGCACCAAAGTAATAAGAGTCTGATTGAGAATAGCAGGAAACGTTCTCAACCTAAAACTATCAATCACAAATTTGACAAGATCCTCCTTGCACACGTTCCACTAATTTTGGAAGAAAATAGCAGGATATCCATCAGGCCTAGGGGCTTTAAGACCACCAATCCCAACCAAACATTCTTTAACCTTATTTTCACTGACCTTCTTACATAAATAAGTTTCTCACTTTCCTCAAGGCAAGGGAACGACCGAGGAATACACTCATAGATAACATTACATGACTTTTCTGAAAAGGTTCTTAAAGTAAGAAATGTCAGCAGCCTTCATGCTCTCTTTATCACATCTCCAAACTACATCCTCTTCTTTGAGACCTTCAAGCTTATTACATCTCCTCCTAACCAACACAGAAAGGTGAAAAAACTTCGTGTTTTTATCCCCCTCTTTGAGCCAAGTGTTCTTAGATTTTTGTAGCCAAAAGATCTTCTCTTGCTCAATAATGAGGTTATATTCATCACGAAGTTTAGCCTTAAGGTTGGCCAGGTTAGACTTAAACCTCTATCCAAGACTTTTCTGGATGCCTTGAAGCTTAGCAAGTATCCGTCTTTTCTTGTGGAAAATGCACCCAAACATGTCTTTGTTCCATTGCCTCAAATTATTAGTCATGTTGTTAACCTTTTCTATAATGCGTCCCTTCCAGATACCCTACTGAAGTCCCATCAAATCACTGAATTGCTCATACCTCAACCACATAGCCTCAAATCTAAAGGGCTTGAAAGAACTACAAGGAATGGGAATGTGATTGCTTTGGAGGCTAAGCATAATAGGGCAATGATTAGAGGAAATCCTAGGCAAATGTTGAACAAAGCCTTCAGCAAACTTAGTTCTCAAATCCATGAAGTAGAGAGCTCTATCAAGTCTTTCCCTGATCCCATCACTGACACCCCTCTTGGTTATCCATATAAACTTTTGGCCAGTAAAGCCTAGGTCTACAAGCTTATTTTCACTGATCCACTATGTAAATCCAATTTTGGAGAAACAGCTTCTACCTCTCCTTTTATCTTCTCTACTTACAATCTCGTTAAAATCCCCCATAACAACCCAAGGTCCCCTAAAACACCTCCTGATAACACTAAGGTAATCCCACATACAATGCCTAGTAGTGGCACTCGGGTTAGCATACACAATAGTAATAACCCAGAAAGCAGCCCCTGGACAATAACTACAGTGATATCATATTTAGAACTAACCACAACCTCAAGCTTCATATTACTAGCATCCCACAATAACTAAATACCCCCACATAACCTAGAAGCATCCACAACAAATCTATTAGTGAAACCTTGCTTATCGATAACTTTACAAGCCCTAATACCAATGATTCTAGGCTTAAGAATTGCCAGCACATCAAAATGTAAAATCTTTCTGAGATCAACAATAGTATTAACAAACCCTTTCTTACCAGCACCCCTTACATTCCAAGAGCAAATCATTAGGAAATAGAAAAAGGGAAACACACCAGAGATGTACCTATTCAAGGGAAACCTCCATTGCCTCACGAAGATTCAAGGCCACCTCATCAAAATCCTTCATAGCTGACACATCTACCGGTTGCTTTGTTAAGGCCCCAATTGGATCATCACTTGAGACACCATTACCAGACTTTCCCACTCTAGGAATGTTAACACAATCCTCTATTCCAGAAGAATTTAAATTGGTAGCAGTCCACACAGACTTCATCATATCCTTGTGAAGACTTCAAAGCACATCAAAATCCTCAATATCTCTACCCATATTTTTATCCGAACAATGGTCGCCACCCAAGCTTTCCTTGAAAGAGCTGTTAAAGAGCTGTTAGAGAGGCTCTCGTTAGCACTTTCAAAAACCAGGTACTTACTAATTAATGGTAGTTGGCACCTATTTTTTCCTGTAGGTCTCTCTGTTGGAAATTTCAGCTAATATTCTTATATTATGAGCCTTATTTTATCGATTAGAGAGACTCGAGCCTTTCTTCCGACTTGGATCCTCAGCCACTACCTTAGAAAGAACAGTAAACCTAGAACCCCTTACATTCGTATTATTATTCTAGACCGGATGCATAACTTTTCTACGATTTTTCACCATATGAGCTTTGAAAACCTCTTTCCTATTACCCATACCTTTTCCAATAAATTCAGTTCCATGAGAAGGAGATCCACTATCATGTCTGTTGTCACTGCTAGCTTCCCCCATGTTTCCTATAGAGTCAAATTTCTTACCACCAAAAGTCAAACCCATATTATTCCTCCAATTCCTTCTATATGACACTTGCATCCAAGGACCATACATATTATTCTTTGGTCCACTCGACCCAAGGACCCTACAAGTTGTACCAAAACTCGGTTCTTTCCTAGGCACATTTTCCCTTTCTTTGTTTACAACTCTTTCCTATTGTGCCCCACACGACCACATTGAAAGCAGGGCAAACCCAAATTCTTGTATTCCACCCTAATGCACCTGTCCTCTACCTCTAAAAAAACTCTTCAAAGGCTTAGTAATGTCCAATTCAACACATATCCTAGCAAATCTCCCCATAGCTTGCGATTCAATAATAAGATCTACCTTGTATATGGAACCTAACATACCTCCAATCATCCTCAGTAACTCAATTTCAATCCATTCCATGGGAAGTTTAGAGAGACTCACCCAAACCGGTATTCTCTGAATCTCTTCCTCACCTAAGACAAAGTTGGGTCTCCATTTTTGAACAACAAGATACTGGTTGGCTATTACCTAAGGACTTCATGTCAACATATACTCCAAATCTTCACGCATCTGAAATCTAACCACAAAATATCCATCCTCCAAGTCAGTGAGCTGCCATTGCCCAATAAGCTGCTATTTCTGCCTGAGTTTTGAGAGCATGAAATTGAGGGTGTGAGGTTTACCCATAATTTTCATATTCAAAGCATTCGCCCAAGGCTTCTAAAGTTGCTGCTTTAGGTCTTCCGGTAGCTTCATCACCGAGCCGTTCGAACCTGCAACAACAGTGACATCTCCCTCTCCAATATTTAATCTCGACTTATCAGCACCAGATCCCGACCAAATACTCGGATTAGCCGAGCTTAATAGCTTCGATTTGAAGCTCTCACCTGGTGGATTTCGCAAATGACTTTCATCAACATCAGAGTTGGCTTGTGCTCTTTTAGCATAGAAAGTGGTATCAAGTGTTTTCTCCTTGACAGTCGCAAGCTTTAGTGGCTCAGATTGAGCTGCAAATATAAGTGTCTGTTTGGGAGAGCTTGTCTACTGGCTAAAAGAGCCTTTTTAATTAAAAAAAGCTCTTTTCAATTATTTTGGTATCGTTTGATTGTCACCTAACAGAGCTTTTAGATGATTAAAAAAGTTGTTTTATGTCTACTTGGAGAAGCCCAAATTTAAAGCTTTTTCAAGTAGATCTTTTGGAGTTTTTTTTAATAGTTTTTTTTAATAACACTAAAATCTCCAATATAATCATATAATTTAATATTTGCTAGAGTATTTTGGTAATTCTATCATTAAAAAAAGCTCTATTTTAATTGACAACCAAATGACCAACGACTTTTATTTAAAAGCTCTACCTCTAAAAAAAATCTACTGTAAAAAGATTTACTTGATAAGCTCTCCCAAGTGTACTATAAATCCTTCCTCCATAAATCGCAGAAAACAGAGGAGAAAACAATTGGATCTGGTGGCGCGTGAACAAGAGAAACCAAAAGAGGACCTATGCACAAGGCGCGTTCAAACAGAAATGCAAAATTTATTTATGATAAGCAAGAGCTAATTAACTGTTTTTTTTTTCTTTTACATTTTTTTTTTCAACTCTTATTTATATTCTTTTTTAAAAGGAACCATCATATATGTAATTGTACTTCTTCATCCCTCTCTCTCTCTCTCTCTATATATATATCTTTTCCATTCAAAAATGGCAAGGGGGGAGGGGGTTGTAAGTTTCAGTTGTTCAATTTTGATATCCGTGGTACAAAACTTTAGTAGTTTTTTTTTTTTTTTGTAGGAATTTCAGTTGGGAGCACCTTCTATGTTCTAATCTATATAAACTATTATCACTCAACTTTTGTTGCTAATGATTTGATTTTAGATAATTGGCTGCAAATGTAACAGTGAAATACCTAACAAGATGGAGTACATTATGTAAAGTCCTTAGTAGTTGGTTCTACTTTACCCTGTCGATTGTACATTGAAGGGTTACATTGGTTTGTTTCAATTAAGCATATTCAAACATTAATTCCTCTGTGTCTGCACTTGTGCTGTTTTAGAATTGCCTTAGAAGTTAGAACAGTCAGTTTTCTCCGTAGTTTCAATACTCATGTTCTTTGTGCATGTTACAGGGCCTCATTGGGCTGGTTTGCTTATGAGCCCGAATGGTATGACACAAATTATGAAAATTATGCCCACAGTGAGGCTCAGTCCATGTCTGTGTTTGTTCAGTAACTTTCAAATGAGTGGGCAGATGCTCTTCAAATTGATGCAAAAGGACGGGTGCGTGAGAACGGTAGCTCTGTGGCTGATGGGGTAAGATGTTTATATTTGCTGTTATGGGGTAAGATGTAAAATGCTATGGAATCATTTTCCATGGAAAATTATTGTCATTATTGTAAGTTTGTAACTACTCTAATAGTGATTTGTGAGATAAAGATATCAGACAAAGTTAACAAGAATGTCCTTGTGAAATGGCAGTGAACTATCGAGCCATTTTGAATTGAAAAGTTCATCACTTCTTGTCTATTTTATGCACAAAACATGGTGTGTGGTCACATAAATTTTATCAAGAAAGTTTGAGAGGTAGTGATAAAGCAGAATCTGAAGTTTTAAGTTATATAAGCAGAAATTATGACTAAGATTCTCTTTTTGGTTTATTTTGTAATGAAATGTTATACAATTCTCAATAACTTTTTCTTTTTCTATTTTTGATAACTTGCTAAAGTTTCATACTTGAAGCTTTATTGGTCTAATTTTATTTTTCTTTTATTTGACATACATCCATTGAATGTTTTATTGCTGACTTCATTCTGTTTTTTGATTCTTTGATTTATTTGTTTCCTTTTGGAAGGATGGTTGTCATGGTGGAAGAATCCTTTTATGCAAAATCTGATGATTGCCGAAATTTAGGACTTCCAGTATATTTATTTTTTTGGATTAAAAGTTGATAGGTCTTTATTGAACACTTTTTGGTTCATAAACAAATTTATTGAGAATTCAACAGTGACAGAAATTTTATTATTCGTTCCTCGACTTTAATTACCTTACAATGGTTTTGCCTCTTGATATGTTTTTTAGATGGAAACATATTAACTTGTAACTGTGTGGAAAATGGAAAGGAAGAGTTTTTTTTGAATTTCAACAGCAATATCAGTCCTTCCATCACATTTTATTTCGAGTTCTCTTGATTTTGCTGGTGCTTTCTTGCAGTCAAATATATTGGACATTCGCTGTATACCCGAAGCATTACCATATTTTGTGACCCCAAAGGCAGTTGATGAAGATTCAGTGCTATTGCAACAATTGCCCCACTGGGCAGCTTGTTCAATTACACAAGCTCTCGAGTTCCTTACTCCTGCATACAAGGGTCATCCGAGTGTCATGGCATATGTGCTTAGGGTTTTGGAATCCTATCCTCCGGAAAGAGTGACTTTCTTCATGCCACAGCTAGTGCAGGCTCTGCGATATGATGATGGGATGAGTTTTAATGAATATGTTGATGTTACATGCTTGCTTGTAATTCTACAACTATTGATGTCGTATAGTTACGATTTTTACGAGGATTTCCGCTGTAGTTTTGTGGCAACAGAGCTGATTCCGGGGAAGTTGTGATAGTTAAAATTGGCAGCAACAAAAAAAAAAAAAAAAAAAGAAAGTTCATTGTAACCTGTGGTGGGTTTCCTCGTGAGGCTTGTAAAAATTTAATTATCTAGTTCTGATTGGTTAATATCTCTTTTACAGTTTTATTGCATCACAATATATGATTAAATGAGTCTTTCTCAAGTCATGTCGGTGTTAAAATTTATCTTCATGTCCTTAGAATTACAATCTGCTTGAATTAGTGTAAAAAAAATTTCATTAATTTTAATTGATTGGAATTCTAAGGACCTGATGGAAAATTTTAGGATTGGATTTGACTAGAGAATTATTCGATATTTAAAAGCAAAATAAAAATAATAAATTAAAATAAAAGAGCCATTAAGATGCTTGCAGATGGATGGGCCATACTTATGGAGTCCACAGTCCACTGACCCATCTCTGTAAGATTCCTAGACATATTACCAATCAATATTGTACTCTCTTTGACCCATCTCTGTATAAACCGCATGCTTCTCTCTCAATCTCTGTCGACCTCTCTTCCTCTATCCAACATTATGGTGCTTACTCTTCAAATTTAGGTCGTTTTTGTACCTTTTTATTATTATTATTTTTTTTTTTTGTAACTTTTTTAATTACTAGTTTTTCAAAATAAACTTGTTATACCTAACATTCACTTGAACCAAATTTATAATCTCCAAAGAACAAGACTACAATGATAAATATGAACCACATGCGTAAAAGGACCACTTGTAATGCTTGTCATCTCACTATAATGTTAATTTCTTCTAGCAAATTGTAAGCCAACCAACAAAATTAGCAAACGTTATAACATGAAAAAAAAATATATATATTACAAACCACAAATATTTGTGGACCCACAAATATTCAATGAACCCATGTAAGAATGGACCACTTATTCCAAAATGAGGGACACAAACCACTTGATTTAATTTCTTTTTACTTTTTAGTACAGACAGAAAATTTGGAAAAGTAAAAAAAAAAAAAATGTCAACCAACCAAAAAATTACTTGAAAAAGTAAGAAAAGGCCACATCTAAACAGATAAGTAACCATCACCAACATCAAAAGACCAAATCATGGATTTGGATTTCTACTGATCTGATCTTTTTCCTGATCTTTTAAAGTATATGATTGGTTGCTGATATAGTGGTTATGGAAACCAATTACATCTTAACCACACATTCATTACAATGTTTATGTGTTATGAGATTATATGAGATTAGGAAAAAAATCAGATCAGTAGATGATCAAAATTCCCGAATCACATGTCAAATTTACAACCTATTATAAGCACTATTTTGCTCTAAGTTGTTACTACACTTTATAATAACATATCACCTTAATGCATCTTTAATTCATAAAACCATTTTCAATTTCATGTTTTTTTTTCTTCTTGGAAATCTTGATATCAATTGAGTTAGGAGTATGCCAAGATTAATAGCTACAAGATTGACTCGAAATGTAATTTTCATTACTGGAAAATGATATTTCCATACTTTCCGATTTAATGTATAGAATATAAATGTAGGATTCGAACACTTATCACATCAGTGAAAGCAAAGTGCATAACTATTTTACCGATAGTGAATTTCACTCCCGAACCGAAGAGGCAAAGCTGCTTACTCACCATAAGATTCAATTCATGTTCTTTAAACTTATATCATCACAGCAAACTATAAAGTTTTGAAAAGGAAAAAAAAAAAATTCGATATTTGGTAAGATAATTATACTTAAATTTTCTTATCTTATCTTAAAAGTCCTGTGATATTGAGATTTTTATTTTTATTTTTTATTTTTGAAGGAAATGTGATATTGAGATGGAACTTTTAGAATTTGCCTTCTTGTGATATTTCATAATTTCATAATTATCGTCCTTTATTTTCTTCTCAAAGTCTTGGTCTTAAATAACAGACTCACAGACTCACACCTCACTGCCACTTAGAAAGCTGCAGTTGCTCAACAAAGTATTACCAAACTGCCCTCCATCTCCGTCTAGCAGTTACCGTTACTAACCCCCTCCAACTAATTGAACGTTACTCGCTCTAGAGGAACCACAGTTAGATTGGTCGGCGGCGGCTCTCTTTTTAGTGGCCTTGGAATCTCTCAACCAATTGAAGTTTCCAAAAATAACCTCCATGTCTTCAAGATTCCGTCCTTGTGTCTCCGGGAGACACATGTAGAAAAACAGCCAAGCCACCGATGCGATTCCGGCGAAGAGGAAAAAAGATCCGCCGATCGTCATCGCTTTGTAGAGAGATATAAAAGTCGTCGATATGACCCCACTAGTCAATCTATTGATCGCAACTCCCATACTCGTTCCTTGAGCGCGTAGCTTTAACGGAAAGATCTCTGAGCTATAAACCCACGTGATGGGACCTAGACCAATTGAAAAAAACGCCACGAACGACATCACACTCGTGATCGCTAATCCAACGGCCCACGTTAGTTTCTTATGCGAGTGGTCGATGATCGTGAGAGAGAATCCGAGTGTCGTTAGCGAGACGATCATGCCTCCGACGCTGCTTAGAAGCAACGGCCGCCGTCCGATCCTGTCAAGGAGGAACGTCGCGATTAAGATTGAGATAGTCTTCACTAATCCGACTGCGATGGTTGCTAACAGCATTTGGTTCGATGATGTGATCCCGGCCTTCTCGAAGATTCTAGGACTGTACAAGACAACGGCGTCGATGCCGGAAGCTTGTTGGAAGAAATGGATTCCAACACCGGCGATGAGAATGTGACGAACGACTAGTGTGGGACGGATGAGGAGCTCCTTCCATACACCCTCGCCGCGGTTGCCCTTACTCTGCACGGAGATGACATCGTCGTTGCACTCCAGAGGAATTCCGGCGGCTTCCTTGATGTCAGCAAGTCTGAGAAGAGCCTCTTCTTTGGAGTCAGAGGTTTTGTCAAGGACTGTTTTGGCATCGCCGAGTCTGCCTTGCATGACCAGCCACCGCGGCGATTCCGGCATGAACAGGATGACGAGACCGAGGAACACAGAGGGGATGGCTCCGATTCCGAGCATCATCCGCCACCCCAAGCGAAGTGACAACTTTGATAATGCAAAGTTTGACACGTACCCAAGCAATATCCCGCCATTGATGAACACCTATACAAAATATTTAAAAATAAATTAGTTTTTTTCTTAAAAACAAAATTACATTAATTCGGGGTTTGGGAGGTGATTGACTCAAACCGGTATAGCTATTAGGTAATATTTTCTGTTTCATCAATTTTCGTTTAAAAAAAGAAATTGATTTTCATATTTTATAGTTATGAATTATGATAGCATGGGAAAGCCCGAATGCTAATAACTTATAAGTAATAATATTATAATATAAATTTTAGTGTAATTGTTTTGAAGATATATAATAATATGTATTTCATGTATTTTTTTAATTTAAAAAAAAAAAAAAAAAAAAAGAAAAAAAAAAGCAAAACTATGAAATCGTCAAAATGATATTTCGAAAAACGAGTTTTCTCTTTTTCTCGATTTTTTTTATAAATATCATCGATGTATACGTTTTCATTATTATATGTATTTTAGGTAAAAATAAAAAATAAAAAAAAACAAAAGAAAAAATACGTCAAAATAACATTTTCAATTTTTGTTCAATAAATATGTAAAATGTGTTTTCTATTTTTTTTTTTTTTTTCATTTACAAAAAACAAAAAACGTATTTTTAAAATATTAAAGAAAAACATATGCTACTACCAAAAGCTTTATTAAAAGCGCGCCAAAGGAAAGTGCTTTCGAAAAACGTACGTGAATGAAAAAAAATAATAATAAGAAGGAATCATCACCTCAGGGAAAGAAGTTAGAAAACCACGAGTGGAAGCCGGAGAGACTTCAGCGGTGTAGACGGGAGCAATCATGAGGGCATAGCCAACACCGATTCCGGCGACAAATCGACCCACCATTAGAAAAGCGTAGTTTGTGGAGAACCCCATCAGCAAAGCTCCGGCGAAGAAGATTGCAGCGGCAAACACTATCGTGTACCGGCGGCCTATCCAGTCCGATGTCCTTCCGGCAGCGGCGGAGCCGACCAGTGAGTAAATGTTGAGAATTCCCACCAGAATCTCCACTTGCACATCGCTGATTTTCAGGTCTTCTTTGATGAAGATTGCAGCTCCACTCATCACCCCAATATCTACAAATAATTCAAACATATAAATACAGATTCAAATGATTATTGAATGTTCAATCACATGGGAGAATTTGAATCCAGACTTCGAATCCATAATCCAATATATCCATATATCAATTTCTTATATATATATATGTGTATGTGAAAATTATCACGTGTCTAATTCTATACGTTTTTTCGTATGGAATTCCCAATAGATACCAATGTTAATTTAATAGATAATGGGGTTAATCTAATAGACACGTGTTTTTATAGAATTCGAATGAAAAAACGTGCGAGATCTCATACCAAAAATTTGCTCTCTCTATATATATTAATGAAAAAGAAAGAAAAACTTACCGTAACCAAGTAAGATAGAGGTCATGGAAGCAAGAATTGCACAAGCAAAAGCATACTTGTTTCTTTTGGGTTTCTTTTGAGGATCGAAATCTGCAATGCTTTTCGGTTGCTGGTCAATCCTCTCAGCTCCGTCCATGATTGCTAGTTAATTAGAGAGAGGGAGAGAGAGAGAGAGAGATATTTAAGGTTTCATGAGAACCAAGTAGGGTAAAAGAGGGTATGAAGAATTGAAATTGTATATATAAAAGACAGTGATCCGGGTATACCTGCACTCGGCTGGGTTTTTTCGGATGATATCTGTACTTGATATTATCCGGATTTTAAATAGGAAAAATGTTAGGTTGTTCAAATTATATTTTTTTTAAAAAAAAATTATAGCTAAATAATATGGCATGTTAATGTTATTGGTAAATTATCATCTAAATCATATGAGATATTAATGTGGTGGATAATGTTTTAGGCAGGAAAGTTTAACAATATTAACATTAGGTTTTTTTTTTTTCTTTTTCTTTTTTTTTAATTCTTTTGGTAGGTACCAAATGCTAGGTTTTAAATTGGATTTTATCCACTACAAATGTTTCCAAGAACAATCAATTTCACCTTTTATTTAGTCTTTAAAATGGTAATAATTTGATATTTTACAAAACAAATTAAGAATATTAATTATTACATCGATTAAATTTGGGTAGTGTTAACCTGATTCCTTAAGAAACAAGATAACGAAAAATTAACTATAAAAGGAAAACATTTATTGTTTTAAGGTAGAAAATAATAATAATAATAAATGTTTCAAATATTTATTGTATTGTTTCTACCTTTAAATGTTTTCCTTTTATAGTTAATTTGTAGTTGTTAATTGTTATCATGGGTCTTAAGAACACAGACTAACTCTACTCAATTTTAATTAGCATATTAATTATAATCGGTCAAAAAGCCTATTAATGGTCAAATAAAAAGATTATATAATGATATCTTTCTTAAATATAAGGATAAGATTAAGAAGAAAAAAACTACCATAATTGCATTAATTCAATGAAAGATAATTTCAAATAAATATTTAATGCACTCTCGATTTCATTTATAAATGGAAATATGGGCACATGAATCCCAACGTGCGTAAATGAATTTGATTATTGATTTGTGATTACTTATGGGATTATGATCCCTTATTAATCTTATTTGTGCTATCTTTTAAAGATTTATAGACATGTGGCAACCAAACAAATATGATTAGGGTTATACTTGAGTTAGATGAAGATGAGAAAAAAAAAAAAAAAACCGATAAAAGTTACCGTTTTGAGACAAGAAAAAAAATTAAGAAATCTAATCCTGTCAATTTATTTGTTTGATTTCCATATGTACATAGATCTTTAAAAGATGGGAAATTATCATCCTCTCCCCTGTAGTTTGCCGTATTCTCTAGTCTCCCCCCTCTAGTTTTAAAATTCTCTAATTTCCCCCCTCCCATGCCTATTTTTATATAGTGAGAATGGTTGTATTTGTGCAAAGGGGGAAAATTGGAGAATTTTGAAAATAGAGGGGGGAGATTGGAGAATACAGCAAACTACAGGGGAGAGAATAATAATTTCCCTTAAAAGATTAGTACAAATGAGGTTATCAAGTTATGTAGACCACACAAACAAATTAGGAATTAAATTTCATTTTGTAATTCTCTTTAGTATGAATTGAATGTCGATTCACTTTGAGTTTTATTCATGATTAGTAAATGCATCTTAAATGATATTTTTTTTTTCACATCCACTTTCATCAAAGTAGTTGCACATCCCCCCTCCATTCGGTTCGCATTCGCCCATTAAATTTAAAGTGTAGGATAACCCATTCCTATAGTGAGGGATGTTTTTGGATCGAACATTTTGTGTTTGATTATACAAGGTCTTGTTAGATCCTAAAATCAATTGGTATCGGATTTTTAAAATAAATAATTTTCAAAACCATTAAAAATACAACAGTAATTTGGTCCACTACGATTAAGGCTGCGTTTGCTTTTACTTTTTACTAAATAGATGGAAACTATCTAATGCTTCTTCAAATTCTTCCAATAACTCAAATTTATTTTTTCTTTCAAGTGTTGCATCTTTCCTCACTACCACAAACGCAAGTCATTTCCAAATCCAAACATTTGGATTTTTTTTAGTATCACAAATATTTGTATTATATACATTTTCATTGCAAATAAACAAATTAAATCATACTTCGTTTAATCAAAAGAGAGAAAGTAGTGGAGGAAAAATGGTAACAGCAAGAAACGTCGACGTACGACTTACCACTGATTTGGTTCAAGTGGTGTATATTGTAGGCACTTGCAAATGTCGTGTTTTAAATTTTTTTGGTGTATAAAATAAATTTGTGAATATTAATTTTACTGTTTAATGTGGCTCAAATGCTTAATGATAAGAGCGTTTATTCAGTCCGACAATATTTCATATTTGAGTCATCATAAGTAGTATATCAAAAAATCAAACCAGGTGCCGATTGGGAAATTTGGCTAGGGTAGAGGCGAGTACCCGACTTGGTGGCCGGGTATCCCTAATTGAAAGCTCGGTTTACTGAATAATTTTGTTTCAGTTTCACCAATGATAGCTACTTATACAGTGAAATCAATTGGGTCGGTTCCACCCCTAATCGAGCAAATTTAGTCCCACGATATGAGAAGAAAAACTTTCCCCGTGTAATTATAAATCTGCATGAAATGAAATCCGAAACTATTGAACTGATACATAGCCATTGGCACACATCTATACTATAATACTGAACAAACAAATTATAATATTCTTATATCTAGATTCTGGATTTTTAAATTGGTGCCGATTGATGAAGGATAATGTGGTACAACAAAATTAAATTGTGGTACATACATAAAATTGTTTAATTTACACAAATTAAATTGACTTATTTAATTCCAACTTGGACAAATTACTAGCACAAAATCACAAAAAGGGACATTGATTATATAGCGTAAAATCTATTTTTAATTCGTAATTTTATAATTTTTCATTGCATAAGCTTTTTGTCTTTTTTTTTTTTTTCTCCTTCTCTCGAGTCTTGGTATTGACTCACTCACGCACTCACTCAACACTTCACTGTCACTTTAGAAAGTTACAGGCTTGCAGCTACTCTAAATTTTTTTAAGATTAAAAACACTATATTTACTAAGTTGCCCTCCTTCTAGTTGTTACCGTTAGTAACCCCCCGTCCTACTAATTGAATGTTACTGGCACTAGAGGCGTCACCGTTAGATTGGTTGTTGGCGGCAGAAGCTCTAGCCATCTTTTTAGCGGTCTTGGAATTTCTCAACCAATGGAAATTACCAAAAAGACTCTCCACGTCTTCAAGATTCCTTCCTTGTGTTTCAGGGAAACACGTGTAAAAGAAGACAAAAGACACCAATGCGATTCCGGTGAAGAGGAAAAAGGCTCCACCGATCGTCATAGCCTTGTAGAGTGATATAAAAGTCGTCCCTATGATCCCACTCATCAGTCTGTTGACCGCAACACCCATACTCGTTCCTTGAGCGCGTAGCTTCAACGGGAAAATCTCAGAGCTGTAAACCCATGCGATGGGACCCATCCCAATTGAAAAAAACGCCACGAACGACATCACAGTCGTGATTGCTAATCCAATGGCCCACGTTAGTTTTTCCTGCGAGTGGTCTATGATCGTCAGAGAGAATCCAAGTGTCGCGAGTGAGATTATCATCCCTCCGACGCTGCTTAGAAGCAACGGACGCCGTCCGATCCTGTCGAGTAAGAATGTCGCGACCAAGATGAAGATTGTCTTCATGACTCCGACGGCGATCGTCGCCAACAACTTTTTGTTCTTCGATGTGATTCCGGCCTTCTCGAAGATTCTTGGACTGTACAAAACGACGGCGTCTATGCCGGACGCTTGTTGGAAGAAATGGATCCCGACGCCGGCGATCAAGATGTGGCGGACGGATTTTGTTGGATGGAGGAGGAGCTCCTTCCATACGGCTTTGCCACTGCGGCCATTTTTCGGCACCGCTACGACGTCGTCGTTGCACTCCGGAGGAATTCCGGCGGCTTCCTTGATGTCGGCGAGCCTCTGCAATGCTTCTACTTTGGAATCGGAGGTTTTATCGAGGACTTTTTTGGCATCGGCGAGCCTGCCTTGCATGACCAACCACCGTGGCGACTCCGGCATCACTAGGATGATGAGGGCGAGGAACACGGAGGGGACCGCTCCGATTCCGAGCATCATCCGCCATCCCAAGTGAAGAGACAGCTTCGAAAGTGCGAAGTTCGACACGTAACCGAGCAATACCCCACCATTGATGAAAACCTACATTTAAGGAACACAGATTAAATCAGTTTTATATTTGAAAACCAAAAAAGTGCTTTAGCCTAAAGCACTTTTCGAAAAGCACTTCTCTAGAAATGTGAATTGAAAAACAGAGAGAGAAGTAATTAATTATCTCATGGAAAGAAGTGGGGTAATAATGTAATATAAATCAGTTTTACTTCTAAAAAAACATTTATTAAGTGCTTTTTCGAAAAGTACTTCTCAAGAAACGTGAATTGGAAAACTGAAGTATTATCTCAGAGAAAGGAGTGAGGTAAATCAAATCAGTTTTGCTTTTAAAATAAGCGCTTATTAAGGAAAGTGCTTTTCCAGATACGTAAATTGAAAAACAAAGAAGTAATTAACTCGGCCAAAGAAGTGTGTTAATTCAAATCAGTTTTGCTTCTAAAAGAAGCGCTTCTTAAGGAAAGTGCTTTTCCAAAAGTACTTTCTAAGAAAAGTGGATTGAAAAACAATGAAGTAATTTTCTCAGTGAAAGAAGTGAGTTAAATCAAATCAGTTCTGCTCATAAAAAAAATAGCTCTTCTTAATGAAAGTGCTTTTTCGAAACGTACTTTTCCAGATACATGAATTGAAAAACAGTCGAGTAATTACATCAAGGAAAGAAGTGAGGTAAATTAAAATGCTTTTACGAAGCACATTTTCCAAAAGCAGAGAGCTAGGAATTGAATTATACCTCAGGTAAGGAAGTGAGAAAACCACGAGAGGAAGCCGGAGAGACTTCGGCGGTGTAGACAGGAGCAATCATGAGGGCAAATCCGACGCCGATTCCGGCGACGAAGCGACCCACCATGAGAAAAGCGTAGTTGGTGGAGAACCCCATAAGCAGAGCTCCGGCGAAGAAGATTGCAGCGGCAATAACTATGGTGTACCGGCGACCTATCCAATCTGAGGTCTTTCCGGCGGCGGCGGAGCCTATAAGTGAGTAAATATTGATAGTCCCCACCAACAACTCCACTTGCACGTCACTGATTTTCAAGTCTTCTTTGATGAAGATTGCAGCTCCACTCATCACTCCAGTATCTACATCGATTACATACAGATTCAAATGATTATTACATATTCAAAATAGTGGGAGATTCCGAAACTAGATTCCGGAATCTTTAGGGTGCTCATAACTTTTTCCGTTTTCGTTTTCATTTTAAAATGAAAAATTGAATTTTATATTTCGGGTACTAGGCAGTTGGCCGGAAGTCAACTGACGGCAAGTCGGTGATCGAACGGAATTTTTTTAATATATTTTTCTTATTATAATTAAGTAAATATTCATACTATTTCATATATTAAACCTCAAATTGAAAATAAAATTATAAAAAACTCAATATTTAGAATCAAAATCTATAAACAACTAAACAAAATTTAACAAACCCAATAAAATTCCAAAAAGTTAATAAATAAAAAAGTCAACTTCGGCAACTAGTCATTGACTTTGACTAACTAGGCCAACTAGGTGGTAAACCACCTAGTCGGGGTGACAGACCACCGACTAAGGACTAGGCAGCACCTAGTCGGTCCTAGTCGAGGACTTTGCAACACTTCTTTTTGAAGACAATATTTTAATAATAATAATAATAATAAAAAACATAAAATGAATGGGTATGGTAGCATACTATCAAACAAAAATAAAAAAAATTACTATATTCTTTTCTTGATCAAATTTGATCTGTTAAATTCTAGAGGCAAGAGGAGAGAGAAGAAGAGGATACATATTACTAATATATTAGGGAAGAAAACACTGAAAATATATATATGGTGATGGAGAAGATTGAAGAAAGAAAAACACCTACCATAACCAAGTAAAGTAGAAGTCATGGAAGCAAGAATTGCACAAGCAAAAGCATATTTGTTTCTTTTGGGTGGTTTCTTTTGAGGATCGAAATCTGCAATGATTTTCTGTTGCTGGTGGTCACTCTCCGCTCCCAGGCTGGCAGCCATGGTTGCTAGCTAGAGAGAGAAACAAGCTTGAAGATGTGTGAGAGAGAGAGAGAGAGAGAGAGAGAACTAGTAGTAGTTGATATATAATAAGAGTGTGTTGTGGGTGCAGATAGTTGAACTTATATAGAAGAAGAAGAGTGAAGTTCCATCTCATTGGGTTGGACCGAAAGGGTACAACTCATCATTTTTATTACAATATTGGACGTTAAATCCAAAACTAAAAACTAAGAAGGCCTTTTTAAAAAAAATAAATAATAAAACTAATTATGAAAATACAAAATTTTTTTAATTTTTTTAATTTTTATTTTATTTTTAAGTATTACATTAATAACTATTACAATATGGCTGTGGGGATCTGTCAAGATCAGATAATACATGTACGGTTTGGACAACTACTCCTATCAACCGGGAGAAAACTTCTCACACATACTTTTAAAATACGTATTGTGGGACTCGAACCCCTGACCACCGGGTGTGGATGGGAGATACACTAAATATGTATGAAAATACAAAATCGAAAGGACAAAAACTTCATTATATATGTTAGGGAGAATTGCCTTTTAGTCCCCGTAGTTTTCCTTAATCTATGTTTAGTCCATTGTTGTTTGGAATTGTAACTTTTAGTCTTTCTGTGACAGAATCCGTTAAAAGAACGGAATCTGACATGTCAGGCATGTAAAATGACTTTGATGCCCCTGAAGGTTGATGCTCCCTCTGAAAAGACTATAATACCCTTACTTTTGTCTTCTATGGACAAAATTTATATAATGGGAATTTACAATTTTACCATAACTAATAAAATACATTAAAATAAAATAATATACATAGGGATGGCAATGGGGCGGGTTCGAGGCGGGGTGGCCTTCCCCGCACCCCACCCCACCCCATTTATTTTTTAAAAACCCATCCCCTCATAAAACCCCACCATAGATGGAGCGGGTTGGGGCGGGGCGGGGTACAACGGGGAGTGCTTTCCCCATCCCCACCCATTTACCCCATTTATAATTTTTATTATTATTTAAATAATAAATATATAACCATTGAATATGATATAATATATAAAGTGGTAAATAATTCCAAGAAACTATTAAAAAACATCTCATAAACATAATTTTCACAAGTAAATTCAAACATTTTCAGACATAATCATAAAGTATGAAGTCAAAATGTTTAAAAATCGTAACACTAATCATCTAATAGTTGCATTTATTTTTGTAGTTCTCTCTTCTTTAGTTTGTTTCCACCCCATGTTGTTCTTGTATGTTTACACAATTTTCTCTTGATAACACCAGTATTGGGTTTTCACTTTCTAGTGCATCTGTAGACATATTTGTGCCTACCTGAAATAGTGATAAACGAATTAAATTTAATTCAAGAGTTGAGAATTATTAAAGTAATAAACTTGAAAAAAAAAAAAAAAAACCGTTGTTATTAAACTTTTTAAAAGTTATTTGAGAAAGAAACTTACTGTATGTCCTCTTCTGTTTTAGGTTAAAGCTTGAACGATGAACTTCGAATTGTTTGAGGATTAGAGACTTAGAGTTGAAGTTAGTGGCTAGAGTTTTTTTAATAGTATTTTATTTTGTCACTTTTTGTTAAGTAACGGTGAAGAGATGTAAAATTATGGCTAATGTCTATATATATATATATTTATTTATTTTCTTTGAAACTACGTAGTTTAACTAAGTATTATTTTAAGCGGGGCAGGGCGGGATAGGAAGTATAAAACCCATCCCCGCCCCATACCCATTGCGGGTTAGACTATCTATCCCCATCCCCGCCCCATTCCCACCAAATTGAAACCCGTCCCCACCCCAAAAGTACGGGTCCCCGCGGGGCCCCGTCTCCACGGGGAATTTTGCCATCCCTAAATATACCGTATATATATGTTAAATGCATTTTAATTAATAAATTAAATTAAATTAAATAATAAAAACAACTCCATCACCATCTGGTACTTTCATCATCACCTCCACCACCATCTCCGGCCACTACCACCACCACTAAACACAAATCCAAACCTTCACCGTTTTTCCACCAAAAAAGAAATAGGAATGGCCACCAAAAAACCTCTTCACTGTGTTTCTGCCAAATCACCACTACCAAATTCATCTCCACCAAATCACCACCACCAAGTTCATCTTTCTCTCGAAATGTAAAAATAAATTCAAAAAAATTGAAGCAATTGTTCATCTTCTTCACATAGCCAAACCCACAAGCACAAAACCATTTCCAGATTCAAACCACAGTAAGATTCAAATAACACAATAAATTAACAACAAATTCACCCACAAGGCCACAATTGATTCACCCATAACCGATCCAGATAATACACATTTTTTTTTTTCCAGAAATAAAACCTAAAAAACTAAAAACAAAATCTCAAAATCAACCAAAATGAAATGCAAATAGAAATCAACCAAATTAACTTTTAAAATAACAAAACCCTAATACATTTTTCCAGATAATACACACATTTTTTTCCAGAAATAAAACCTTCAATTGCGACCTTCAAATCGACAAAAAAACTGATCGCTTGTCTCCTTTTCACGATTGTGGGCGGTGGGTTTCGACGCGACCTTCAGCCGAAGAGAAGAGAGAATGTGAGAGAAAGCCGAAGAGAGAGATAACAAGATGGAAAGAAAGAAAGAGAAGATACGGCGGTCGGGATTTCGTCGGTGGTGGCGGCGGCTAGGGTTTTGGTGTTGAACAAGATGATGATAGGTAGATTTTAGGAGAATTGGCTGTTGTTGATTTTGTTTTAAATCAAATTCTCATCGGTGTGACTGTGGGATGGTGGAGAGAGAAGTGAGATTTATTTTTATCATTTGTTTTTATTAATTTGTTTTTATAGTTTTTTTTAATTATTTAATTTAATTTAATTTAATTTATTAATTTAAATACAGTTAATATAAATTTAGTTGTAAATTTCCATTATTATTTAATTTTTATTACTATAATTTTTTTTGATAATAATAATAAATATTTAATTTAATAATATTTATTTGTTTTTTAAAATTAATTTATTAATTACTATTATACCCTTTGGTTATGTAAGCTTCTAGAACATCTGATGTTATTTTATCTTTTTACTCTCATTGACCCTCGTTGACTTGACGGACCCTAACAAAATTGGACGGTAGGGATTGCAATCTATATTGTCAGAATAATGATGGACTGAAAATTACAATACCAAAAAACCGTGGACTAAACGAAGATTAAGGCAAACTACAGGGACTAAAATACAATTTTCCCTATATGTTATCCTATCGAGAGATATTTACCATGTTCTTTCTATTAGATTCCAACAAACCCTTTATTCAATTGGTGTCATTAGAGGTGGGCACAAAAACCGAAACTGAATTGAACTGAATCGAACCGAACCGAAAAAGAGTGTTTGGTTCGGTTCGGTTCGGTTCGGTTCATAGCTTTTGTTCGGTTCAAACCGATTTGAAATTTGAAAACTGAATTGAATTCAGTTCGGTTTCAGTTTTGGACATACAAAACCGAACCGAATCGAATAAACCGAATTGTCTTAATTAATTATTTTCTAAGGTTTAATTTTATTATGGACTGTTTGTTGATGATGTTTTATTTTGGACTACATTATGTACTACATTTTTTTATTTCTATTTTATAGAAGTTATGAAAATTTTATATTTTAATTGAGTATGTAGACCAAATATGATTGAAATTTTATATTTGGATTGAAAATTGGGTTGTATTTTGTTTAAATTTTATTTTATTTTATTTATTTATTTATTTATTTTTTACATATTATGTTTTCTTGAAAAAGTTTAAGTCAAAATGCAAAAAATGCAACTTAAATGCCCAAAAAATTAAAAAAAAAAAAAAACCTTAAAAGCCCAATAGGCCTAAAACCGAACCGAACTGAACCGAACTGAGATAAAGGTGTTCGGTTTAATTCGGTTTTCAGGTTCAAAACAGTTCAAACCGATTCACATTTTCAAAAACAGAATATATGTCGGTTCAGTTCGGTTTTAGCATCAATACGGTTTTGGCTAAAACCGAACTGAACCATACTCACCCCTAGGAGTTTTTTTTTGTTTTTTTGTTCTAAAACGACGTGTATGCTGTTAATTTGTTCTTACTGAGATCTATTAGAAAAATTATACCTTATAAATTGCCTTCAAAATGATTGGAATATCCATTCGAATGTATTTTTTTTTTAAAAATAAAAATAAACAAGACATAAGCAAAACAAAAAAAAAGTATATATATGATTTTAAGATAATCAGAATCCTAAAATATTATATATATATATATATATATATTGAGTAATGCTACATTGCCCAAATTTGGTGTCCAAATGATGTGGGAACACTTTAGACCATTCATTTAAATCATGCAAATTTAATACAATTTAAATGAATGGTCTAAAGTGTTGCCACATCATTTGAGCACTAAATTAGGGTAATGTAGCATTACTCATATATATATATACGCAGATTTTTTATTATCAGTTCGTCCTGACAATAAATATATCAGGACGAAGAATGTGGACCATTAGATTTACATACTTTGACTCAAAGTGTATGCACTTGTCAAAACTTCTCCATAATATATGGTTCACATTCTTCGTCTTGATATAAAATATATCAGAACGAACTAGCAGTAAAAAGACTATATATATATACATATATAATACTTCTATAATAAGGACCGTTATGACTTTATAATTTCATGACGTTCAACTACAGCCACACATTCACAGTGGGCCCATAGCCCCATATTAACCCAATATGAATGTGTGGCTGTGGTTGGACGTCCTTAACTTATAATTTCAGAACGTCCTTACTACAGAACCACCATATATATATATACAATTATATATATATATATTAATTTATTAATTAAAATATATACAAATATTTTGAAAGTTATGATCGATTATTCAGTCAAAGGTCAGAAGCGATTGGAGATGATCAATTTTTGTGCAAATTTTTACCTTAAAACTGTATCTTTTGGTAAATAAATAAATTTTTTCGTCCAAGTAATGTTCTTCAATTTTTCGATATGAATCTAACGGTATAAAGAACATAAAATTTTGGCCAGTACTTTGAAAGTTATGATCGATTATTCAGTCGAAGGTCAGAAGTGATTGGAGATGGTCAATTTTTGTGCAAACTTTTACCTTAAAACTGTATCTTTTGGTTAATAAATAATTTTTTTTGTCCATGTAATGTTCTTCAATGTTTCGATACGAATCCAACGGTATAAAGAACATAAAATTTTGGCCAGTATTTTGAAAGTTATGATCAATTATTCAGTTAAAGGTCAGAAGCGACGCGAATCCGCGAGTGAGATGTTTTCATCGCTCATTTTCTCACTTTTCTAAATCGATTTTTGGAATATTTTCTGAACGAAAAATGTTTGTTTGCATGTCTAATTTCTTTTATCAAAATTTGAGAAAATAACGTTGAGTATTTTTAGAGATGCGCACTTGAATGTGGACATAGGTCAGATTTGAATTTCAGCAGAATTTTGCTTTTGAATCCATATCGGTTTTCCCAAAAACCGTTGTCTTTTCAAACCATAATATTTAAGACATCAGTTTTAATGGAAACCGATTTCTTATTGGAAAAAAAAAAACATATCGGTTTTTTAAAAACCATTGTCTTTTCAAATGGTAATATTTAAGACATCGGTTTTAAGGAAAACCGATTTCTTATTAGAAAATAAATCCATATCGGTTTTCCTAAAAACCGTTGTCTTTTTAAACCACAATATTTAAGAAATCGGATTTTATAAAAACCGATTTCTAATTTTTTTTTTTAAATCGGTTATCAAAAAACCGATGTAAACACCCGATGTCTTTTTACATTTTTGTAGTAGTGCTATTTAGAAACTTAAAAATACATATTTACATTGGAGATACTTTTATAAAAAGTCCTAAATTAAAGTAACACATTGATTTGTCATGCACATCTACTACTAAAAGTTATGATTGTTTTTGTTTCCTTACATGATAATTTTATGTATAATTAGAATTTAAATCGATGTTTGTAACGTCATATAATCGTAATTTTTTTTCCTTAATCTAAAAGTCTGTACTCTCTCTCTCTCTCTCTATATATATATATTGCACTCTATAAATGTTACAGAATCACTTACCAAACATATAATTAAAATTTCAATTTTCAACCATCTTAATTATTCAATAATTTATCATAAACCATTTATCTTTTTTTTTTTTTTTTTTTTTTGGATGGAAAGGCACCTGAAAACCTGGAAAACCAGATCCAGGGCAAGGTTACAACCATAACTGGGACTCCACAAATAAAGCTATTCGAGCACAAGCCCAGAACAGAGTCCCACAACGGGAGAAAAACGCCCACACAGAGGTGGGATTACAACCAAAACATAAAACTAAACAAACAGGAAACAAAAAAAACGAGCTGAAACCGATCTGGAGGAGAGACCAGGCCGCCGGAGAAGACCCACCAGGACGCCGCCGACCAAGCAGAGATGTCGGAGATGCCTGATCTAAACCCCAAACCACCATACCAATCAAACCTCCACCCGTTTCGAAGCCCGTTACTGCAAAGCAGAAAACCGACCAAGCCAAACACCAAGATCAGTGAAGGAGGACGCCAAAGTTGCCGGCGGTGTCCCGACGGAAAGGACGGGGTCGGACGAACAGGACCACCGATCGACTACTCACGCCGAATCACACCAGATCTGGCCAGAACCAAGAGGATCGGCAGATCTAACAGCTGCTGTCGTCGCCTGGACAAAACGTCCCGCCCGGTGACGCGAGAGAGACTTTCAGGCGACGGACAGGGCCGACGTAGCATCCGTCGGTATCCCCCTTCTGACCGGGAAAGCCAAGCATGGGAAGAAGAAGATCCATCGCCGCTGGCTCCCGCTGCCACAACAAGAAACCGGCAACGGAAAGACAGAGAGGCTTAGATGGGGGTGTGGAGAAGAAGAAGAGAAACAGAGAGAGAGGGAGAAATATCTCCACCTCCATAAACCATTTATCAATCCTTCGTCACATGATACCAACCATATTTGTGATTTTTGACATAAAATTCAACTTTTAGAATATAATAATATGATGTTACGTGACATTTTCAAATTGAGTAAGGATTAAATCAAGTCTAACGTAACTTGATTCAAGGTACCTTTTCAATTCTAAACAGACCAAGGCAATTACTATATCGAAAAGGAAAATGCTTAGGTACTGACCGATCAGTATCCGAGTATATTGACCACCCAATGAGGTGTTATCACGTGGTCCAAAGCTCTTTCACTTTTTACATTTTTCTCTTCGCTTTGAGTTACGTGGCAAACAACCATTGGATGATCAGTATGCCTGGGTGTTGATCGGTTAACACCCAAGTGATGAGCATCGTTTGTGTACTCAACAAAATGATATTTAAAAAGTAATCGTTTAGAAAACCGATTTTTCACCACTTAGATAGAAAATTAGTAAAGTAGCAAGTGGGATTCGTTCCACAGGGAATTAGAGTGATTAGTTGAATGAATTAACTAATCTATATGCAATAAAATAAATCATAACAATATGGATGAGTGAATGGGTTGTCAAGCCATCAAACATACATGAAAAATAAACCTAATAAACTAATAAAAGAATACTTAACAAATCTAGATAAGATAAATGGAATTAACAATTAAGAGAATAGCTAGGGAATTAATAGGATCACAAATGAATTACGGGAAATGCTTATCAAGCTACCTTAGTGAACGGATCTCATAAATGTTAACCAATTGATTTCTAAAATGTATTTAGGTCATCACTATGAACCTTAAACAACTTCCCACCGCAATGCCTAACCGATTAAGGAAAGGCCAAGCTTTTGCATTCCGCTCCACTTCCATAAGCATCTTCCTAGTCTTCCTTGCACATTCCTCTTCGAATTCTTCAAATAGCCTTGCAAGGTCTTTGAATTCCTTTAATGTGGAATTCTTCTCAACTTCTAGTCTCCCAACTTGTATGTCCAACTCCTTGTTCTTGTTGGAGACATCTCCTACCTTCCTCCATAAGGTAGCATTTTCTCCTTTGAGCATGTTTACTTCAAGAGTGAGCTTCTCATTCTTCACTTCAAGCTCTTCAATCTTCACCTTCCCCAAGGCCTCCTTTTCTTCCAACTCCTTTACCATGAGTTGTATTTTTCTCTCCAATTCTTTCTTCCCTTGGGAGGTTTTCACCAATCTCTCTTGAAGTAAAGCTAATCGTTCTTCCAATTCCGTGCCTTGCTCTTGGTTCCTTGGCGGTTCTTCCACAACTTTCGCTCCATTCTCATATACTTGTACAAGAGCGTGTATACGGCTCCTCGTCCTCCCTTGCTTGGGATAAACCGATTCTAGTGATTGATCCGGCCAACTAGGGATCACATTGTTGGACATCCTCTCCTCATGTGCTCGTTGTGCGGATTGGAATAACTCTATGGTCTTTCGTTGAGAAGCATGGATGCTCTCAATCTCCCGAAAGTGATCCTCCATGAAATTTTTCCTCTCATCATCAAAGGCATTTGATTGGAATGATGAGAAGGAATCTTGGTTAGTCCACCAATCCTTATTGCCGCTATTCCCATGAGTCTCGTAGCTAGGCCCTTGATTTTGCATGAAGAAATCCATAGAATCCTGAAACAAAAGAAACAAAAACTACCAAAGAAGTAAAAAGAAACTAAAAGACTAAAAACAACTAAAAGGCTAAAAATTAATAAAAACTAAACAAAGAAAAGTTAATTGATTCAACAACTGCTTTAATTCCCCGGCAGCGGCGCCAATTTTGATGAGCGTCGTTTGTGTACTCAACAAAATGATATTTAAAATGTGATCATTTAGAAAACCGATTTTTCACCACTTAGATAGAAAATTAGTAAAGTGGCAAGTGGGATTCGTTCCACAGGGAATTAGAGTGATTAGTTGAATGAATTAACTAATCTATATGCAATAAAATAAATCATAAAAATATGGATGAGTGAATGGGTTGTCAAGCCATCAAACATACATGAAAAATAAACCAAATAAACTAATAAAAGAATACTTAACAAATCTAGATAAGATAAATGAAATTAACAATTAAGAGAATAGCTAGGGAATTAATGGGATCACAAATGAATTACGGGAAATGCTTATCAAGCTACCTTAGTGAACGAATCTCATAAATGTTAACCAATTGATTTCTAAAATGTGTTTAGGCCATCACTATGAACCTTAAACAACTTCCCACCGCAATGCCTAACCGATTAAGGAAAGGGGGTCATGGTGGGATCGATTTGTTACAATTTACGAATTTACGGCTTAGATTATCGCGGTTGATATACCCTCCTACAATCTATCATATTCACTAAGTTCTCAATCCATCAAGGTTGTCAATCCAATCAAGATTATATAACAAATTATCCTAGCAAGATTATAATCAACTAGTGGGTATACATGTCAATTATATAATGCAAAGAATATAATTATAAAATGAATAGAACACAAATAGAGATTAAAATATAAAAGCTTAAGCAAATCCCAATCCAAATATTCTCACATCAAAACCCTAGAAAAGGGATTTAATTACATATATTACAATCAAAGGGAAGACAAGTAAAAGATTAGGAAATCACCCATGGGTCTCCTTTTGTAAGCTTGATCCTTTCCTTGCCTTTGATGCTCCTTGTGTAAAGAGTGGATGATGAGGAGGTGTCTAGATAGGTGGAGTCAAATGGGAAGTGACTAAGGAGATTTGTGGAGAAGATGAGAAGAAAAGGAATGATTATGGGAAGTAATCTAGATGTTAAGTTTAGTTTAGGTAGAAGAGAAAATGGAGAGAAAAGGAATGGTGGAGAAAGGAGGTTTCTTGGTGGTCAAGAGTTGTCTAAAAGAGGAAAAATGTGATGAATTTATAGGATTTTCAAAATAGGTCACAGGTGGCAAATTACCAAAACACCCTCTGACCATGGCAAATTACCATTTAGTCCAACAGAGGGGGGCATCTTGTAATTTTGCCACCCAATCAGAAATGAGCAGAGAGGTGGTCGCTGTTTGTGCAAATGGCGACCCTAAATTGCGACGTTTCTGGAGCCAAAACAACTCCCTGTCGCCATGGCAACCTTGGTATGCAAACCACGACCTCGATTTACGCGGTTTCGTCGTGATTTGGGCTTGGGGGCGATAAAGGGAAAATTGGGTGTGAGATGGGTGACCGGATTCCGCGCCAAATGGAGGCCCAGAAGTTGAACGACTAGGCTGCCGATCGTGTGGCCGTGATTTTGGGTCACTTTCCGACCGACGGTAGGTCCGGGAAGGGTGCATTCCGACTGGTGAGGGTTTGGAGGTGGAGGCTAACATGGCATGAGCTGATTGGGGAAGAAAATGAATAGTAGAAGGGGTGTATTCAACAGGTAAGAGGGGTGTATTGGGCTTGCGTTTGGGCCATACATCAGGCCCAAACATCTGATTGTCTTCATTAAACCAAAACACCGCCGTTTTGGGTCTTGGGCTGATGGGGCGCGCTTGGGCTATAGCAAGTGGGCCTGTGCATCAGGTCTGCTCTCCAAAACGCAGCATTTCATTAAAGTCCTCTTTAAGGGCTCGTTTGGCGTGGCCTGGGGTGCATTCAGCGACCCACATACTCCAAAACGCGCTGTTTTGCACAGTGACGTGGCGCTGCATGGCTGCTTTGCGTGGCTAATTGCAGTTAAGCCCCTGATCTCTTCCAATATTACAATAACTTCAATTCTTCCTCCAATAATTACACTTTTGCCCCTTTTTCACCAAAATTACTCCAATGCCCCTGAATTCTATAAATTCCTGAAAACACTTAATTTACACCATTAAATCACAGAATAATGCCCAAGAATCAAGCAAAAGGAGAAGGATATGAGGGCCAAAATCATACCAATTTTGGTTCGATCACCAAGCAATGTTCTACCGAAAATGATTAGATTTAGAAAGTTAAGTCAATAAAATCCAAGGCTAATTGGCATAGATGCCCCTTGAACTTTTCAAAAAGTTGCACTGTGCTTTATATATATTTTTTGACTGCACTAAACTCCCTGAACTCTCGTAAATTGACAATCGCTAAAGAAATCTGCCCCTGGTGAGGGGGCAAATTCCTTCAGCGATTGACAAATTATAAGAGTTCAGGGGTTTTAATGGTGAAAAAAAAAAGTATAGGGGGTAAATGTGCAAATTCGGCCATAGCTCAAGGGGCATCAGTGCCAATTAGCCAAAATCCACATATAGATTATTATAAGATAAATTATAAATTTTGTTACAGAGCTTTATTTGAAAAAGTCACAAAAACGATATCAATTTTGTTTTTTACAAAAGAAATACATAAACTATTTCAAAAATCATATTTTCCTTAAAAGTTAAAATTTATAAGGAGGGAGAGTGTCAAACAAGTGAAACAACCTTAGCTTAATTATGATTGTGGCACTAATTACAACATTTTTAGTTTAATTTGCACAAAAAATACACCAAAATTGTTATGATACTATTAAAGACTATATATTCATGATATTTTGAAGATATTATTGATATTCTCAATACTTCAACCGATATTTTTCATAAATTAAAATCTTGATACTTACATTGAAACTGGTATTTATTTGAGTACATCGACTTAAAAAAATTACACCCTTAAGGTTTGAGGTAGAAACATTTAAATGGGAAAATTTGTTTATTCTACAAAAGCACCCTTGACTTAATGAAAATATGTTAGGAACTCAATGACATAGGGTTATTTTGGATTTTTCTACTTGCGCTTAATAAATTTTTTACTTATAACCAAATAAAAAGGAAAAAAACGGTAGTAATTTTGAAAATCCATCAAGCCACCTCAGTTAATCGTTTGTAGTGGAGGAGAGTCAACAAAGCATTACCAACAGACTCACAGACTCGCACATCACTGCCACTTAGAAAGCTCCAGTTGCTCAACAAAGTATTACCAAACTGCCCTCCACCTCCGTTTAGTCGTTACCATTACCAACTAATTGAACGTTACTCGTTTTAGAGGCACAACCGTTAGATTGGTCCGCGGCAGCTCTCTTTTTAGCGGCCTTGGAATCTCTTAACCAATTGAAGTTTCCAAAAATACCCTCCATGTCATCAATATTCTGTCCTTGTGTCTCCAGGAGACACGTGTAGAAAAATAGCCAAGCCATCGATGCGATTCCGGCGAAGAGGAAAAAAGAACTGCCGATTTTCATTGCTTTGTCGTGATATATAAAAGTCGTCGATATGACCCCACTAGTCAATCTATTAATTGCAACTCCCATACTCGTTCCTTGAGCATGTAGCTTCAAAGGAAAGATCTCTGAGATACAAACCCACGTGATGGGACCCAGACTGATTTACTACGAACGACATCACAGTCGTGATCGCTAATCCAATGGCCCACGTTAGTTTCTTTTGCGAGTGGTCGATGATTGTGAGAGAGAATCCGAGTGTCACGAGTGAGATGATCATGTCTCCGACACTACTTAGAAGCAACGGCCGCTGTCCAATCCTGTCGAGGAAGAAAGTCTCGACTAAGATTGAAATCGTCTACACTAATCTGACGGGTGATGGTCGCTAACAACATCTAGTTCGACGATGTGATTCCGGCATTCTCAAAGATTCTATGATTGTACAAGACGATGACGTTGATGCTGGAAGCTTGTTGGAAGAAATGGATTCCGACACCAGCGATGAGGATGTGACGAATGGCCTGTGTGGGACGGATGAGGATCTCCTTCCATACGCCTTTGCCGCGATTGCCCTTACTCTGCACAGAGATGACATCGTCGTTGCACTCCAGAGGAATTTCGGCATCTTCCTTGATGTTGGTGAGTCTGAGAAGAGCCTTTTCTTTGTAGTCGAAGGTTTTGTTAAGGACTTTTTTGGTGTCGTCAAGTTTGCCATGCACGACTAGCCACCGCGGTGATTCTGGCATGAAAAGGATGACGAGGCCAAGGAACACGGAGGGGATGACTTTGATTCTGAGTATCATCCGCCACCCCAGGCGAATTGACAGCTTCGATAATGCAAAGTTTGACAAGTACCCAAGCAATATCCTGCCATTTGTGGTATCTAAAAATGGCCTATAGGCCCAAAATGCAAAGTCCAGGCTTGTCTCTCTCAGGCCCAGTCTAATTAGATTGATCAAACTAAAAGAAGCAGCTGCATGACTGGGTCGTTTGAAGACCAAGTCAACCAGCGGTTGAAAGGAACTAAGTAACCGAGATACATGGGGAGAGAATCTCTCCATGGATCATGGCCACTATCAGATCATGATTTTATGGACGTTGGTTTGATGAGCCTCTTACAAATAACAGGGCATTTTTCACATAAAGGCATTGGAAAAAAGCTTATAAAAGCGTATTAAAATTCTGCATTAGAGGTCTCGGCCACCGGAATTTAATTTTCACAGTCATTATACTATTGCTCAGCCCAAGCATACCTAATGCTAAGAATCCAATCCCAATTTCCTTGTTCTATTTTATTTCCATTATTGTTCTTGCTTTTTGCATGTTTTCTTTGTAGGTTTACTGAAGAAGGTAACTACGCCAAGTCGAACGACCGATATTTTTTGAAAGCTTGTCCAGTGACAATTCCCGATTGACGATTCAATCCAAGTTGTTTTGGGCCTGACGCAACCCGACCGGATCCACATCGATTGTAGATTGACCACCCACAGTTTGGCGCCCACCGTGGGGCCCATCGTAACTTTACAAGCCATTCAATCAAAGCTTTCAAATGAACAACAACGATGTCCGGAGAAGGAGTCATCCCGACTGTCGAAGAACAGATCACTGCGTTGATCGCTCAGACGGCAGCAAACGCGGAAAAATTAAGGGCGTTAGAAGCTGAAAACGCTGCAATCTGGGTGACTAAAGACGAACTATAAGCTATGATTGACGGCGTAGTACCCGACATCGAAGACATGGAACACCCAATTCCGGTCCCAAACGATGAACAAGAAGTTGACCGAACAGCTCCGGTCGCTCCCACAAGACCAGGAGTCCTAGACGCAAATCCAAATGTCGGGAAAACTCAACAAACACCCCAGACTGCTCGAGTCGACATCGACCTCAATAACTTGCCTGTCAGAAATGAAAGCGAGCAAGATCCTGTTATGGGAAGGCAACCTGAGAACGTCCTACAGACACCCATGTCGCTCCAGTCGACGTCAGGATTGGTAAAATCTAGACTTGACTCTTCTACAATTGCTAATTTAGAATTTTCTCGCATGTTTACAGAAATGGAGGCCTTTATATAAAGGATTCTAGGAGTTCCAGCCCCAATTAAAAGAAGCAACGCGAACAACTTTGTCGACTCGTCCTTTGTCGACGCAATAGCCCTTGTCGAGATGCCCAAAAAGTTCAGATTCCCAAATATGAAGCAATATGAGGGAATGACTGATCCGGACGACCACATAGCGCAGTACAAGTAGAGAATGTTCATTGCAGCAATTCCGCGCGACCTACGAGAAGCATGCATGTGCAAAGCCTTTGGGTCCAGCCTCAATGGCCCAGCACTACAATGGTACACCAATTTACCTAACAATTCTATTAACTCCTTTGCGCAACTTACAGACACCTTCGTGGAGCAATTCGCAAGTAGTCACAAGCTAGAGAAACAGTCGGACGACTTGTATACGATAATGCAGAAGCATGGTGAAAATTTAAGGACCTACGTCGGACGCTTCAACAGAGAAAAAGTACAAATACCTTATTGCAATCAGGCGACCGCAATATACGCCTTTAGAAAGGGCCTCAGGTTTGACTTTGATCTCTATAAAGAACTCACTAAATACCCATGCATGACGATGGAAGATGTATTGGCCAAAGCGTGGGCCCAAATAAAGTGGGAAGAAGATGAAGCCAATTACGTAGGCAAAATCAACAATTATTCAAATCGTAGAAGCGATCGAGTGGATAGACGGTCGAACGATAGAAGAGCAGAGCAGAACCTTACCCGACGGGTGACAGACGATCTACACGACAATACGGTGAAGGTTCAAGCGACAGTCGACCATGCAGGCAAGAATACCCAAGAACCAGTTGACCACGAGTAGAAGTACCAGAATACAACCTAAGCATCAAACCAGTCGACCTCGTAGCAATTATGAGGGAAATGGGCAAGACAATAAAATGAAAATGAATGCACTTCCAGAACATCGAGATGCAAAGCTAAGATGCGAATTCCACGGGGATCATGGCCATCGAACTGAAGATTGTATTGCCCTCAAGTTCGAAGTTGCAGAACTGCTGAAATAAGGGCATCTACAAGAGTTTCTAATAGAAAAGGGGAAACAAACCCTAGCCAGACGAAACGACAAAGGAGTGACCAATGCAAATGACAGTCCACCAGGACCACCTCGACAAGACAGAGTGATAAACTTTATCGCGGGGGGTTCTGAAGTAAGTGGTGTCAGCTACTCGGCAGCAAAGAGGCACACGCGGCAAGTATCGAATGCGGAAATTCAACCTAATCGAGAGCATCCGCTGACCTACGACTAAACCGTCATCTTTAAATCCACTGATAAATCAGATTTGTTCTCTCCTCATCATGATGCATTTGTTATTTCATTGCATATTGCTAATTGTTTGACAAAAAGAATTTTGATCGATAATGGTAGCTCGTGTAACATTTTGTTTAACAGTTCCTTGAGAGAAATGCAGGTAGACGAATACAAACTAAGCTGTTGGACGATAATGTTGACAGGCTTCAGTGGAGCAAAAAAGTACCTTGGGCAAAATCGTATTGCCTATTTATGCTAAAGGCGTAAACCTTTACGTCAACTTCCTAGTACTCGACTGTCAATCGCCATATAACGCAATCTTGGGGAGACCATGGATTCACGAAATGAAGGCAATCCCCTCGACTTACCACCAGATGATAAAGTTCCCAACAAAGTAGGGAGTCTGCGAGATTAAAGGAGAACAGAGAGCAGCCAGAGAATGCTACCAGAATGCCATGAAGAAGAAAAATGAATCATTATAGCAATTACAGAACTCCAAAGTCGAGTCGACTCCAAACACGCCAAAAATAGAAGAGCTTGATGAGTTGTCGATCGACTCAATTCGATTGGATCGGAAGGTTTTTATTGGGTCCAGACTACCTAAAGAAACCTGAGAACAGCTGATCGAATTCCTAAGGGAACGACAAAGCAGTTTTGCATGGTCGCATTTGGACATGGTCGGTATTGATCCAGAGGTAATTGTTCATCAATTGCAGGTCGACCCTGATTATCAACTGGTAAAGCAAAAGCGGAGGAAATTCACTTCGAAAAGGAACAAAATCATCAACGAAGAGATCCAGAAGCTGATCAACATTGGCTCGGTGAAAGAAGTCAAGTATCTCGATTGGTTGGCAAATGTCGTGGTGGTTAAAAAGAAAAACGGCAAGTGGCGGGTATGCATCGACTTTACAGATCTCAACAAAGCGTGTTCCAAGGATTCATTCCCTCTACCGCATATAGACATGCTTGTCAACGCTACAGCCGGACACGAGCTACTCAGTTTCATGGACGCCTACTCTGGCTACAACCAGATCCTGATACATCCAGGCGACCAGGAAAAAAACTGCGTTTGTAACTGAGCGAGGTACTTTTTGATATAAAGTAATGCCATTTGATTTGAAAAATACAGGTGCTACCTACCAACGACTAGTGAATAAAATGTTCGCCAAAATGCTCGGTTCAACGATGGAAGTGTACATCGACGATGTAAGGATTCCCATTATTGATTGGCTTATTTCGTGGACAAACCACAAGTTGGGGTTTGAAATGTAAGGGTAGATTAGGTGATTGGAGACCAACATCGAAGGCCCTTTTCAAGACCTCAAGGTGTCAAGCACTCCAAAGGTATATTTCTAGTGCTTAGTTTTCATTGAAGAGATCTAGAAGCACACACACACTTAGCATACTTGCATATGTGTGCATACTCTTCACATGTCACATTACACACTAGCACTTTGATTGTTTATATCTTGTTATGAGTTTTTGTGTCTTGTAATTCGTTTCCCGAATATGTTCGGAAACGTCCGCGCTTGCACGATTATGTGCTTGGGTTTGCGCGAAGATCGCCTTCGGAGAATGCCCTTGGCTTCTCCTTTGGTTTCACCTTCAGTGGTGAAATGGCGGTTTGATCGGCGGCCACGACCACCTAATGGAAACCGCCGTTTGATTCCAGAGATCTCTGGATTGGATCTGCAGTTACGATCGTCGGCCAGGCCACCGAATCGAAACCGCCGAATAAGACCTGATGCATTTATTATTCTCGGGTTCTGTTCGGCGGTTTAATCGGCGGCCTGGCTACCGAATGAAACCGCCGAATTAGATATTTTAGGTCGGTTTCTTTTTGGGTTTTGATCGGCGGTTTCGATTGACCGCCGAATCTGGTCGCCGAATGATCCCTGCTTCTCGGGTTCAATTCGGCGGTTAAATTCTGAGGCCATGACCGCAGAATGAAACCGCCGATCGGTGATTTCAAGGGCAATTTTTTCTTTTCACGTGCCCTGTTCTTGATGTCTATAAATATCATACTTTCTCATTTCTCTAAGCTAGTTCTCTGATTTAAAAAGAACCCTAAACTTCAAAAAGAGAAACTTGAGAGAAAAACAATCAAGAACTCATTTTTATACACTCCAAACCATTCTCATATGCATCTAAATATCATCTAGCATTTTCTAGCATAGTTAGGATGCTTGCTTGCATTGGTTTTGCTCAACACACATCCTTTGATATGTTATTCACTAATCTCATCTAAGCTTAGTGTTTTATTTATCAAAGAAATCTCTTATATTATTTGTATGCTCTTAGAATATATTCTAGATACAAAATAGAGATTGTTGTGTTGATATGTTTGAGTGTTGTATTTTGATAGCAACATCTAGGTTATTTTATCTATGATTTGCTAAGCTTTATGACATGTTATTTAGCTATTGACATCTAGGATTGCATTTGTTGTTATCTAATCATTCTAGATAAGCATCTAAGGTTACCTAACTTTATTTACTCATTGAATATCATTATATATTCACATAGGTTGTTATCTCTTCATTGAGAAGTAAGTCTTGCGTGTAGCTTCCGGGATTAGGTTGCTTAGATCGCAAGCAATTGGACTAGGTTCACTTATACCGGGATTAGGTAGGTGTGTGATTATATTCCGGGATTAGGTTGTAATCATTTAACACATTTAGTAGATTCGAGGTTCGAGTGTGGCACACTAAACAACCCGTGGTTTTTCCCGTGAGGGTTTCTACGTAATTATTAAGTGTCTTTTATAATTCCGCACCATATTACATTTGTTATTGTTTTGACTAGTTTGGGGCATTTTCATAAATTGACTAAACTTGAAAATTGGGTAAAATTGGTAAAATCTATTCACCCCCCCTCTAGATTATTATTAGATCACACCGTGTTATTTGTTTCAATTGGTATCAGAGCGGGTTCCTAGACATACATAGGTGATCCTTGCTCATATTGGTGTGTTTTACATTTGTGTGATTTTTGTTCATTCATACATTTTGCATTCATTTCATTTCATTCATATTCACAATGAGTGGAAACGGTGGCAACAACGAGGGTGCTTCTAGCACGCGTCCTCCTCTCCTCACCGGTGATAACTACTCCTCATGGAAGGGGAAGATGGAGGCGTACTTATGCCAAATTCATGATAGGGCATGGATGGCCATTGAAGACGGATATGCTCCTCCCATGATGACTCCCACGGGTGGTGGAGAAGAAGTTCTCAAGCCTAAGGAACAATGGACTAATGGAGAGTTTGAGACTTCTAAGTGGAATAGGAAGGCAATGCATGCCATCCTATGTGCCATGGATGAGAACCAATACAAGTTGGTTCAAATTACTAGGATTGCCAAAAAGGCATGGGAAATCCTAGAGACGGCTCATGAAGGAACCGAAGTGGTCAAGGATTCAAAACTACAAGTCCTCCAAACAAGTTTTGAGACCATTAGGATGGAAGAGCATGAGCACTTCAATGACTTCCAAGTGAAGTTGATGGACATTGTGAATCAAAGTCATCAACTTGGTGACCCTTATTCGGATAGGAGAATCAAGCAAAAGATTATGAGATCTCTTCCCGATAGATTCGAATCTAAGGTGACAGCTTTAGAAGAAAATAGTTGTTATAATGATATGAAGCCGAGCAAGGTCATTGGAAGACTTCTCGCTTACGAGTCTAGGAAGGCTCCTATCTCTACTCCTCCTAAAAAGCAAAAGGGAATTGCTTTGAAGGCATCTAAGGATGAAAAGGAGGTGAAGAATGACTCGGATGAAGACATGGCCTTATTTGTGAAAAGATTCAATAAGGTTATGAAGTTTGGGAAGAGAGGATTTGGTATGAGAGGCCAAGACTTGAAGAAGAAGGGTCCCTTCAAGAAGTTTGAACCAAGGCAAGAGAAGACCGAAAGGAAAGGGATCTGTTGCTTTGAGTGTGGCAGAATTGGTCACTTTGCTCCCGATTGTGCAAATCACAAGGAAAAGAAGAAGGGAAAAGTGATGGCCGCCACTTGGAGTGGAAGTAGTGATGACTCCAATGAAGAAGATGAGTCTTCGGATGATGAGATACATTTTTATTTGTGTAGATGATTTCTCTAGGTTCACATGGACATATTTTCTTAGAGAAAAATCCGAAACTTTTGATAAGTTTAAAATGCTTTGTACTAAACTTCAAAATGAAATGAATTCTAACATTAAAAGCATAAAACGGATAAGAAGTGATCATGGGAGGGAATTTGAGAATGCTTCATTTGAAACCTATTGTGATAGTATAGGTATCTCCCATGAGTTTTCGGCTCCTAGGACACCTCAACAAAATGGAGTTGTTGAGAGGAAAAATAGGGTCCTTCAAGAGATGGCTTATGTGATGTTGCTTAGCAACAATGTGCCTAGGAATCTATGGGCCGAAGCCGTCAACACGGCTTACTATATAGGAAATAGGGTTTTCCTAAGGCCCGGTACTAGGAATACCTCCTATGAGTTATGGAAAGGTAAAAGGCCAAATGTTAGCTACTTCCACACATTTGGAAGCAAATGCTACATTTTAAATGACCAAGATCAACTTGGCAAATTTGATGCCAAGAGTGATGAGGGTATCTTTATTGGCTATGCCTTAAATAGTAGAGCCTATAGAGTTTTCGATAAGAAAACTCTAAGTGTTATGGAATCATCTAATGTTGTATTTGATGATGAAAGGCTCAAGTCTAGTAATCATGAGGAGGAGGTTATTTTTAGTGGTGATTCTCCTTTAGAGAAGGTTGATGTGACTCCTAATGTGGGGACGTCCAATGTTGTTGATATTGACACACAACCTATTGATAGAGTTCCTAACTTGGACTCTAATGAACCCGCTCCATGGGTTAGAAGACTCCATAACAAAGATGATGTTATTGGAGATGTGAATGAAGGTGTTAGGACTAGAAGGCAAATAGCTAATCTTATTAGCTTCACTTGTTACACCTCTCAAATAGAACCCAAAAAGATTGATGAAGCTTTAAATGATGAATTTTGGGTTCTTACCATGCAAGAAGAGCTAAACTAATTCGAAAGGAATGAGGTTTGGACTCTAGTTCTTAGGCCTAAGACCACAAATGTCATGGGCACAAAGTGGATATATAGGAACAAATCCGATGAGGATGGCAACATAGTGTGTAACAAGGCAAGACTTGTTGCACAAGGGTACTATCAAATTGAGGGTATCGATTTTGAGGAGAGTTTTGCTCCCGTTGCCCATTTAGAGTCCATTAGGCTTCTCTTGTCCATCTCTTGTGTGCACAAGTTCAAGTTGCACCAAATGGACGTAAAGAGTGCCTTCCTCAATGGCTTCTTGCATAAGGAAGTGTTTGTTGAGCAACCCAAGGGGTTTGTGGATGCACACCACCCCAACCATGTCTATCGCCTCAAGAAGGCTCTTTATGGGTTGAAACAAGCACCGAGGGCTTGGTATGAGCGCCTTACTCAATTCCTTGTCAATAATGACTACACAAGAGGTAGTGTTGACAAGACACTATTCATCAAGAAAGATAATGATGAGCTTTTTATAGCTCAAATATATGTTGATGATATAGTGTTTGGCTCCACCAACAACACCAAAGTCCAACAATTTGTTGATGTTATGTCTCATGAATTTGAGATGAGTCTTGTTGGTGAGCTTAGTTACTTCCTAGGTTTGCAAATTAGGCAATTGAATGATGGGATCTTCATAACCCAAGCCAAATATGCCAAAAACATAGTGAAGAAGTTTGGTCTTGAAAAAGCCAAACATTGTGATACACCCATGAGTACCACTTTGAAGCTAAGCAAAGATGCTAGTGGTAAAAGTGTGGAACAAACACTATATAGGGGCATGATAGGAAGCTTGCTTTATTTGACCGCAAGTAGGCCCGATATATCCTTTATTGTGGGTGTGTGTGCTAGGTGCCAATCCGATCCCAAGGAGTCCCATCTCTCTTCCGTCAAGAGAATCATTCGATATGTGAATGAGACTTCTAATTATGGGATTTGGTACTCGTTTGACACTAATGCTAGTCTTGTAGGCTTTAGTGATGCGGATTGGGTGGGAAATTGTGATGATAGGAAAAACACATCGGGCGGTTGCTTTTTCCTTGGAAACAATCTCGTTTCTTGGTTTTGCAAGAAGCAAAAATCAATTTCCTTGTCCACGGCGGAGGCCGAATACATAGCCGCGGGGAGTGGATGCACACAACTCCTATGGATGAAGCAAATGCTAGAAGACTACGGATTCAACCAAGGTACGCTCACTCTCTTTTGTGATAACATGAGTGCTATTAATATTTCCAAGAATCCGGTTCAACACTCTAGAACTAAGCATATTGACATCCGTCATCATTTCATTAGAGAACTAGTTGAAAATAAATGCATTGTACTTGAGCATGTAGGTACAAATGATCAACTAGCGGACTTGTTTACAAAACCTTTAGATGCTACTCGATTTAAAACTCTTAGTAGATCTATTGGGATATGTCTTGTGGAGTGATGAGTTTTTGTGATTGACCCCATAAGGGGAACTCAAGCAAAGAGAGCTTTTTGTATACTAGATGCATGCAAAATATTTGAAAGATCTTGTGCTTCTCTTTTAATTGCTTGAAGTAAGCTTGGTTGGACATATGTATATATGCTTTTATCTCAATAAGTGTGAACCTTGCTTTGTTTTCAATCCATGTCATATTTATGTTCAAACATGCATTTTTGGACTAGGAAATTTACATAGGAAGTATGATTTGAATGACCTATAGTTATTTCCATGACATGATGATTCTAAAATGACATGCTAAATTGAAAAAGCATGAATTGATGATTGCATATTATTAAATGCAAAACAATGTGTGAAAAAGCTAGTGAGACTAAAATTGATAAAGGATTATGTATCCATTCAAAAGGATGTTTCAATCTAAATGTCTCTCTTTCTTTATTTGTTGTACATGGTTACTATCATACGGGTTTCATACCCGGAAAAATCAAATAGGGTGCAAAGTCGCTCATGCCATGTTTCGCTTATAAAGTTGGATATAGTTGTTGTTAAAAATCAAAATCAATAAATTTTCTATATCTTTGCTTCTCTCATGACAAATGGTAAAATTGGTTTGAATTCTAATTGAAACCTTTGTCATTTGCTTTGCCAAATACCATTGTATTTTGGATTTGAATGCAACATGTCTTGTATGCAAAGCATTTTTGATTCACACATTTTCAATAAAATAAATCTCCTTGATTCTCTCCAATTAATTGAGTGTATAAAGTGGCTTATTTGACTATGCATTATCTTGTATGCTACTATCTCTCTTTGCTATGAGTGACCCGGTTGGGGACTACTCCTTTGCCTATATCATGACGAAAAGGGGGAGTAGGATGTGGTAAAGGGGAGTTGCTAATTATAGTAGTACATGTGCATTTGGGGAGATTACATAATTGAGGGGGAGCATTGCATACTCATACATTGCATAATGTTGTGTTTAAATGTTTAATTTGCAAATGCTTGTTTTATTTTCACTTGATCAACTCACATACACTTGCTTTGGAAGTGTAATCTAATTGTTTTGAAGGTTTGGTAATTCTACAAGAGATTGAAGACTTGAAGTTTTATTTTCTTATCTCTTTGTAATGTAGAATATCCCGTAGCTTCATTTTTTGTTGTGAGGATCAATGTGAGAGGTGGTTTTGTCACGAAATAGTCAAAGAGGGAGATTGTAAGGATTCCCATTATTGATTGGCTTAATTCGTGGACAAACCACAAGTTGGGGTTTGAAATATAAGGGTAGATTAGGTGATTGGAGACCAACATCGAAGGCCCTCTTCAAGGCCTCAAGGTGTCAAGCACTCCAAAGGTATATTTCTAGTGCTTAGTTTTCATTGAAGAGATCTAGAAGCACACACACACTTAGCATACTTGCATATGTGTGCATACTCTTCACATGTCACATTACACACTAGCACTTTGATTGTTTATATCTTGTTATGAGTTTTTATGTCTTGTAATTCGTTTCCCGAATATGTTCGGAAACGTCCGCGCTTGCACGATTATGTGCTTGGGTTTGCGCGAAGATCGCCTTCGGAGAATGCCCTTGGCTTCTCCTTTGGTTTCACCTTCAGTGGTGAAATGGCGGTTTGATCGGCGGCCACGACGGGCCGAATGGAAACCGCCGTTTGATTCCAGAGATCTCTGGATTGGATCTGCGGTTACGATTGGCGGCCAGGCCGCATAATCGAAACCGCCGAATTAGACCTGATGCATTTATTATTCTCGGGTTCTGTTCGGCGGTTTAATTGGCGGCCTGGCCGCCGAATTAGATATTTTAGGTCGGTTTCTTTTTGGGTTTTGATCGGCGGTTTCGATTGACCGCCGAATCTGGTCGCCGAATCTGGTCACCAAATGATCCCCTGCTTCTCGGGTTCAATTCGGCGGTTAAATTCTGTGGCCATGACCGCAGAATGAAACCGTCTATCGGTGATTTCAAGGGCAATTTTGTCTTTTCACATGCCCTGTTCTTGATGTCTATAAATATCATACTTTCTCATTTCTCTAAGCTAGTTCTCTGATTTAAAAAGAACCCTAAACTTCAAAAAGAGAAACTTGAGAGAAAAACAATCAAGAACTCATTTTTATACACTCCAAACCATTCTCATATGCATCTAAATATCATCTAGCATTTTCTAGCATAGTTAGGATGCTTGCTTGCATTGGTTTTGCTCAACACACATCCTTTGATATGTTATTCACTAATCTCATCTAAGTTTAGTGTTTTATTTATCAAAGAAATCTCTTATATTATTTGTATGCTCTTAGAATATATTCTAGATACAAAATAGAGATTGTTGTGTTGACATGTTTGAGTGTTGTATTTTGATAGCAACATCTAGGTTATTTTATCTATGATTTGCTAAGCTTTATGACATGTCATTTAGCTATTGACATCTAGGATTGCATTTATTGTTATCTAATCATTCTAGATAAGTATCTAAGGTTACCTAGCTTTATTTGCTCATTGAATATCATTATATATTCACATAGGTTGTTATCTCTTCATTGAGAAGTAAGTCTTGCGTGTAGCTTCCGGGATTAGGTTGCTTAGATCGCAAGCAATTGGACTAGGTTCACTTATACCGGGATTAGGTAGGTGTGTGATTATATTCCGGGATTAGGTTGTAATCATTTAACACATTTAGTGGATTCGAGGTTCAAGTGTGGCACACTAAACAGCCCGTGGTTTTTCCCGTGAGGGTTTCCACGTAAATATCAAGTGTCTTTTATAATTCTGCACCATATTACACTTGTTATTGTTTTGACTAGTTTGGGGCATTTTCGTAAATTGACTAAACACGAAAATTGGGTAAAATTGGTAAAATATATTCGCCCCCCCTCTAGATTATTATTAGATCACACCGTGTTATTTGTTTCAGACGATATGCTGGTCAAGTCACTTGTGGCTCAACAACACATCGACCACCTTAGATAGTCGTTCGACGTCCTCGATAAATATGGTATGAAACTAAATCCTACTAAATGTTCTTTTGGTGTGTTGTCAGGGAAATTCCTAGGGTACTTAGTCACCCAAAGAGGCGTCAAAGCCAACCCAGACCAGATCCAGTCAATACGTTGGATCGAGTCGCCTAGATGCATTAAAGACGTACAAAAGCTCACTGGTTGTGTAGCAGCATTGAACAGGCTCATTTCCAAGTCATCCGAACGATGCCATCCATTCTTCAACACCTTGAGGAAGAACAAAGCTTTCGAATGGAACGACGAATGCGAGAAGGCATTTTAAGATTTGAAGGAGTACTTGACTTCACCACCATTACTGTCGAAACCAAAAGACAACGAGACGTTACTCATGTACCTGGCAGTTTCAAGTACAGCTATCAGTGCCGTATTGGTTAGGGAAGAAAACGACGTACAACACCCCGTGCATTATGTAAGTAAAGCATTGCTCGACGCAGAATCAAGATATAGTCAACTGGAAAAGTTGGCTCTAGCATTGATCGTTGCAGCCTGCAAATTAATGCCATACTTGCAATGTCACACCATCAAGGTATTAACTACTTACCCTCTCAAAAATATCTTGCATAAACCCGAACTTTCAGGTCGACTGATGAAATGGGCTGTCGAATTGAGCGAATACGACATCAGTTTTCATCCACGGACAGCATTGAAATCACAGGTATTAGCTGATTTTGTTACGGATTTTACCCCTAACAAGAATTTGCAAGCTAAAAAGGAGTTAATAGCTCTTGTGGAGACAATATCCAGTGAAATATGGTCATTGTCGATCGATGGTTCAAGCAACATAAGAGGTAGTGGGCCAGAATTGGTGCTCAACTCTCCCCACGGGGACATACTAGAACAATCAATCCATTGTGATTTCCGCGTGACGAATAATGAAGCAGAATATGGAACACTAATCGTAGGACTCGACCTCGCAAAGGATCTGATTGTTAAAAACATTCAAGTATTCAGCGACTCATAACTAGTCGTCCGACAGATGAACGGGTCGAGGAGCATACAAATTACGAGGGCTCGACGGTCGAGAGTTACACAACAGCTGGAATGCCTTACACCTAAAACAATATCATTTCTAAACTAGAATCATTTTTCGTTAAATTTCATTGGTATTTCTTTTTATACTAATGACGTGCAAAGAGCAATGATGAAAAACTTAGTATTAAGTTGAGAACTGAGCTCACAAAATTCATTTTTTCATGCTTTAGACGACTTCGACACATTATGTTGCTACTACAGCATTGATAGGTTGTAAGGATTCCTATTATTGATTGGCTTATTTCGTGAACAAACCACAAGTTGGGGATTGAATTGTAATGGTAGATTAGGTGATGGAAGACCAACATCAAAGGCCCTTTTCAAGACCTCAAGGTGACAAGCACTCAAAGGTATATTTCTTGTGCTTAGTTTTCTTTGAAGAGATCTAGAAGCACACACACACTTAGCATACTTGCATTTGTGTGCATTCTCTTCACATGTCACATTACACACTAGCACTTTGTTTGATTATATCATGTTGTGTGGTTGTTTGTGTTGTGTAATTCGTTTCCCGAATATGTTCGGAAACATCCGCGCTTGCACGATTATGTGCTTGGTTTTGCGCGAAGATCGCTCTTGGTGATAGCCTTGGCTTTCTCCTTGGATTCACCACTTTTGGTGAATCGGCGGTTTAATCGGTGAAACCGCCGTTTTGGACCAGAGGTCTCTGGTCTGATTCTGCGGTTAGATCGGCGGTCTGGCCGCCGATTTGAAACCGCCGTTTCACACCTGATGCATTTATTATTCTCGGGTTGTGTTCTGCGGTTTACTCGGCGGTTTCGAAACCGCCGAATGAAACCGCCGTTTTCTCCCCTGTTCTCAGGATGAATTCTGCGGTTATTATCGGCGTCCTGGCCGCCGAATGAAACCGCCGAATTAGATATTTTAGGTCGGTTTCTTTCTCGGGCTCAATTCTGCGGTCAGATTCTGCGGCCATGACCGCAGAATTAAACCGCCGTTTGAGCGCTTTCAGGGGCAATCTTGTCTTTTCACATGCCCTGTTCTTGATGACTATAAATATCATACTTTCTCATTTCTCTAACTTAGTTCTCTGATTATAAAGAACCCTAAAGTTCAAATAGAGAGACTTGAGAGAAAAGAAATCAAGAACTCATTTTTATACACACAAAACCATTCTCATATGCATCAAAAGATCATCTAGCATTTTCTAGCATAGTTAGGATGCTTGCTTGTATGGGTTTTGCTCAACACACTTGCTTTGGTATGTTCTTCACTAATCTCATCTAAGCTTAATGTTTTATTTATCAAAGAAATCTCTTATATTATTTGTATGCTCTTAGAATATATTCTAGATACAAAATAGAGATTGTTGTGTTGACATGTTTGAGTGATGTATTGTGATAGCAACATCTAGGATATTTTATCTATGACTTGCTAAGCTTTATGACATGTCATTTAGATATTGACATCTATGATTGCATTTATTGTTATCTATTCATCCTAGATAAGCATCTAAGGTTACCTAGCTTTATTTGCTCATTGAATATCATTTTATATTCACATAGGTTGTAATCTCTTCATTGAGAAGTAAGTCTTGCATGTAGCTTCCGGGATTAGGTTGCTTAGATTGCAAGCAATTGGACTAGGTCCACTTATACCGGGATTAGGTAGGTGTGTTGATTATTCATCGGGATTAGGTTGTAATCATTACACATTTAGTGGATTCGAGGTTCGAGTGTGGGGCACTATACAGCCCGTGGTTTTTCCCGTGAGGGTTTCCACGTAAATATCAAGTGTCTTTTATAATTCCGCACCATATTACACTTGTTATTGTTTTGACTAGTTTGGGGCATTTTCGTAATTTGACTAAACGCGAAAATTGGGTAAATTTGGTAAAATCTATTCACCCCCCCTCTAGATTAATATTAGAACACACCGTGTTATTTGTTTCAATTGGTATCAGAGCGGGTTCCTAGACATACATAGGTGATCCTTGCTCATATTGGTGTGTTTTGCATTTGTGTGATTTTTGTTCATTCATACATTTTGCATTCATTTCATTTCATTCATATTCACAATGAGTGGAAACGGTGGCAACAACGAGGGTGCTTCTAGCACGCGTCCTCCTCTCCTCACCGGTGATAACTACTCATCATGGAAGGGGAAGATGGAGGCGTACTTATGCCAAATTCATGATAGGGCATGGATGGCCATTGAAGACGGATAAGCTCCTCCCATGATGACTCCCACGGGTGGTGGAGAAGAAGTTCTCAAGCCTAAGGCACAATGGACTAATAGAGAGTTTGAGACTTCTAAGTGGAATAGGAAGGCAATGCATGCCATCCTATGTGCCATGGATGAGAACCAATACAAGTTGGTTCAAATTACTAGGATTGCCAAAGAGGCATGGGAAATCCTAGAGACGGCTCATGAAGGAACCGAAGTGGTCAAGGATTCAAAACTACAAGTCCTCCAAACAAGTTTTGAGACCATTAGGATGGAAGAGCATGAGCACTTCAATGACTTCCAAGTGAAGTTGATGGACATTGTGAATCAAAGTCATCAACTAGGAGACCCGTATTCGGATAGGAGAATCAAGCAAAAGATTATGAGATCTCTCCCCGATAGATTCGAGTCTAAGGTGATGGCTTTAGAGGAAAATAGTGGCTATAAGGATATGAAGCCGAGCGAAGTCATTGGAAGACTTCTCGCCTACGAGTCTAGGAAGGTTCCTATCTCTACTCCTCCTAAAAAGCAAAAGGGAATTGCTTTGAAAGCATCAAAGGATGAAAAGGAGGTGAAGAATGACTCGGATGAAGACATGGCCTTATTTGTGAAAAGATTCAATAAGGTTATGAAGTTTGGGAAGAGAGGATTTGGTATGAGAGGCCAAAACTTGAAGAAGAAGGGTCCCTTCAAGAAGTTTGAACCAAGGCAAGAGAAGACCGAAAGAAAAGGGGTCCGTTGCTTTGAGTGTGGTGGAATTGGTCACTTTGCTCCCGATTGTGCAAATCACAAGGAAAAGAAGAAGGGAAAAGTGATGGCCGCCACTTGGAGTGGAAGTAGTGATGACTCCAATGAAGAAGATGAGTCTTCGGATGATGAAGACATCATGGCTAACTTTCTAGCCTTTGCCTCCTCTCACAAGAGCAAAAGTGGTAGTGAAAAAGAGGAAGAGAGTCAAAGGGAAAGTGACTCTAGTGAAGATGACTCCGATGCTAACTCCACTAATGGATATGTGGAGAAAGAAGTGTTAGTTGAATATCTTAAGGAGTTTAGGAGCTTAGAGATGAAAACCACTAAGAAAATCTAGATGTTGAGAGAAGAAAATCTTGAGCTTTCATCTCACAATGACCACTTAAGTGAAGAAGTGGAAAGACTTAAGAATAGAGAAGATAAGCTAAGAGAGGAGTTAGCTTTATCTAGGAGAAATGAAGAAGGTTTGAAGAGGGAGCTTGATGAAGCTAAGAAATCACTTACTAGGATGAACTTTAGCACCAAAAAGTTAGATCACATGCTTGGTGTTGGAAAGAGTCCATGTGACAAGAGAGGTCTAGGGTTTGAAGATAGTCAAGAGACCTCCTCCTCTAAGAAGACCGTGTTTGTTAAGGGCTTGGGCAACATAGAAGCTTTACCGGTGCACACTCCTAGGAAGAAGATAGATCTAGGACAATGTTCTAAAAGTGCACAAGTGAAGGTGGTGTCAAGAAGGCAACCTCGAGCCAACATTCCTCATCATTTGGCTCAAAAAGGGAAGAAGACAATCATGCAAGTCCAACATTGGAAGCAAGATAGACCGGTTCAACAAAGGAGATGGATTGAACCCACTCAACCACAAAGAAAAGGGAAGGCTCCCAAAAAATCTCAAGGCAACGGTATGATTTCTCATTTCATTCCAATTGTCATTTTTGTGGTTTTAATGGTCACATTCGACCAAATTGCTTTCGTTATATAAAAATGTGTAGAACTCGAAGCATGATTGAAAAGAGAAAAAATAGAGCCAAGATGCATGTTCCTAGGAATAATAAGACTAATTTGCATGATCCTAGGATTACTAGAGCCCATGTACCAAAGACCATTAAGAAAGAAAATGTTGTTCTTAAGTGGGTTAGAAAGAATGAAAATGTTTGCCATGTTGCACAAATTGCCTTAAAGGCAAATTCTTCTAATCTTTGGTATCTTGATAGTGGGTGCTCTAGGCACATGACGGGAAAGAAGAGTTTCTTTGAGACTCTTGTTATGGAGGAAGGAGGAAATGTCACCTTTGGTGATGGATCGAAAAAGAAAGTCATAGGGAAAGGAACCATTTCCGTTCCCAGATTACCCTCCTTATCTAATGCTTTACTTGTTGATGGCTTGAAAGCCAATTTGATTAGCATTTCTCATCTTAGTGATGAAGGATATTCCGTCTTGTTTAGCAAAGATAATTGCTCTATCCTAAAGCCCAATGGACAAACCTTATTGAAAGGTATGAGATCTAGCGACAATTGCTATTGTCTTGAAGCTAGAATAGTCTCAAACAATGTGTCCAAGGATGAGCAAATTGAGTTGTGGCATGAAAGACTTGGCCACATGAACTTTCGGGATCTACGGACCCTTGGAAAGTTTGAATGTGTGCGTGGCCTCCCTAAGCTTGGGAAGAAAGCCAATGGAATTTGTGGACCTTGTCAACAAGGAAAACAAACTGAAGGCATGCACAAAAAGGGCAAGTATCTCTCCACCAAGGAGCCCCTAGAGCTTCTCCACATGGATCTTATGGGTCCCATGCAAACCGAGAGTTTGGGTGGAAAGAGATACATTTTTGTTTGTGTAGATGATTTCTCTAGGTTCACATGGACATATTTTCTTAGAGAAAAATCTGAAACTTTTGATAAGTTTAAAATGCTTTGTACTAAACTTCAAAATGAAATGAATTCTAACATTAAAAGCATAAAACGGATAAGAAGTGATCATGGGAGGGAATTTGAGAATGCTTCATTTGAAACCTATTGTGATAGTATAGGTATCTCCCATGAGTTTTCGGCTCCTAGGACACCTCAACAAAATGGAGTTGTTGAGAGGAAAAATAGGGTCCTTCAAGAGATGGCCCGTGTGATGTTGCTTAGCAACAACGTGCCTAGGAATCTATGGGCCGAAGCCGTCAACACGGCTTGCTATATAGGAAATAGAGTTTTCCTAAGGCCCGGTACTAGGAATACCTCTTATGAGTTATGGAAAGGTAAAAGGCCAAATTTTAGCTACTTCCACACATTTGGAAGCAAATGCTACATTTTAAATGACCGAGATCAACTTGGCAAATTTGATGCCAAGAGTGATGAGGGTATCTTTATTGGCTATGCCTTAAATAGTAGAGCCTATAGAGTTTTCAATAAGAAAACTCTAAGTGTCATGGAATCATCCAATGTCGTATTTGATGATGAAAGGCTCAGGTCTAGTAATCATGAGGAGGAGGTAATTTTTAGTAATGACTCTCCTTTGGAGAAGGTTGATGTGACTCCTAATGTGGGGACGTCCAATGTTGTTGATAATGACACACAACCTATTGATAGAGTTCCTAACTTGGACTCTAATGAACCCGCTCCATTGGTTAGAAGACTCCATAACAAAGATGATGTTATTGGATATGTGAATGAGGGTGTTAGGACTAGAAGGCAAATAGCTAATCTTATTAGCTTCACTTGTTACACCTCTCAAATAGAACCCAAAAAGATTGATGAAGCTTTAAATGATGAATTTTGGGTTCTTGCATGCAAGAAGAGCTAAACCAATTCGAAAGGAATGAGGTTTGGACTCTAGTTCCTAGGCCTAAGACCACAAATGTCATAGGCACAAAGTGGATATATAGGAACAAATCCGATGAGGATGGCAACATAGTGCGTAACAAAGCAAGACTTGTTGCACAAGGGTACTCTCAAATTGAGGGTATCGATTTTGAGGAGACTTTTGCTCCCGTTGCCCGTTTAGAGTCCATTAGGCTTCTTTTGTCCATCTCTTGTGTGCACAAGTTCAAATTGCACCAAATGGACGTAAAGAGTGCCTTCCTCAATGACTTCTTGCAAGAGGAAGTGTTTGTTGAGCAACCCAAGGGGTTTGTGGATGCTCACCACCCCAATCATGTCTATCGTCTCAAGAAGGCTCTTTATGGGTTGAAACAAGCACCGAGGGCCTGGTATGAGCGCCTCACTCAATTCCTTGTCAACAATGACTACACAAGAGGTAGTGTTGACAAGACTCTATTCATCAAGAAAGACAATGATAAGCTTTTTATAGCTCAAATATATGTTGATGACATAGTGTTTGGCTCCACCAACAACATCAAAGTCCAACAATTTGTTGATGTTATGTCTCATGAATTTGAGATGAGTCTTGTTGGTGAGCTTAGTTACTTTCTAGGTTTGCAAATTAGGCAAATGAATGATGGGATCTTCATAACCCAAGCCAAATATGCCAAAAACCTAGTGAAGAGGTTTGGTCATGAAAAAGCCAAGCATTGTGATACACCCATGAGTACCACTTTGAAGCTAAGCAAAGATGCTAGTGGTAAAAGTGTGGAACAAACACTATATAGGGCCATGATAGGAAGCTTGCTTTATTTGACCGCAAGTAGGCCCGATATATCCTTTAGTGTGGGTGTGTGTGCTAGGTACCAATCCGATCCCAAGGAGTCCCATCTCTCTTCCGTCAAGAGAATCATTCAATTTGTGAATGGGACTTCTAATCATGGGATTTGGTACTCGTTTGACACTAATGCTAGTCTTGTATGCTTTAGTGATGCGGATTGGGCGGGAAATTGTGATGATAGGAAAAGCACATCGGGCGGTTGCTTTTTCCTTGGAAACAATCTTGTTTCTTGGTTTTGCAAGAAGCAAAACTCAATTTCCTTGTCCACGGCGGAGGCCGAATACATAGCCGCGGGGAGTGGATGCACACAACTCCTATGGATGAAGCAAATGCTAGTAGACTACGGATTCAACCAAGGTACACTCACTCTCTTTTGTGATAACATGAGTGCTATTAATATTTCCAAGAATCCGGTTCAACACTCTAGAACTAAGCATATTGACATCCGTCATCATTTCATTAGAGAACTAGTTGAAAATAAATGCATTGTACTTGAGCATGTAGGTACAAATGATCAACTAGCGGACTTGTTTACAAAACCTCTAGATGCTACTCGATTTAAAACTCTTAGTAGATCTATTGGGATATGTCTTGTGGAGTGATGAGTTTTTGTGATTGACCCCATAAGGGGAACTCAAGCAAAGAGAGCTTTTTGTATACTAGATGCATGCAAAATATTTGAAAGATCTTGTGCTTCTCTTTTAATTGCTTGAAGTAAGCTTGGTTGGACATATGTATATATGCTTTTATTTCAATAAGTGTTAACCATGCTTTGTTTTCAATCCATGTCATATTTATGTTCAAAAATGCATTTTTGGGCTAGGAAATTTTCATAGGAAGTATGATTTGAATGACCTATAGTTATTTCCATGACATGATGATTCTTAATTGACATGCTATTGAACTTGAAAAGCATGAAATTCAAATGCCTTGCTAAATTGAAAAAGCATGAATTGATGATTGCATACTCTTAAATGCAAAACAATGTGTGAAAAAGCTAGTGAGACTAAAATTGATAAAGGATCATGTATCCATTCAAAGGATGTTTCAATCCTAATGTCTCTCTTTCTTTATTTGTTGAACATGGTTACTATCATACGGGTTTCATACCCGGAAAAATCAAATAGGGTGCAAAGTCGCTCATGCCATGTTTCGCTTATAAAGTTGGATATAGTTGTTGTTAAAAATGAAAATCAATAAATTCTCTATATCCTTGCTTTTCTCATGACAAATGGTAAAATTGGTTTGAATTCTATTTGAAACCTTTGTCATTTGCTTTGCCAAATACCATGGTATTTTGGACTTGAATGCAACATGTCTTGTATGCAAAGCATTTTTATTTCACACATTTTCATAAAATCAATCTCCTTGATTCTCTCCAATTAAATGAGTGCATAAAGTGGCTTATTTGACTATGCATTATCTTGTATGCTACTAACTCTCTTTGCTATGAGTGACCCGGTTGGGGACTACTCCTTTGCCTATATCATGACAAAAAGGGGGAGTAGGATGTGATTAAGGGGAGTTGCAAATTGTAGTAGTTAATGTGCATTTGGGGAGATTTCATATTGAGGGGGAGTAACCCTTTGAGGGGGAGCATTGCATACTCATACACTGCATGATATTGTGGTTAAAAGATTCATATGCAAATGCTTGTTTTTCTTTCACTTGATCATCTCACATACACTTGCTTTGGAAGTGTAATCTAATTGTTTTGAAGGTTTGGTATTTCTACAAGAGATTGAAGACTTGAAGTTTTATTTTCTTATCTCTTTGTACTTTGTAATGTAGAATTTCCCGTAGTTTCAATTATCTTGTGAGGATCATTGTGAGTGGTGGTTTTGTCACGAAATAGCCAAAGGGGGAGATTGTAAGGATCCCCATTATTGATTGGCTTATTTCGTGAACAAACCACAAGTTGGGGTTTGAATTGTAAGGGTAGATTAGGTGATGGAAGACCAACATCAAAGGCCCTTTTCAAGACCTCAAGGTGACAAGCACTCAAAGGTATATTTCTTGTGCTTAGTTTTCTTTGAAGAGATCTAGAAGCACACACACACTTAGCATACTTGCATTTGTGTGCATTCTCTTCACATGTCACATTACACACTAGCACTTTGTTTGATTATATCATGTTGTGTGGTTGTTTGTGTCGTGTAATTCGTATCCCGAATATGTTCGGAAACGTCCGCACTTGCACGATTATGTGCTTGGTTTTGCGCGAAGACCGCTCTTGGTGATAGCCTTGGCTTTCTCCTTGGATTCACCACTTTTGGTGAATCGGCGGTTTAATCGGCGGCCCTGGCCGCCGAATGAAACCGCCGTTTTGGACCAGAGGTCTCTGGTCTGATTCTGCGGTTAGATCGGCGGTCTGGCCGCCGATTTGAAACCGCCGTTTCACACCTGATGCATTTATTATTCTCGGGTTGTGTTCTGCGGTTTACTCGGTGGTTTCGAAATCGCCGAATGAAACCGCTGTTTTCTCCCCTGTTCTCGGGATGAATTCTGCGGTTATTATCGGCGTCCTGGCCGCCGAATGAAGCCGCCGAATGAAACCGCCGAATTAGATATTTTAGGTCGGTTTCTTTCTCGGGCTCAATTCTGCGGTCAGATTCTGCGGCCATGACCGCAGAATTAAACCGCCGTTTGAGCGCTTTCAGGGGCAATCTTGTCTTTTCACATGCCCTGTTCTTGATGACTATAAATATCATACTTTCTCATTTCTCTAACTTAGTTCTCTAATTCTAAAGAACCCTAAAGTTCAAATAGAGAGACTTGAGAGAAAAGAAATCAAGAACTCATTTTTATACACACAAAACCATTCTCATATGCATCAAAAGATCATCTAGCATTTTCTAGCATAGTTAGGATGCTTGCTTGCATGGGTTTTGCTCAACACACTTGCTTTGGTATGTTCTTCACTAATCTCATCTAAGCTTAGTGTTTTATTTATCAAAGAAATCTCTTATATTATTTGTATGCTCTTAGAATATATTCTAGATACAAAATAGAGATTGTTGTGTTGACATATTTGAGTGATGTATTGTGATAGCAACATCTAGGATATTTTATCTATGATTTGCTAAGCTTTATGACATGTCATTTAGCTATTGACATCTAGGATTGCATTTATTGTTATCTATTCATCCTAGATAAGCATCTAAGGTTACCTAGCTTTATTTGCTCATTGAATATCATTTTATATTCACATAGGTTGTAATCTCTTCATTGAGAAGTAAGTCTTGCATGTAGCTTCCGGGATTAGGTTGCTTAGATTGCAAGCAATTGGACTAGGTCCACTTATACCGGGATTAGGTAGGTGTGTTGATTATTCATCGGGATTAGGTTGTAATAATTACACATTTAGTGGATTCGAGGTTCGAGTGTGGCGCACTATACAGCCCGTGGTTTTTCCCGTGAGGGTTTCCACGTAAATATCAAGTGTCTTTTATAATTCCGCACCATATTACACTTGTTATTGTTTTGACTAGTTTGGGGCATTTTCGTAATTTGACTAAACACGAAAATTGGGTAAATTTGGTAAAATCTATTCACCCCCCTCTAGATTAATATTAGAACACACCGTGTTATTTGTTTCATAGGTGATCAAACCAAAATTGGTATGATTTTAGCCCTCACTTCCTTCTCTTTTTGCTTGATTCTCAGGTAATATCCCATGATTTAATAGTGTGAATTAAGTGTTTTCAGGTATTTATAAAGTTCAGAGGCATTGGAGGAATATTGGTGGCAAAAGGGGTTGAAATTGTAAAAAGTGTGTGCAGATCATTCATCTTCAAATAGGCATATCTCTCTCTTTAGATCAAACCACACTTCAGATTACATATATTCGGAAAGCTCTGGAAGTCTACTTTCCAGTGGTTTTTACAGATTGCAATTCTGAGTTTTCTATAGAAAGTTATACCCATTTTCGTAGCTGCTGCGCACTCCCTGTCGTGGCGACCCTATGGCGCGCCATGGCGACAGAGAGTGCACAGCAGCTACAAAAATGGGTATAACTTTCTGTAGAAAACTCAGAATTGCAATCTATAAAAACCGCTAGAAAGTAGGCTTCCAAGGCTTTCTGAATATATGTAATCTGAAATGTGGTTCAATCTGAAGAGAGAGATATGCCTATTTGAAGATGAATGATCTGTACACACTTTTTACAATTTCAGCCCCTTTTGCCACCAATATTACTCCAATGTCTCTGAACTTTATAAATACCTAAAAATACTTAATTCACACCATTAAATCATGGGATATTACCCAAGAATCAAGCAAAAAGAGAAGGAAGTGAGGGCCAAAATCATACCAATTTTGGTTCGATCAATAGGTTGTACTCGGACATCAACGAAATGAGTATCTACTCTCAACATTCTTGACAAAGTACGAATATTGAGAGTCGGGGCAACATTGGATAAAATCTGTTGACTGAACGCATGTATGCGGTTTCTATAAAATTATCGACTGAATGCATGTACGCGATCTGTAAAATTGTCTACTGAACGTGTGTACGCGATTTTTGTAAAATTGTTGATTGAACGCGTGAACGCGAATATTCAATAAATATGTAGATCAACTTACGTATGAACATAAGTTTATAGGCTTATTTCATTCAAATTATTCAATCTCTTGTGTAAACCCCATTATGTGATGGTCGTGTTGTTTTCACAATTCAAATCTCAAAAGCAAAATTATCGAAAACATGCAACAAAAGATTTTAAAAGTTTGTACGACTAAAATCATCCATAACAAAATAATAAATGGTCAAACGACCAAATCATCCGCAATTACAAATAAGACTAAATAATGAGAATCAAATGCATCAATTGACAGGTTGGTCGGTAGGTGGGTCAACGGATTGATCGACATTAAGCAGATTAGCAGGAGGTGGGTCGACAATAGGTGGATCGACAATTGCAGCATTCATCTCGTCGACATTATCGAGGAGTGCATTTTCACCAAGTGTTTGCTCCTCATCTTGTCCAGGCGAGGACTCTTCCAGCCTCCACATTTCCTCGTAAGTGTCGATCATTTCCTTCATGTCGACTTTATTCCAGTTAACATGCTCACCCGACAGATATTCCTTGTAAAGTTCTGCTTTCTCCTTACATATCGCGGCGGATGCAATCAACGTTAGTTGCTCCTTCAAATCAGCAACGAGATGCTGCTGCTTAGCTGTAGCTGCACGAGCTTCAATCGACTCCATGGAATGTCGATCCCTCTCTAATTTCACCTCCCTCAACTCTTTCTCAAGAGCTAAGATTTTGCGCTTCAACTCCTCAGTCGCCTTGTCGACCTTCGTCTTTTCCACCTTCATAACGTCGATCATTTTCCGTTGCTTCAAACACCTGTCATTTACTATTTTGTACCTACCATGCAAATGTAGCTACGCTTGCAGAGCCTACACAACGGTGAAAATTCGCATAAGAAAAACATCATATATCCTTAAATCTAAAATAAATCAGACAACTCACCTGGAAAGTCGAAAGGATTGTCGTGTCAAACACCTCCTCAGTGTTTTTGCTTTGCAAAAATTTATCGTTTGCTGGGAGAATGTATTCAGGTGACTTCTCCAAGAAAATAGTTGGCTCATTAAATGAAGATAGGTTAGGAGGAGATGTTGTCGATGAGTCAGGTTGAGAAGCAGCTACCTGCCTCCTCGAACTCGACTCAACTATCTTTCCCTTGTCGGTAGTCGAATCTTTCCACTGCCTTTTTTTCGAAGGAGACGGTTCAAGGGATGAAGTATACATGTGTTCGGACGACACGGCGATGCCCTCCTTCGACTTTTCGGTAGCCTGCTTCTTTTTAGCTGCTGCTCTCTTTCTAGACAGGTTGTCCCTGTAACGCTTTAGAACGTCGGCATCATTCGGTATGTTTAGCCTTGCACTTGCCATCGATGTCACTGCGAAACGACGTTCATTATCAGATACAGGCGACAAAAATTTCATTTGATATTGAAGAATTTCGAAACTCCTCCTAATCCAGACATACGACATGAAATCTCTCACTCAAGGATATGGCGCTCGCGACCTATTTAGAGTCAACCATCTCCATAAACGGTTAGGCCTAAGTTTACCTTCTGTGAGCAGCACTCTACAACTTCTCTCTTTCATAGGAATGCCTAGCAAAGCCTTAGTGTGCGCTGGAGCGACGTCGCATGACGGTTTACTCTCTACACCTTTTATTTCTACAAAAGGAGTTAAAATCAGCAAGAATAATCTCGATACAAAAAAAAGGAAGCGACAATAGGCGAATGACACTCACCAAACCTATTCCAAGTTTGATGATATTGGTATTTCGCCTCCCCCCATGGACCATCGATCGGAGGACCTTTAGCAAGAAAATAAGTATCCTTCCAATGACAGTCATTCGTTGTCGTATCAATGATGAGTTGGTGCTCCCTACTCCTAGGCACCAACGTATAACGACCTAGGTCGCTTATATGCTCCTTCATATAATAATTTGGAGGAGTCTCCCTATCCCAAACCTCACGTCATATCTCTCGCTGAGAACACCCAGACTTAGCAATATTCTCCAAGTGTTCGGCATCAATTGACCAGGAGCAAAGTTGTAGTATAATAGCATTTGTCGCACCAATTGTGGGACAGGAAATCTAAACCCTAATCGAAGGGTGTACTCATAAAAACACGTCCATCCTGGTATATCTCAGTCCACCCGCTCATATTCCCTGGGTGCGCATAGCTCGACATCTTCAAGGATACCATAAATCTCCCTCAAACTACATAAATTCTCCTCCATAATTAGACTGGCTGGATTTTCATTGAGAATACCTAATGGTCGACCGGAAGTAGTAGCTTCTTCTACATCTATATATTCTGGATGGTCGACTATCGTTGCAATAGCGCGTACACCACTTTGTTCAAGTATGCCCTTCGCATTTATAGCAATGACATTCGATGGATCCTCTATTGTTACTTGTTGATCTACATCTACCATCCCGCTATCGACTCCATCAACACTATCTTCCCCCTCGCTTGGAGTCCAAACAAATTTTGGGTCAGAGATTGTATCGTCATTCGACATGATGCTTCATAAAGCTGACAGATGTAAAAAATGCACAAGTCAGAAACTAATACGCTACAATCACAACCTAGGGTTTCTAAAATCAAAACCTAGGGTTTTTTCAGCGAAAACAAATCAAATCTTTGAAGCCAACCTAACCCTACAATTTCTATCATCCTAGAGGTCGAACGAATAAACTACTCTTCCACAACAATCGCGTAATATGAACAATCTATGCGAATAGTCAAGTATGGCAAACAGATCAAACACTAGGTATATTAAAAAAAAATATAGCAAGATGTTTTCAAAACGCAAACATCATCAAGAACAGCATCAAGAACAACAAGCACAAGTTCAAAAACTTCCAGGCAGGAAAGCGGGAAAGAAAACAAAATGTGAAATCTTCACTAACCTTGAAGAAGAATTCCCTGAAGTTGCTGAAAAATCCATGAAGACAATATTTGCTGAGAAGACACAAAGAAAAGAGAGGTTTTTGAAGGGTTGCTATAAATGATTTATGGAAGGGGAACGGTTTCGCTTATAAACCAACTACTAACCACGTTTGCCATATGTCAGCGCCCCCTCGGTTGCCAATTTACCAAGGTAACTTAGTTAACCATCTATAATGATGATTTTGATGTTTAAAATTTGAAAATCTTTTATCTCGGGAGAAGCAAGCATGCCTGAATTAAATGCACGTGACATCATTCTAGGGTATTGAAATGAAATGCGTCTTTTTCGATTTGACCTTTGATTCAACCTAACTCATTATAGAATTTTCATCAAATGACATTTAGGAAACTGGTGTTTGATTCATTGATCGAGTCGACCCAAGTTGGTGCGCTCGACCATGGTCGACCCAATGGTAATCACTCTCTACTTCGTTGAAAACTCTTCAGAGATTGGTAGCAAAAAATGGCCCATTGGCCCAAAATGCAAAGTCCAGGCTTGTCTCACTCAAGCCCAGTCTAATTAGATTGATCCAACTAAGAGAAGCAGCTGCATGACTGGGTCGTTTGAAGACCAAGTCAACCAGCAATTGAAAGGAACTAAGTAACCGAGATACATAGGGAGAGAATCTCTCCATGGATCACGGCCACTATTAGATCATGATTTTATGGACGTTGGTTTGATGAGCCTCCTGTAAATAACAGGGCATTTTTCACAGAAAGCATCGGAAAAAAGCTTATAAAAGCGTATTAAAATTCTGTATTAGAGGTCTCGGCCATCAGAATTTAATTTTCACAGTCATTATACTATTGCTCAGCCCAAGCATACCTAAGGCTAAGAATCCAATCCCAATTTCCTTGTTCTATTTTATTTCCATTATTGTTCTTGCTTTTTGCATGTTTTCTTTGCAGGTTTACCGAAGAAGGTAACTACGCCAAGTCGAACGACCGATATTTTTTGAAAGCTTGTCGAGTGACAATTCCCGATTGACGATTCAATCCAAGTTGTTTTGGGCTGACGCAACCCGACCCGATCCACATCGATTGTAGATCGACCACCCACACCATTTATGAACACATATACAAAATATTTAAAAATAAATTAGTTTTTTTATTTTTATATTACATTAATTCAGGATTTCAGAGGGCTACAAATAGAGATGACCGTGGTTCGATTTTGGTTCGGAACCGTTGATTCCGGTTCTAAGGGAACCTGTAATTGAAACCGGAACCATCTAGTAGGTGGTTTCGGTTTCTATTTCGGTCTGATTTTCCAGTTCCAGTTCCAATTTTTTTATTTTATTTGATTTTATGTTTTTATATTATATACTCTTTATTGTATTTATTGTTTATTGTATTTATCACTTAATCAACATCTACTCTTTATTTATTTATGAAAATTGTTAACATGTGCTTTGCATGACCATTTATTTATTTATAGTATGGTTTGATATTATGAATATTACTGTATTATTTTAGTTTATTACAATCACCCTTTACAATAGTAATTGATATAATTTATAGGTATCAACAGACAAAAGTTTCAAAATCAAAGAAAATACATCACTCTCGTCACTACATTGATCTGTAACTATACAAACCCTATATAGTAATTAAATCTAAAAAAATTGATAATCTCTCTAGTAACTACGGTGTAACTATATAAATTTGGGTAGCTATGATGATTAAATCATTGAAAAAAAAATAAGAGAGAAAACATTATTCTAAGTTCCATCAACTTGCTGTATCTTTACTTATCATTAGATGTTGAGTGCAACCAATGGGTTGATAAGGATTTGGCCCATCAATATAAGAATTTGAAAAAAAAAAAAAAAAAAAACTGGGTGGAACCGGTAGTTCCAGAACAAGAACCGAATCGTTGGTTTTAGTCAGGTTTTTTTTTTTTTTTTGGAACCGGAACTGGAACCTTAAGCCTCATGGTTTAGGTCCAGTTCTAGAATCGAAACCAAAATTTTGGTTCCGGTTTCGATTTTTTACCTATGTTTATGGTTTGGTTCTACAATTTGAACCGAACCGCAGTCATGTCTAGCTACAAACTTGAACCCAATATGGCCATTCTGCAATGTTTTATGTTTTATCAATTTTCATTTTGAAAAAAGAAACCGATTTTCATATTTTAGAGTTATGAATTATGATAACACAGTTTGACCGGTCAGCATCCAAACATTATTCATATTATAATATAAATTTTAGCATAATTGTTTTGAAGATATATAATAATATATATTTTAGGTTTTTTATTTTATTTTTATTTTAATTCAAACACATAAATACATATTCAACTGATTATTGAATGTTCAATAACGTGGGAGAATTCGAATCTAGAATCTTTAGTGGAGACTTCGAATCCAGAATCCAGTATATCCATATATCAATTTCTTATGTGTGTATGTGTGTGTGTGTGTGTGTGTGTGTGTGTGTGTGTGGTGTGAAAATTATCAAGTGCCTAATTCCCCTCGTTTTTTCATACGTAATTCCCAATAGATACCGATGTGAATTTAATAGATAATAGGGTTAATCCCATAGACACATGTTTTTATGGAATTCCGAATGAAAATACGTACGGGATCTCATACTTGAAACTTACTCTCTATATATATTGATGAAGAAGAAAGAAAAACCTACCAAGCCAAGTATCTTATTAAATTGACAATTAGTCGGGTAATTTCTCTTGGTTTCTTTATTCGAACCGAGTGTCATAACTAAGCCGAGTATCTTAATTAACTGGCAATTAGTTTCCTATTTGAGTTGAACATGGCACAACTAAGCCGAGTATCTTATTAACTAGCGATTAGTTAGGTTCTTGTTTGAACTGAGCGTGATATAACTAAGCTGAGTATCTTATTAACTGACATTTTGGCTCTTGAACTATGTTCTCTTCTTATCTAGGTGTTACGTCAAGACTTACCCCAACCATAAACTTAGATACATGCACAAGTCACATAGGACGTCTCTAGGTTTTGTCTGTTACAGGGATTTACCGAATCTTTGGGGTAGTGTATATCAATCAACACAGCTGGCGGTTCCCCGAGCATTTTTCTAGGTATCTTGGTGCCTCAGGTTTGCCTTTTCGCTAAGTGATGCGTTTGTATCAACTTAGCTCGGTGGGCATGCTAATTTAGCTTCTTTGCCCTCGGGCACTTTCCACTCGCTCTTCACGATTTCACGGCTCCCGAGTTCTTTATTTTTATAAGACCTATTTCTAGGTATGCTTCTTAAGTTATCAGTCGATCTTTCTTGGGGAAAATTTCCACAAGGGATTTTATTTGATTATGCAAAACTGAAGTGAACATGTAAAATCTCAATAAATTGATAGATTTATCAAAAGCTGAATATCTAAAAGGCTAAAAAGCTAAAAAAACACTGAAAACTGATTTGAACAAGAAAAAGCGGGCCTCTCAGGGATATAATGTCTTCAAGTATTGAATATTGCATGGTCGAGGTAAAACACCCCCTCCGGGTCAGGCAATCAGGTATAATCCATGCCCTGCTATACCATATATGGCGTATGGTCCTTCCTAATTGTCAGTGAGAGACCTTGCTGTTCTATCTTTGGTGTTTGGGGACACCCTCCTTAGCACTAGGTCTTTGAGTTGGAACTTTCACATGCAGACGTGAGAGTTGTAATACCTCGCTGCTTTCTACTGGTACGCTATGTTTCTTACTTGTACTTGTCTCTAGTCTTTTCCAGTTCATCCAAACTCTGCAACAGCATGCCGACATTATGGTCTGGGTCATATAACCGAACTCTTGGAGAAATGTAAGATGTTTCTGCTGGGATGAAAGCTTCAGTTCCATATGCCAACGAAAAAGGTGTTTCTCATGTAGAGGTTCTTGTGGTTGTTTGGTACACCCATAACACTTCATGGAGCTTGTCTGCCCAGTTTCCTTTCTTTGCGTCCAGCTTTACCTTTAGGGTATGCTTGATCACTTTGTTCACTTCCTCCGCCTGCCTATTGGTTTGAGGATGAGCGGGCGAGGCGTAGTAATTTGAAATTTTGTGGTCTTTGCACAGCTTCTTGAATTTTATGAACTGGGTGCCATTGTCAGTGATGATGGTACTCGAGATCCCAAACCTATAGAGTATATTCATCTTGACAAAATTAATGGTGTTTGCTTTAGTGAAGTGCACGAGCATTTCCGCTTCCACCCATTTGGTGAAATAGTCCACTACTACAATTGCGTGCTTCGCTCCCCCTTTCACCCTTTTAGGCATTGGTCTTATGAGATCAAGACCCCACATGGCGAATGGCCATGTGTGAGGCTTCTGAGCAACTCGGGAGGTTGCCGAATGTCATTGGCGATCTTCTGGCAGGTCTCACAACTTTTCACGAATTGTTGAGCTTCAGTGAACAAAGTTGGCCAATAGAACCCTTGCATAAGTATTTTGTGTGCTAGACTCTTTCCCTCTTGTGATTTCAGCACACGCCATTGTGGACATCCTTTAGGATCTATTCTGCTTCTTCATCCGCTACGCACATCTGTAATGCTTTTAAAAATCCCTTCCTGTACAGTTCTCTGTCGATAATGGTGTATCGGGTCGATCTGTACCTGATGCGTTTTGCCTTCATAACGTCATCTGACATAATATTTTCTTCCAAGTACCTCATGAGTTGGGTCGTCCAATTGCTTAATTGTGCTCAGATTTATGCTATTATGAGTTCTCCTTGTTCGGATATACTTGGCCGTATGCGATTGGGACCGCTTTGGATCTGATGCAAGTTGTTGCTGATGCTAATTTGGACAAAGCATCTGCTTTCTCATTTTCCTCTCGTGGGATTTGAGTGATCTTGTATTCTTTGAAATACTTGAGCAACTTTTTTGCTACATCTAAATAAGCTAGCATGCACTCGTCTCTCGTCTGGTACTCATCCAAAACTTGATTGACCACAACTTGTGAGTCACTGAAGATTTCTATCTTATCTGTTCTTAGTGCAATGCACACCATCAAACCAGCTAACAAAGCTTCATACTATGCTTGATTGTTGGTTGCCTTGAAGTCGAACCTTATGACACATTCTACAGCATCCCCTTCTTGGGTTGATATCAGTATCCCCACCCCGCTGTCATGGGTGTTTGACGAACCATCCACATGTAGTCACCATTTGAAGTCTTTTTCTTGTTTTTCTTCCATCATTCTTCTTACTTCAATGTCTGGCTCGATGAATTCGGCCACAAAGTCTGCCACTGCTTGTCCCTTGAGCGATGGTTTTAGTGTGTACTTGATGTCAAACTCGCTCAGTTCTATAGCCCATCTAGTTAATTGCCCTGACAATTCTGGCTTTTGTAGGATTTGTTTGAGCGGGCAGTTGGTGTATACTTCCACTGTGTGTGCTTGAAAGTATGGTCTTAGCTTCCTTGCTGTTGTGACTAGTGTAATGGCCATTTTCTTCACTGGTGAATATCGTGTTTCAACTGGCAGTAGAGCTTTGCTAGTGTAATACACCAGTTTCTGTACTCCTTCCTCTAACCGAATCAATATAAAACCGGTTGCTACTTCCATGAGGGATAGATATAAATATAAGGTTTCCCCGACTGTAGGTTTTGAGAGGATTGGTGCTCGCCCCAAGTATTCTTTCAATCTCTAGAAAGCCTCTTCGCATTCATGACTCCATTTAAGCCCTTTCCCTTTCTTTATTGCTCTAAAGAATGGTGTGCATTTGTCTGTTGACTTAGATATGAATCGATTAAGCGAAGCAAGACATTCGGTTAACATTTGAACTTCTTTTAATGTCCTTGGTGAGACCAGTCCGCGAGAGCTTTTATCTTTTCTGGATTCACCTCTATTCCTCTTTGGTGAACTTGGAAACCTAAGAATCTTCCTGATGGTACGCCGAACACACACTTGTTCGGGTTAAGCTTCATTTTATATCTTCTCCGCATGTCGAAAATTTCCCTTAGGTCCGATGCATGTTTCTCTACCTTGACATTTTTGGTCAATATGTCTTCTATGTAGACCTTCATGTTCATTCTGATTTGCCAAGCAAATATCCTATTTACTAACCTTTGATATGTTGCTCCAGCGTTCTTTAAGTCGAATGGCATCACCGTGCAGCAATAAAGTCCCTGGTCTGTTGTAAACGCTGTTCTTTCTTCATCTGCTTTGTTCATTCAGATTTGATTGTATTCGGAGTACGTATCCATAAAACTGAGCAACTCATGGCCTGTTATAGCGTCCACCAACTAGTCTATCCTCGGAAGAGGAAAGCTATCATTTAGACAAGCTTTATTCAAATATATGAAGTCTACACACATCCTCCACTAATTATTCTTTTTCTTCACTAGTACTACGTTGGTTACCCATTATGGGTATTTGACTTCCCTTATTGACCTCGGTACTGTTTTGAATTCTGGGTCAACGGCCAAGTAGTGCGATATCACTTTCGTGTTTATCTCGGGCATATCTTTATAGCTCCAATCGAACACATCTTTGTATTCTCTTAGCAAGCTGGTTAGGTCAATTTTAATGCCCTTGTGCAAGTTTGCACCTATTTTGATCACTTTGGCTAGCTCACTACTATCCAGGGTTATATCTTTTATTGGCTTATCCTTTTGAGTCTTGGGTTCTTCTCTCGAGTCAAGTTCAAACCCTTCGGGTATCTCTGTTTGTTCTTTTGATCCATTCATGTTTTGGTCGGCTGATAAAATCATACATATATGGTGGCCTTCCCTATCTTCTTTGTCTTTGTATACTGAAAGGTTCGCCCTTCGTGCCATCTCTTGTGACCCTTTGACCACGCCTACCTTATACTCCATTGGGAATTTTTTCATTAGGGCATAGGTGGCCGTGATTGCTTTGGTGTTGTTCAGGAATGGTCGGCCCAACAAGGCGTTGTAAGGCCAGTTTTCTGTATCTATGACCATAAAGTCGAGTAATACCGTCATTTGGAAAAGGGCCTTTCCAACCTTTATTGGCAGTTTTACCATGCTCTAGGATCTCACCTCTACTCCGCCAAACCCTCGGAGTGGGGTACGAAAAGGCTGTAAGTTTTTCTTGTCTAGTCTCAGCTGATCATACACTCCTGCACTTAGAATGTCTGTCGAGCTTCTAATGTCGATCAGTATCCGATGAACCTCTCTATGACTAATTCGAGCACTTATGACAAGTGCATTGTTTGGTCTAACATCCACGCCATGTGAGTTGGCTTCAGTAAATATTATAGGGTCCCAACCTTCCTTGATTCTTTTATCAGGCTTGATGGAATTTATGTCGAGGTCCCTTCTAGCCTCTATTGCTTCTTGAATTTCCTATGTCCTTTCCCTGTTGCTTTTTCCAGTTACTGGCCCACCAAAGATGGTGTTGATAGCCCCTTCATCCTCGGCCTTCTTCGGGCTCAGCTTCATTCTCCGGTTCTTTTACCAGTTATCTCAGTGACATTTCACTTTCTCGGTTTTCTTCAGGATTATGTCTTTTAGGTGTCCCTCTCAGTTAAGGGTCTCAATGTGGTCTTTGAATTGGAAACATTTGGAGGTTTCATGCCATTTTCCTAATGGAACCGACAATACTTCGTAGTATCCTTATGAGCAAAATACGATGGCCTAGGAGGTTCCTTTGACAAGTTCTTTTCTTCTAGGATTGCAAGAACTTCCTCCTATTTTTTCTTTAATGGAGTGTAATTTTCATACTTCCCCTGGAATCACTCCCTTGTTTGATCAATCTTCGGGTCATAATTTCGATGACCATACTGACCATCCCGACCATCATGAGCCTTGTTCTTTTGCTTATCTCGTTTTTGATTCTGAGTCCTGGGTGCATTGTCCTTGGCTCTATGTTCCTCAGGCTGTCCACCATGTACGTAGTATCCACCTGTTGTGATCTCTTTTTCCTCGGCCATTGTATACCCCCATGCCATGTCCATCATATCCACATAATTGGTTAGGCAGGCTCTCCTTAAGTCGAATGACAACTGGCCATTCTTCAAGTTGTTGACAAACACTACGATGATGGCTTTGTCATTCATACTTCTGATTCCAGACACTCCTTGACCGAACCTTCCTATATACTTCTTGAATGACTTGTCCTTACCTTGTTTGAGCTGGGAGAGGTGAGCCACTGACTTATTTCTGTGCACGTTCCCAAGGAATTACCTCGAGAATGCCCCACTTAACTCGCTGAAACTCCCTATGCTCGTTGTGAGCAATTTCCCGAACCACCAAGAGCCCAAGTGCCTGAGTGACTGAGGAAAGTTAAGGCACATCAGGGCATCATTCTGAACGTATTGGGCCATGGCTCTTTTATATCTCCTGACATGCTCTTTTGGGTCCGTGTCCTTCTTGAACTATTCCATGTGTGGCATCCTAAATCTTTTCGGGAAGGGCATCCGGAGGATACCATTGGTGAAAGGGCTATTTGACTCATCATTTGGTAGTTCATTGCGCCCGTAACGTTTAACTAGAACATCTATCTACCGCCTGTTATTCCAAACTTCTCGGTTTAAACTCTGTATGAGTATGTCCTTATTGCCCTCCGGCTCTCCACTGGGATTGAAACTCTGACTGATGGTTAGGCCTGGCCATTTGTTTTCAGTATCCTATTTTCGAGCTTTCCGGTCTAGGCCATGCAAACAGATTGTTCCCTTCTGGCATTTTTGATGATGGTGCCGGTCTCTCTTCGAAGGATGACAATCGATCGATCTCTCTAGCAGGTACGCTTGCCGGGTTAGTTTTGATCTGTTTCGCTTGATCGAAACTGTGCTTCTCACGGGGGTGTTCATTTTCTTTGGGTTCTTCATTGGCCTGGGCCTGTCTTTCTGACAAGGTTTTAGGTCGGTCAATCGAGTTTCGACTCATCTTCAGTGGTGCGTCCGGTGTCACTCCGATTACTACATAACGTAACCTGCCTGCAGCCGGTACGGGGTGTTTAGGTTATAAGATGAAGTTAAACCTTCCATGTTGGAAAGGATAACCCCATGCCTAGCCTCATCAGATATAAGTTGCTGCAGAGACTCCCAAAATCGTTGAGCGATCTCGTCACTAGTCGGTGGAAACCGTTGAATGCCAACCATGGTCGCTGATTGATTCTCGATCATTAGATTGGCGTTCGTTGGTCCCATGATGTTGAAAGTGGTGGCAATCCCCAAGGCGTCATCTGGTAATTCTTAGCTGTTTCTGGAATCGCTACCATCTCTTTCGCCAGCCATTGTTTCACAAGGGATTTTAGAGTTAAGTACTTCTACCACCTCCTTCTAGCGCCAATTATTGACGGTGATTTCTTGATGGTCAACCGGTCAAAGATTTAGGCTAGTGAAACCTGTAAGTATAAGCGTTATAAAAGCGTAATAAAAGTAGGAATAATAAAGAGAGCAAGATACGTGGTAAAACTTCGATGACCGGAGAAACATCCACAGGTCGTTGCCTTAGCAGTTGAGTCAAATCCACTATTCTGTAAAATAAAACACACTCTGGTCTCTCTCTTTCTCGCTAGATCTTCACCCCGTGTAATGTGTTTTGTAGGTGTATTTATATATACATGGCATTGCTAGGGTTTGGAAGTGTGGTGCACAAGTAGAGGGTTACAGAGTTGGATTTAGGATTGTTTTCCTATTTGGTGTTGTCATGTGTTTAATGCTGTTGATTCCAAATCTCCTTAGAACTCTGATGTATTGAAGGGAAGATATGTTTGTTTCCTTGTTGAACTCCTTCTGGTGGTTGTACATTAGTTGATTTGTGACTGCTTATTACAGTTGTATAACCTTATATGCAGTGGAAAACCCTAATATGGTGCTTTTTCCTATTTGCGCTTAGTAGAGCCGACCAGGCATGGTTTTTTTACTTATCTTTACCCGGAATTGTTAGTCTTGTTTGGTACTTTATTAACGCTGTGCTGGTGCTAGGTGGCCTATCAACGTGGAATGCCAATATTTCCTTTCATTGATCTTATGACTTTTGCTTGTGGCAAGATTGGTCCACACTGTCTGGTGACATGTCTCCTCGGCAAATATTATGTACAACAGTGTAGTTCACAATGGTACATTTTATTTAAATAAAAAATCTATTTATGTTATATTTTTTTCACTGTTCCTGCTCATTTTTATTTCACAAACCTATAACATTTATATATACCTTATATCTCAAGATATTAAATACTCTTTTTCTCTTTTTCTTTCTCTGCACATCAAAATGGTGTATTTCTCTTTGAGTTTCTTGTATCACTAATCTAGTAAGACTGATCAAATAAATTCTCTATTTTTTTTTGGGTGAATTAAATCTCAGTTAATAAATAATTTGTCATAAAATCGACCATTGATTGTTGTTACAGAATCATAATTAAATTTTCTTTCAATTTATCATTACCCAAACATGGTAATAATATATATATATATATAAGATGAGATAAGGTATATGATATGGGTATTGATCCATTCGCAATGAAGAGATGAATTTTACCTGATTGAAATTTTTGGGGTCGAAATAATGATGAGATACGTAGGCGATAAGAGAAAAAAAGAAAAAAAAGAAGTCACATATGAGAGAAATAATTAAATTACAATAGAGCAGTTATTTTGGGTTAAGTTTGTATTTGATAATTGAAAGTCAATCTTCAAATTTGATTATTAAAGAGGCAATTTGATTATTGATTAAAGCTAGGGACATTTGTAAAAGTAGTCAAATTAAGAAATTGATTATTGTTTTTAATCAAAAATATTTAAGTTATTGTTTTTAATCGGGTGCAAGTTGTAAAGTCTGAAATGCCCATTTTATTTTTTTATTTAAAAAAAGAAAACAATTTTTGTTTCTAAAAGTATACCTAAATTATTATTATTATTTTTTTACAAACATAAACCTATTTAAATGTCATTATCAATCAAAAAAGAAAGAAAGAAGCATCGTTTTTAATTGTAGTGAGAGAGGCAAAGGTGATCAGAGCAGAGGTGGGCAACCGCGTGATGGAGACGACATCATCTTCTCTCCCACTTTGATTATGGTACTTTGAACTTGTAGTTTTGGTCGATTTGACTTTGATTCGTTCTTTGGTTTTCAATCTAGTTACTGATTGAATGTCGTGAAATTGCGATTGACAGGTGTAGTGGAGGAACCCTAACTCTCATCTCTCAAATCTAGCAATTTCTATTGAAAAATTGTGAGAGCTCTTAGAAGCAGCCGCATTAGAAAAAAAACTCTTCTCCCATCTTTATCCTCAAGACTATGCAATTTTTTTCTGGTACTTTTGCCCTTTTGTTGTTTTGTTTCCCTGGTTGCCGTAGGGTTCTTAGACTGGTAGTGGCTTTTGTTGTCGTTGTTGGCTCTGTTTTTGCTCTGTTGTATGGCTCCATAGCTTTGAAGAAGATGGAATGTGGTTGTTAGTGAGAATCGGTAATGAAGTTAAACTGTTTGTGAAAATGACTCAATTATAAAAAATTATTACGATTGAAATCAAAGGCCTAGGTCACATGGGTCCAATTAGATAATGGTTTATTCTTCCTTGAGGGGAATAAAAAAATTAATTGTTCATTACTTTTTATTAATTTATTTCACATTTCATTATGTAATTTGATAGCGAATGATTGATTAGAATCCAATCTCCTTTTGAAATTTACTAAAAATAAGAGTCAATTGTTGATGCTAATTTCACCCAAACTTGACACGCAATGAACGGGTATGAATGTTGCAAATGCAAACAATTTATTCAAGGTCAATTTAGTCAAAATTGGTGGCTCAAGAAAGAGGTTATCATCTCATTTATGGACACTTTGGAGAGTTAATAAATGGTTGCAATCCTAGTGTAGGTTCAGATGCTAAACATTGACCAGTATTCACCATAAGAACTTTAACACATTTTGTCCTCAAAATAAGTCTTTGTCAATTTTACTTCTTGAAGATTGAAAAACTGATATTGCATAGTAAAGTTGTTAGGGTAGTTATTTGTGACTTTATTCCGTAAAAAAACATTAATATCCATTTTTTTTTGGGAGGTGAGAAAAAGGATATGAAAGCTCTGCTAGGGTTTGCTAGGGTTTAGGCAGCACTATTCACCCGACAACACTGTTCATCATGTAACATTGTTCATGCAGCACTGTTCACGCGGCAGCATTGTTTCATCCTGGAATTGTTCTGCACTGTTCATTGGTGGTTCACAGCACTGTAGCGGGGATACTATTCACGGCACTGTTCATAAGTGACGTGGCGACACTGTTCACGGTACTGTAGAGCACTGTTCATAAAATAAAAAATTCTTTTTTGTCTTTTGCGCATGCATGGCAGTTAGGGTTTAGATTTTCCGGTTATAGTTTAAATGGTTTCTAGCTCCATGGATCCAATGAGCATGGAGGCTTCTCCTAAAGGTAAGGCTGTTGTTGGCGAGGTGAATCCGCTCTTGGGTAGTTCCTTGCCTTTGTAATCTATTAGGGTCTGTTCTTTTACTGATCTTTTTAAGGTTGCCTCGATTCAGGTGGATAACGTTATTGGTCCTTCGATTATTTCAAAAAAGGGTGGTTATATGGCTGTTTGGGTGGATCCCTCTGCTTATAAGTCTAGATTGGAGGTTTATAAGTTTTCTCTCATTGGTCGGGTTGTCCTTTCTAGTGGTGAGAAGCCTTGAAAGTTGGTTGATCTTAAAGCTAAGCTGCAGTCTATTTGGAAGTTGAACTCTGTTTAGTGGTTGATTTCTTTAGGTAAAAGGTACTTTCAGATTATGTGAATTCAGATGTTAACAAGAATATGGTTTGGAGTTTGGGGTCTCTTAATCTTAAACCAGGTGTTTTACGGCTTCAGCCTTGGATTCCGGATTTTAACCCGGTATTACATAAGTCTTCAAATGCTCAGTTTTGGGTCAGTTTTTATGATCTGTCATGGGAATACCAGCATCTGAAGATTATTTTTGATTTAGCTAGTGGGATCGGAGTGCCTTTACGGTTGGACAAGGCTACTGTGGAGGGTGATTTTGGACATTTTACGCGTGTTCTGGTGGATTTTGATGTGTCTATTGTGCCTCCATCTTCTTTGCTTCTTGAGAGGGATGATTCTCATAGTTCTTTCATTTCGGTGGAATATGAGAATCTCTTGGCTATCTGTTCTACTTGTTCCTCCATTGGACATTTTCCTAATGCTTGTCGTTGGAACAAGTCCGGTAAGGGGATTCCTATTAGTTCTAGTAAGCCATATTTGGCTAGAGATGGTCCGACAATGGTTGTTACTGATGAGGGGTTTCAGGTTCCCTGCAACCATGCTCCTAAACTGGTTTTTCCTCAAGCGAAAGTTTCGGTTTCTAATGTCTTTGACGCTATTCAGCAGGATTTAGGGTCTCTGGATTCAGTTGTGGTTCATTCTTCGGCAGGTTCAGATTTGATTTTGAGTATGGTTTCTTCTACTAGTCTAGTTGATTTGCTAGGTTTAACTTCTTTAGTAGCTCCTACTACTTTGGTGGTGGCTGCTCAGGTCTGTCGGTCCCAACAAGTGGGGCAAATTGAGGATTCTCTTATTGATGTTCTTGTTCATTCCTCCAGAGTGGGAACGGGGTTTGTTTCTTTAGAGGGCCCTTATTTGATTCTTGATGTTTCAATTGGTGCCATTGTCTCGATCTCTTCAGTTGTTTTGATGGTCGGGCAGGGGTAGAAGGTGGGTAGGGACTCTGTTCATTCTGTTCCGTTGGTTTCTTTTGCTCAACCCATTGTTTCTTCAGTGGTTTCAGTTGATTAGTTGGACGATGGGCGGGTACAGTTACTCCTTCAGTTAAAATGGTTGATCCGATTATTTTGAGGAATGGATCTGGATCTTCATGTTCCCTTATGGTTGCGGACTCTTATGTTCAGGTCTAGGGTCCCAAGCGTCCGCTATCTGATTCCCAAGTCGAACGTCACCTCATTGCTGATTCTTCCTGGGCAGACCAGGTTGAGGAAAAAGAGTTAGATGATACTACTGCTATTCGAAGGTCCACTAGGATTACACGTATATTGGCTTCTTATAAGTCTAGGTCTCGAGCTTTTTCAAGGGTTTTTGATGATTAGTGTCCTATATTGGAATTGTCGTGGGATTGGGAATGGTTATTCGAGGATGGTTTTTAGAGATTTGTATTGACTGCATGGGTCGGGAGTCTTTTCGGGTTTTTTTATTTTATTTTTATTTTAATGTTATTGTTTTCTTGTGAGGCCGTCGCCACTTTTCTAGTTGAGGATTTGCTCACGGTGTTTTTGTGGTTGGTTTGGTCTATCCTACTTTTTATTCTCTTATTTATTTATTTATATAGTTTTGGTTTCTGCCTAAAAAAAATTAATATCCATTTGCTTTCTATATAGCTGCCTTCCAAGAGCGAAATGACAATGACTATAAAAAAATATTAACTAAAAAAAAAAAATTTATATCAAAAATTATTATTAGAAATCAGTTATTGTGGTTTAATTGGGTTGGTGAATAGAATTAAGATATTGAATTATTTGTTGTTTTCATATGTGTTGTTTTATAATTGCTGATGGCCGAAATACCATATGTATACCATCCATCGAATTGGTTTCATGCAAGAATATAGGTTTGTCAAAGGTTTACGGAGTTGAATAGAATGAGAAATTCTTTGGCTAAAGTTTGGGAACTAAGGTGTTTCCAGGATGGTGTATTTAGGCACTTTTTAGAATTACCTTGTTTGAGAATTTTTGGTGGAAGGTTATGTCGGTTGTTACTGTGTGTGTAGGGAGATTAATCACTGAGGTGGGAATATAGATGAGATGTGGTTTCGGGTGGGCAAAACAGATAAACGATGTGGGAAACTAGAATTCTATTTGGTAATCGCACGGGCAATACATTTGCTTGTATATTTGAAGAGAACTTAATGACTTTCTATTTGAGATTTTGTTTTTCACTGCTAATGAAAATGGTTTGATGTGTGATGTCTAGCTTTGTAATATATCACCCAATTTCACATCAATATCAAGATTGACACATAAATAATTAGAAAATTTTACACCAACTAGACCTTTGCAATTGACATCAATAAGTCATGTTCCCACATCATATTAGTTGGAATTCCCTCGACTTTGAAAGTATCAATTAATTCAAGTCATTGCTAGTTACAGAATATGGGGTCTATTGTGGGGCCTATTTTGGTAAAGTCTTGGAAATTTTGGTGAAATCACTATCAAGAAAATTTTATGTAACTTCTTTGTAGAAATCATAGGTCAATGATACTCTTTTTCTCGGGTTACTGATGTAGAACACTTTCGGAGCTTCCACGAAGGGGTAACTGATGTCTGATTTGGATCCATAATATATCTTTGGAACCATATCTGCGAGCCCTGTAAAAATTACGAGGGATTTCCCATAATGCATCAAAGTTTTCCCATAATCGTTTTGACATTCGTTTTGTTAGTCCTTTTCTTTTCGGGCAGTATTTTCGAATCCTAACAACTTTTAGTATGAATTTCAGTTTTCAGCCAGATTTGTTTTTTTTGTGTTTGATTAGAAATGCTTTGTTAGAATTTAGCAATAACTCAAATTTACCTTTTTGGGTAATTTTTGAGCTTTTCATAATTTAGTCGATACTATTTTCATTTAATATATCACACAATTAACCTCAATATCAAGATGTACACAAACTGGACCTTTGCAATTGACATCTATTAGTTCGAATTGATACTAGTCATTGCTAGTTATAAAAAATGGGGTCTATTGTGGACCTATTTGAGCAATGTAAAGTCTTGCAAATTTTGGTGCAAAATCGTTACCAAGGAAATTTCATGCAACTTCTAATGTACAAACTAGAGGTCATTAATACTCTATTTTCCTCTGTTAAAGATGTAGACAGCTTATTTATCACAATCTTGATACTCTTCATTAATACTGTGGATGCTGGTTTGATTCTTCTTCTTGTAGAGAATTGGTAACCTTAAAATAATTAAAACATTTATCTTCTAACGTATCCCATGGGCAAGAAAAATGGAGGATTTGATATTCTTGGAGTTTGTTTCTACACTTATTGGTGATAACGTTAGTCTTCTCTTGACTTCACAAGTATCAATTACTCTCCAAAAAATTGTGCATGGCTACAAGAAGCTAACCTGTCATGATCCAAATGAAAGAGATTTGGTGATCTGAATCGTATCCTTCATCCATTTATTTTTTATCTTACGTGCATAACGAGTTCAGGACTACCATAACGTGTTCTCGAAGTCGTTTGTAATTGTCTTAAGATTCTTCACTGTTAGTGTGAGACCACAGTGATAGTTGTATGTCTTTGATCGCACAATAAATAGAATTGTTTCTACAAGCTTCCTTGAGATAGATATTTTTTTTCATGTAATGTATGTCAACATTAGTTTTCTGGTTATTTATTTATGAGAAAATAGCATTAGACACTATTAATTGGTGGATGAAGTCCTAAAACGGCCACCGACTATTCAAATTGTTCCAAAATCACCATTTTGACGAAACATTGTTCATTGACAGCCTTTCTGTTAAATCTAACAGAAAGCTGCCGTTATCTATGACATAACACTTCTAAAGAATAAAATAGCACTCTCCATCATTAATTGGTGGGTGGAGTCCCAAAAAGGCCATTATTTCCATCTCTGCAAACTATTCAAATCTGACCTATGTCCACATTCAAGTGCACATATCTAAAAATACTCAACGTTATTTACTCAAATTTTGATACAAGAAAGTAGACATGAAAAAAAACACTATTCATTCAGAAAATATTCCAAAAATTAATATGGAAAATTGTGAAAATGAGCGATGAACATAGCTCACTCTGGGATTCACGTTGCTTCTGACCTTTGATTGAATAATTGATCATAACTTTCAAAATACCACCCAGAATTTTACATTCTTTATATCGTTGGATTCGTATCGAAAAATCAAAGAACCTCATGCTGATGAAAAAATTTATTTCCTTACCAAACGATACAGTTTTAAGGAAAAAGAGTGATGAACACAGCTAACTCGCGGATTCGCGTCGCTTCTGACCTTTGACAATATAATTGATCATAACTTTCAAAATACCTCCCAGAATTTTATATTCTTTATATCGTTGGATTTGTATCAAAAAATCGAAGAATCTTACATGGACAAAAGAATTTATTTCCTAGCCAAAAGATACAGTTTTAAGGAAAAAGAGAGATGAACACACCTCACTCGTGGATTGCGTGTCGCTTCTGACTTTTGACTGAATAATTGTCATAACTTTCAAAATATCACCAAGAATTTTATGTTCTTTATACCGTTGGATTTGAATCAAAAAATTGAGGAACCCACCATGGACAAAAAAATTTATTTCCTTGCCAAAAGATACAGTTTTAAGGAAAATGAGTGATGAACACACATCACTCGCAGATTGCGCGTCGTTTCTGACCTTTGACTGAATAATTGATCATAAATTTCAAAATATTGCTCAGAATTTTACGTTCTTTATACCGTTGGATTCTTATCGAAAAATCGAAGAACACAACGCTGACAAAAAAATTTATTTCCTTGCCAAAAGATACAGTTTGAAGGAAAAAGTTTATACAAAAATATCTCCAGCAGAACACAAAACCACACAAAAAATGAAATGAAAAATAAACCGATCTCTTTTGCATTTTTTTTTTGTAGTAGTGACTTGGAAAGAAAAGTTAAAAAACGTGAAAAAATGTTTTGAACATCTTTGTCACATTGTGCCCTAAGATGGTGACTTGATGATTTTACAATATTGCCCCTTCTTGTCTTACTATTTAAACCTCAATTCTAACAGGTTATGACATAAACAAACGGTTTATGACATAAGCAAACGGACTTCTAACAACTAATGGGCAAAGTGGCAACAATTGATACTTTCTTTCAATATAATGGCTAATTTGAGCAATTTGAAAAAATTAATGGCCATTTAGGGACCGCCTCACCAAATTAGTGGCTCTAGATATCACTGACCATTTATTTATTTATTTATTAGAATGAAAATAATAAGTAAGAAAAATAACCCTTTTTAAATATTGAACAACACATGCAATTTTTTTAATAATATAATATATTTCATTACCAAGTTATTATGTATTATCAATTTATAAATTCCTAGTTTCAAAAAGTGAATGTAAAATAATAATAATAATAATAATAATAATAATAATAATAGCATATAAATATGATTACAAGTGAGTTAAAAACTTAAACTCTAAAGTATGGTTGTATATCTCTTAATATTTTTTATTATAAGTTACATATAATCATAATTTGAGATTTTTTTTTTCACCTCTAAGAGTGGGGAGACCAAATGTAACGAAAATAGTCTGATGTGTGATGTCCTGCTTTGTAATATATCACCCAGTTTCACATCAATATCAAGATTGACAAATAAATAATTAGAAAATTTTACACCAACTAGACCTCTGCAATTGACATCAATAAGTCATGTTCCCACATCATATTAGTTGGAATTCCCTTGACTTTAAAAGTATCAATTAATTCAAGTCATTGCTAGTTACAGAATATGGGGTTTATTGTGGGACCTATTTTGGTAAAGTCTTTGAAATTTTGGTGAAATCACTATCAAGGAAATTTTATGTAACTTCTGTGTAGAAATCATAGGTCAATGATACTTTTTTTCTCGGGTTACTGATGTAGAATACTTTCGGAGCTTCCACGAAGGGGTAATTGATGTTTGATTTGCATCCATAATATATCTTTGGAACCATATCTACGAGCCCTGTAAAAATTATGAGGGATTTCCCATAATGCATCAAAGTTTTCCCATAATCGATTTGACTTTCGTTTTGTCAGTCCTTTTCTTTTCGGGTAGTATTTTCGAATCCTATCAACTTTTAGTATGAATTTCAGTTTTCAGCCAGATTTGTTTGTTTGTGTTTGATTAGAAATGCTTTGTTAGAATTTAGCAATAACTCAAATTTACCTTTTTGGGTAATTTTTGAGCTTTTCATAATTATGCAATACTATTTTCATTTAATATATTACACAATTAACCTCAATATCAAGATGTACAGCAACTGAACCTTTGCAATTGACATCTATTAGTTCAAATTGATTCTAGTCATTGCTAGTTATAAAAAAAATGGGGTCTATTGTGGACCTATTTGAGTAATGTAAAGTCTTACAAATTTTGGTGCAAAATCGTTATCAAAGAAATTTCATGCAACTTCTAATGTACAGACTAGAGGTCATTGATGCTCTATTTTCCTCTATTAATGATGTAGACAGCTTATTCATCACAATCTTTATACTCATCATTAATACTATGGATGCTGGTTTGATTCTTCTTCTTGTAAAGAATTGGTGGCCTCAAAATAATTAAAACATTTATCTTCCAACGTATTCCATAGGCAAGAAAAATGGAGGATGTGATATTCTTGGAGTTAGCGTATACACTTATTGGTAATAACGTTAGTCTTCTCTTGACTTCACAAGTATCAATTACTCTCCAAAAAATTGTGCGTGGCTGCAAGAAGCTTGTTCTGGTGATCTGAAAGAGATTTGGTGATCTGAATCGTATCCTTCATCCATTTGTTTTTGATCTTACATGCATAAGGAGTTCAGGACTACCTTAATGCGTTCTCGAAGTCGTTTGTAATTGTCTTGAGATTCTTCACTATTAGTGTGAGACCATAGTGATAGTTGTATGTCTTTGACCGCACAATAAATATAATTGTTTCCTCTTTAGTTTCCCTTATAAACTTGTTCTGCTACTCCTCGAGATAGATATATATATATATTTTTTTTTCACGTAATGTATGTCAACATCAGTTTTCTGGTTATTTATTTATGAGAAAATAGCATTAGACACAATTAATTGGTGGATGAAGTCCCAAAAAGGCCACCGACTATTCAAATTGTTCCAAAATCACTATTTTGACGAAACATTATTCATTGACAGCCATTCTGTTAAATCTAACAGAAAGCTGCTGTTATCAATGACATGGCACTTCTAACGAATAAAATAGCACTAGACATCATTAATTGGTGGGCGGATTCGCCAAAAGGCCATTATTTCCATCTCTGCAAACTATTCAAATCTGACCTATGTCCACATTCAAGTGCACATATCTAAAAATACTCAACGTTATTTACTCAAATTTTGACATAAGAAAGTAGACATGAAAAAACACACCTTACTCGCGGATTGCGCATCGCTTCTGACCTTTGACTGAATAATTGATCATAACTTTCAAAATATCACCCAGAATTTTACGTTCTTTATACCGTTGGATTTGTATCAAAAAATTGAGGAATCCACCAGGGATAAAAAATTTTATTTCCTTACCAAAAGATACAATTTTAAGGAAAAGGAGCGATGAACACACCTCACTTGCGGATTGCGCGTCGCTTTTGACCTTTGACTGAATAATTGATCATAACTTTCAAAATATGGCTCAAAATTTTACGTTCTTTATACCGTTGAATTCGTATCAAAAAATCAAAGAACACAACGCTGACAAAAAAGTTTATTTCCTTGTCAAAAGATACAGTTTGAAGGAAAAAGTTTATACAAAAATATCTCCAGCAGAACACAAAACCACACAAAAAATGAAATGAAAAATAAACCGATTTCTTTTGCATTTTTTTTGTAGTAGTGACGTGAAAAGAAAAGTTAAAAAACATGAAAAAATGTTTTGAACATCTTTGTCACATTGTGCCCTAAGATGGTGAATTGATGATTTTACAATATTGCCCCTTCTTGTCTTACTATTTTAACCTCGATTCTAATAGGTTATGACATAAACAAACGGTTTATGATATAAGCAAATGGACTTCAAACAATTAATGGGCAAAGTGGCAACACTTGATAATTTCTTTCAATGGAATGGCTAATTTGAGCAATTTGAAAAAATTAATGGCCATTTAGGGACCGCCTCACCAAATTATTGGCTTTAGATATCACTGACCCTTTATTTATTTATTTATCAGAATGAAAATAATATGTAAGAAAAATAACCCTTTTTAAATATTGAACAACACATGAAATTTATTTAATAATATAATATATTTCATTTCCAAGTTATTCTGTATTATCAATTTATAAATTCCTAGTTTCAAAAAGTGAATGTAAAATAATAATAATAATAATAATAATAATAATAATAATAATAATAATAAAAGCATATAAATATGATTACAAGTGAGTTAAAAACTTAAACTCTAAAGCATGATTGTATATCTCTTCATATTTTTTAATATAAGTTACATATAATCACCATTCTATAATCATAATTTGAGATTCTTTTTTTCACCTCTAAGAGTGGGGAGACCAAATGTAACGAAAATAGTCTGATGTGTGATGTCTAGCTTTGTATTATATCACCCAGTTTCACATCAATATCAAGATTGACAAATAAATAATTAGAAAATTTTACACCAACTAGATCTCTGCAATTGAAATCAATAAGTCATGTTCCCACATCATATTAGTTGGAATTCCCTCGACTTTAAAAGTATCAATTAATTCAAGTCATTGCTAGTTACAGAATATTGGGTCTATTGTGGGACCTATTTTGGTAAAGTCTTGGAAATTTTGGTGAAATCACTATCAAGGAAATTTTATGTAACTTCTATGTAGAAATCATATGTCAATGATACTCTTTTTCTCGGGTTACTGATGTAGAACACTTTCGGAGCTTCCATGAAGGGGTAACTGATGTCATATTTGGATCCATAATATATCTTAGGAACCATATCGACGAGCCTTGTAAAAATTATGAGGGATTTCCCATAATGCATAAAAGTTTTCCCATAGTCGTTTTGACTTTCGTTTTGTCTGTCCTTTTCTTTTCGGGCAGTATTTTCAAATCCTAACAACGTTTAGTATGAATTTCAGTTTTCAGCCAGATTTGTTTGTTTGTGTTTGATTAGAAATGCTTTGTTAGAATTTAGCAATAACTCAAATTTACCTTTTTGGGTAATTTTTGAGGTTTTCATAATTTAGCCGTTACTATTTTCATTTAATATATCTCCAATTAACCTCAATATCAAGATGTACACCAACTGGACCTTTGCAGTTGACATCTATTAGTTCGAATTGATACTAGTCATTGCTAGTTATATAAAATAGGGTCAATTGTGGACCTATTTGAGCAATGTAAAGTCTTGCAAATTTTGGTGTAAAATCGTTATCAAGGAAATTTCATGCAACTTCTAATGTACAAACTAGAGGTCATTGATACTCTATTTCCTTTGTTAATGATGTAGACAGCTTATTTATCACAATCTTGATACTCTTCATTAATACTGTGGATGCTGGTTTGAATTTTCTTCTTGTAGAGAATTGGTGGCCTCAAAATAATTAAAACATTTATCTTCCAACGTATTCCACGAGCAAGAAAAATGGAGGATGTGATATTCTTGGAGTTAGCATCTACACTTATTGGTGATAAAGTTAGTCTTCTCTTGACTTCATAAGTATCAATTACTCTCCAAAAAATTATGCGTGGCTGCAAGAAGCTAACCTGTCATGATCCATATGAAAGAGATTTGGTGATTTGAATCGTATCCTTCATCCATTTGTTTTTGATCTTACGTTCATAAGGAGTTCAGGACTACTATAACGTGTTCTCGAAGTCGTTTGTAATTGTCTTAAGATTCTTCACTATTAGTGTGAGATCACAGTGATAGTTGTATGTCTTTGACCGCACAATAAATAGAATTGTTTCCTCTTTAGTTTCCCTAATAAACTTGTTCTGCTACAAGCTATCTTGAGATAGATATTTTTTTTCACGTAATGTATGTTAACATCAGTTTTCTGGTTATTTATTTATGAGAAAATAGCATTAGACACCATTAATTGGTGGATGAAGTCCCAAAAAGGCCACCAACTATTCAAATTGTTCCAAAATCACCATTTTCACGAAACATTGTTCATTGACAGTCATTCTGTTAAATTTAATAGAAAGCTACTGTTATCTATGACATGACACTTCTAAAGAATAAAATACCACTAGACATCATTAATTGGTGGGTGGAATCCCCAAAAGGCCATTATTTCTATCTATGCAAACTATTAAAATTTGATCTATGTCCACATTCAAGTGCACATATCTAAAAATACTCAACATCTTTTGCTCAAATTTTGATACAAGAAAGTAGACATGCAAAAAAACATTTTTTGTTCAGAAAATATTCCAAAAATTAATTTGGAAAAGTGTTAAAATGAGTGATGAACACAGCTCACTCGTGGATTTGCGTCGCTTCTAACCTTTGACTGAATAATTGATCATAACTTTCAAAATACCATCCAGAATTTTACATTCTTTATACCGTTGGATTCGTATCGAAAAATCAAAGAACCCATTGACAAAATAAAAAATAAAAAAATTATTCCCTTACCAAAAGATACTGTTTTAAGGAAAAAGAGCAATGAACACAGCTCACTCGCGGATTCGCGTCGCTTCTGACCTTTGACTGAATAATTGATCTTAACTTTCAAAATACCCCCCAGAATTTTACATTGTTTATGTCGTTGGATTCGTATCAAAAAATCAAAGAAACTTACATAGACAAAAAAAATTTATTTCCTTGCCAAAAGATACAGTTTTAAGGAAAAAGAGAGATGAACACACGTCACTCGCGGATGGTGCATTGCTTTTGATCTTTGACTGAATAATTGATCATAACTTTCAAAAATATCACCCAGAATTTTACGTTCTTTATATCATTGTATTCATATCAAAAAATCAAGGAACCTAACATGGATGAAAAAAAATATTTCCTTGCCAAAAGATATAATTTTAAGGAAAAGGTGCGATGAACACACCTCACTCACGGATTGCGCGTCGCTTCTGACCTTTTACTGAATAATTGATCATAACTTTCAAAATACTGCCCAGAATTTTACGTTCTTTATACCGTTGGATTCGTATGAAAAAATTGAAGAACCCAGCGCTGATGAAAAAATTTATTTCCTTGCCAAAAGATACAGTTTTAAGGAAAAAGTTTACATAAAAATATCTCCAGCAGAACACAAAACCACACAAAAAATGAAATAAAAAATAAACTGATTTCTTTTGCGTTTTTTTTTTTAGTAGTGACTTGAAAAGAAAAGTTAAAAACCGTGTAAAAATATTTTGAAAATCTTTGTCACATTGTGCCCTAAGATGGTGACTTGATGATTTTACAATATTGCCCCTTCTTGTCTTACTTTTTAACCTCGATTCTAATAGGTTATGACATAAACAAACGGTTTATGACATAAGCAAATGAACTTCAAACAATTAACTGGAAAAGTGGCAACAATTGACAATTTCTTTCAATGGAATGGCTAATTTGAGCAATTTGAAAAAATTAATGGTCATTTAGAGAAAGCCTTACCAAATTAGTGGATCTAGATATCACTGACCATTTATTTATTTATTTATCATAATGAAAATATTATGTAAGAAAAATAACCCTTTTTAAATATTGAACAACACATGCAATTTAATAATATAATATATTTCATTTCCAAGTTATTATGTATTATCAATTTATAAATTCCTAGTTTCAAAAAGTGAATGTAAAATAATAATAATAATAATAATAAAAGCATATAAATATGATTACAAGTGAGTTAAAAACTTAAACTCTAAAGCATGGTTGTATATCTCTTCATATTTTTTATTATATGTTACATATAATCACCATTCTATAATCATAATTTGAGATTTTTTTTTTCACCTCTAAGAGTGGGGAGACCAAATGTAACGAAAATAGTTTGACGTGTGATGTCCAACTTTGTAATATATCACCCAATATCACCTCAATATCAAGATTGACATATAAATAATTAGAAAATTTTACACCAACTAGACCTCTGCAATTGACATCTATGTTCCCACAACATATAAGTTATTGCTAGTTACTGAATATTGGGTCTATTGTAGGACTTATTTGAGCAATGTAAATTCTTGGAAATTTTGGTGAAATCATTGTCAAGAAAATTTCATGTAACTTCTATGTAGAAATTAGAGGTCAATGATACTCTATTTTTCTCGAGTTACTGATGTAGGGCACTTTGGGAGGTTCCACGAAAGACCAAATGATGTCCGATTTGGATCCATAATATATATTTGGAACCATATCGACGAGCCCTGCAAAAATTATGATGGATTTCCTATAATGCATCAAAGTTTTCCTACAATCGTTTTTACTTTCGTTTTGTCAGTTCTTTTCTTTTCGGGCAGTATTTTCGAATATTAACAACTTTTAGTATGAATTTTAGTTTTCAGCTAGATTTGTTTGTTTGTGTTTGATTAGGAATGCTTTGTTAGAATTTAGCAATAACTCAAATTTACCTTTTTGGGTAATTTTTGAGCTTTTCATAATTTAGTCGATACTATTTTCATTTAATATATCACACAGTTCACCTCAATATCAAGATTTACACCAACTGGACCATTTTCATTTAATATATCAAGTTTTCCCAAAAACCGTTGTCTTTTCAAACCACAATATTTAAGACATCGGTTTTAAAGAAAACCGATTTCTAATTGGAAAATAAATCCATATCGGTTTTCCCTAAAACCGTTGTCTTTTTAAACCGAAATATTTAAGACATTAGTTTTAAAAAAAAACCGATGTCAAAAAGATTTTTTAAATTGGTTACCTAAAAATCGATTTAAAGAACCGATTTCTTTTAACAATTTAAAGAATCGGGGGTGTAAATATTGCTACCCTACAAATTGTGTTCTTGACTTGAAAATTTCCATTGTGAAGAAGATTACGTTAGGATACATCACTTTGATCCGGACTACTTCAATATCAAGAACTAATTTTGTAGCATTGATATTAAAAATTGCAGCAACCAGGAGGAATATCATTTGTCTGTGGAAGCACAATTTTGTTAAAGTTAAACCCTGATGCACAAAATCAGCCTTTTTCTCATTTTGTTTGTTTCAAGAATTGCAATTTTATTTATTTTCATGTGATTGTAATCGATTAAAATAGTTTGATTTTAATGTTTCAGTTAATGAATCTTTTTAAAAGATTTATATATAAAAAAATATAGCTTATAATATTCCAATTTTTAAAGATATATTTGGAATTTTGAAGGCTGTACAAAACAAGTTTTCATTTCTAAATTTTATTAGATGGGTGGAAAGAGCAAATGAGTTTTACTATAAATATTTTTGATGGCAATAGAGCCACCTTAAGGTTATTATTCGAGATTTTAATGGTTGTATATTGTCAAATTGTTATTTTTATATTTTAATAATGGGTATTTTATGTAAACAGGTGTGAAGAGATTTTTTTTAGGTGGCAATAGCCTAGAGGTGACCACGGTTTGGTTAAACCGTCGGTTTTGTCCGCAGTTTAACCGGAACCGGATTGGCCAAACCGAAACCGGAAACCGGAACCGAAACCGCCGGTTTGGAAACCGGTGGTTCCGGTTTCGGTTTCGGTTTGGGAGTCCTCCAAACCGTCCGAAACCGGCGGTTTTTGGGCAAAAACCGGCGGTTTTAACCGCCCAAAACCGGCGGTTTTAACCGCCCAAAACCGACGGTTTTAACCGCCGGTTTTATTAAAAAAAAAAAAAAATCAACGAATCAGACGCTGCCACGTGGCAGCGTCTTTTAAAAAAATTACCGTTAAGGTTTTAAAATTTAAAAAAAAAAAAAAAAAAAAACCAATCAGACGCTGCCACGTGGCAGCGTCTGATAAAAAAAATTTACCGTTAACCTTTTTAAATATTAAAAAAAAAAATTAAAAAAAAATAACCAATCAGACGCTGCCACGTGGCAGCGTCTGATTTAAACCTCTTTTATACCGTTCTGACAGTTAAAAAAAAAAAAAAAAAATTTCCACCAATCACACGCTGCCACGTGGCAGCGTGTAAAAAAAAATTAAACCGTTCTGAATTTCAGACTGGCTGGGCAACGGCCAAAATTTTTTTATTTTTGCACCCCTCTATTTCTTTTATTTGCATATTCACCCCTCTCTACTATACTATAAATATCCCCCCATATTTCATTATTCTTCACACCACTCATTCTCTCAACTTCTCTCAACTCTCAATCTCAATTCTCAATTCTCAAATTCAAAATTCTCTCTACAATTTTATTTAATTCTCATTCATATATAAATTATTTCTTATATTTTTTACTATCTACTATTTTTTCAATTATCAAATTGATTTACAATATTTATTTCAACAATATAATTGTTTCTATATATATATTTTTCCAACAATATAATTTTTTCTATATATATATTTTTCCAACAATATAATTTTTTCTATATATATATTTTTCCAACAATACAATTTTTTATATATATATATATTTTTCCAACAATATAATTTTTTCTATATATATATTTTTCCAACAATACAATTTTTTCTATATATATATTTTTCCAACAATATAATTTTTTCTCTCATATATATATTTTTTTCAATCATCTTTTTTTTACTCTATATTTTATTATTTATATTTATTTTTTATAATAAATATTTAAACATATTTTTTACTTGCTTACTCTATATTTTTTACTCATATTTTTCAATGGCAAGTGGGGGAGATAGTTCAAGAAATAGGGACAAAGGAAAGGCTCCAATGGGAAACTTGTTGGAAGATATTGGTCAAGCCGTCAGTTATGACGAATTGAATTTTCACCAATTCCTTCAAGATCGATTTGGATCCGATCCCCCTTCTGCTCCTAATCCTCCTCTAACAATTCCCGAGTTCAACGAATTCGACCCCGCTCAAAATACCCCCCCTGAAAATCTATCTAATTCTAACCCCACAGCCTCTTCGGATGCTTTTTTTGTAGGTGAAGGTGAAGAAGAAAAGGAAGAAAAGCCAATGAAGTCCGAACTCTTCAAAGTGCATATGAAGAAAACCAAGATAGATAATGGTTTCCAAATCCAGTGCAATCACTGCGGCAGAAAATATAACGTTGGAAGAAACTTCGGATATGGCACGTTATGGTCCCATATCAAAAGATGTCACCCATCTGAATACGCGGTAGCGAACAACCAAACCCAAATCTCCAGGTACGCAACCCCTTCTAATCAATTATTTCATTACACGACTGAAAACAATAGAGAACAAATGGCATTAATGGTTGCAACTGAACACTTACCTTTTGGTTTTGGTGAGAAAGTATGTTTTATTAATTATTGTCAAAATGCATTAAATCCTGCAATGCAACGTGTTCCTAGATCCACTCTCACACGTACACTACATAACATTTACAGCAGAGAAAAAAACAAATTGAAAACATATTTTTCTGAATTTCAAGGTCGCGTTTCCGTATGTGCCGACATAAGGAGCGACAATTTTGGTAGTCATTCATATTTGGGTGTCACATGTCATTATATGGATAATAACTGGGACATGCAAAAAAGAATTCTTGCGTTTCGTGTTTTTGATGATTCGCATTCAGCTCAAAATATTTTTCAACTCCTTAAAATCATTTTTCAAGAGTATAATATCCTAAACAAAATTTTTGCTATTGGCTTTGATAATGCTGCAAGCAATACTGCATCTATTCCTATGTTACAAAAATTGTGCAATCCTTATTTTGGGGGTAAATTATTTCATCAACGTTGTGCATGTCATGTTTTAAATTTGTGTGTTCAAGCCGGATTATCAGAGCTTTCTACTTTTATTAAACCAATTAGAGATAGTATTAACTATATCTGGAGGCATAACAAAGTCCAGAAACAATGGTTAAAATATTGCATTTTGAATAATATGCATCCCAAAAAATTTTCTCGAGATATTACCACTCGTTGGAATTCAACTTATAAGTTGCTTTGTGAAAGTGTTAAATATAAGGAATTATTAGTTTCTTTTATTACTTATTATGTTCCTTCAATTTCTCTTCAATTGAACCATTGGGATGTATGTATAAAAATTCTTGAATTGTTACGTGTTTTCAATGATGCTACTGTCGCTTTATCTGGTGTTTACTATCCCACTACTCATTCATTTGTTATTCAATGTGTTAATATTGTTGGTGTATTCAATGATTGTGATGTTGATCCTCAATTGAGTCTATGTGTTGATGCCATGAGGAGAAAATGGTTACAGTATTATGGGCAAATTCCAAATATTTACCTGCTTGCAATGTGTTTAGATCCACGCTTTAAATTTGAATATTTGCAGGTTTATTTAGCTAATTATTACAAATGTTTAGATTTAGAAGTTGATGTTCTTCAGTCTTGTGATTCCGTTAAGGAATTGCTTTATGAATTTTACAATGAATATCTTAGAATATATGGTCCGTCTTTGAATGTGCCGGTTTCACAACCCCAACCCACATCTGGTGGTAGTAGTTCTGAAAAATTTACATTAAGGGGCTTAGAGGATCAACTGTTTTCCGAAAGAACCAAAAAATTACGAACATCTTCTTCATCCTCAACGGAATCCGAGGTTGACCGGTATTTACAAGACAGTCATAAATTTAAAGATGAAGAATTTCGTATCCAGGATTGGTGGAAGAGTCATCAACAAGATTATCCAATTTTGGCAATTATTGCCAAACAAATTCTTGGAACGCCGATTTCAACAATTGCTGTGGAACAAGAATTTAGTGCAGGTGGAAATATTTTGGACCCAAGACGATCATCTATGTGTCCACAATCACTTGAAATACAGTCATGTGTTGATGATTGGACAAAGGCCAAATATAGACAACAAGAACTTCAGCCGGATATAGCGAACGACTTCTTCGAAGATGAACAAGCGACGGGAACGGAAGGCAGTGAATAGATTCCGTTCCAACATCCAACCTCCAACACCGAGCAACTAATTAAAGGTAAAAGAACTACGTGGCCTTTGATTCCTCTACATTGATGGAGGATACGTAGGCAGCTTAATTATGGTAAAAAATTAAGTGCAAGGCCGATTTTTATTTTTTATTTTTTTATTTTAACTTTATTACATTGTAATATTGTATATTTGAATTCAAGCCTTCAAGGCCAATTTCTAATTTTATTTTATTTTATTTTTTGTGAAATTGTAAAGTTGTATTTATTAATAAATGTCAATTTATTTTTTTCTAAACATTGTGAACTACTTAAATACTTCAATGGAAAATGTTTGTAAATATATTGATTGGGATTTAGGAAAAAAAAATTGAAAAAAATAAAAAATGGTTGTAAATGTATTTTTATTTAATAATTTGTTCATTGAAATTTGAAAATTTGGAATTATGATTGGGAAAAATGGGAAGAATTAATATTAATTGGGATTTGAAAAAAAAAAATTGAAAAAAGAAAAGAAAAAATGGTTGTAAATATATTTTTATTTAATAATTTGTTCATTGGAAATTGGAATTATGATTGGGAAGAATTAAAATATTGATTATTTAATTGGGTTAAAAAAAAAAAAAAAAAAAAAACCGGAACCGGAACCGCCAAACCGGCGGTTCCAAACCGGTTTTTCCGGTTCCGGTTTCGGTTTCGGTTTTGGGTCCCTCCCAAACCGAAACCGGTGGTTCGGAACCGAAACTGGAACCGAACCGGACCGGTGCCACCTCTACAATGGCCTCACCCATTATATATTTATATATAGAATCCGACATGGGGAATCACACACATTCATACGAAATCAATTGCATAATGTTTTTGTAATTATTACACAACGTTGTGCAATCAGATTTAGTTCAAGAAAAAAAATGTTTGAATTTTTTTTACCTTTGTACCTAATAATTATAGTTTTAGCCTTATTATGTGCCTTTGTACAATTGTGATCGTCGTTTTACCCCAATTAACATGCAAAATGTATTTAGGAAACAACATTTTAGGTTGTGTTTATGAATTCAAACTCAGCTAGTTACCTTTCCATAATTGTCCCCTTTAGTATTTTAATTGAGTATTGGCAAAATATTAAGAAAATCAAAGTTTTCTTTTTCATAGGAATTTAATTCCCGACTTTGTGTAGGGTTTATGTAACTTGATTTTCAACAATTTTTAGTAAATATGTAATCACAAATCATAAATTAAGTTATATTATTTAAATTATAATTCTCGCTTAGCAAACTCCGTCCAAGACGTAAAAAAAAGAAAAAAAAAAAAACAGAGAATTCAGCCCACTATGCATATAAATTAAAGTACTTTATTAATACAATTAACATTTATTTAAATTAATATTCAATCAAATCTTAATTTAGTATGATAATTTATATAAGAAACTTTACAATTAAAATTCAGAAAAGGGCACAAATTAATGTGACCATGTGTATATATATATAGCGAGTCTCTCATAACAGATCATTTATTTTAATTTCGATAAGGATCACCATGAAATCATATCGATTTGAATGAATTTGAATTTGAATTTGAATTTTTTTTATTTTTTTATTTATTTATTTTTTTTTTTTATGGATGGTAAGTTTATCGAAATCTACCTATGAATAAAATTCAAGAATTTTTCAAGCATATAAACTATTTATCCCAATTATTTTAAATATGAAATGCATCAGAAAAATGGGCGAAATATAGGATATTCAAGAAACATAGTTTTAGTGCACGAAAAATTCTCAAATTTTATTAATAGGTAGATTTCAATGAACTTATCATCTATAAAAAAAAATTAAGATCAAAATTTATTCAAATTGATATGATTTCATGACGGTCCTTATTGAAATTAAAATAAGGGATCCTTTATGAGAGACTCACTTTATATATATATATAAAAGGAGGAACAACGAATGAGCTTTTGAGAGATCTAGAAAGAGCTTTACAATTGAAGTTGATAATATGAAAATCTTATAACCAAGATGAATATAAAAAAATAAAAATAAAAATGGAGGTATCATGTACAAGTTTTTTCCAAAAACCCATTAATTATTTAATTGAGACAACTTCAATTTCTTTCAAAATCATCATTATGTCAACCAGCACCACCCATTAATTATTGAATTGAGACAACTTCAATTCCTTTCAAAATCATCATCACGTCCATTAGGACCACCCATTAATTATTGAATTGAGACAACTTCAATTCCTTTCAAAATCATCATCAGGTCCACCAAGACAACCAATAATGTTAAAAAAAAAAAAAAAAAAAAAAGGCTTTGTGAAAAACTTGTGTGGACAGTCTTAATGCTATGTGATGAGATTTTTTGATCTTTGATTCACTCTTCTTTACTGTATCAAGAAACCCTTTTTCTCATTTTCGTAGATCTGATTCTGATCACAAAAAAATTGTTGTTTCATCAAACAGAATTTTGGTTCCGAATTGCTCTGTTCTTTTCAGTTCTGTTTTTCTCTGTTTTCCTTTGATTCTCATCTCTGTTTCTGAAAAAAAAAAAAAAAAAGGGAAAAAAGGAAAAAAAAAATCAATGTTGAACATTTGCATTTTAGAGAATTTTGAGGATTAATAATTAAGGTTAGGGGGGCTCGATTGCCACCCAAAATATTTCTCACTACACCCATAAAATAATAACATTTACAATTCACAAAATATCTTTTTACACCCCATAGAATTTATAGGAAAGAATTGGATACAAATTGGAGTAGCGATATTTGCACCCTAAAAAACCTTATGTACACACCAAATTTATATAATTTTAAAATTCTAAAATTATCCTTAAGTTAAATTATCAATATTATTTTTATTTTAAGAAAAGATTAAAATATCACATCAACAAATTACAAAATATCCATTGCATGAGCCAAAACAAACTTTACAAATCCAAACAAGAGCATAATCAGAGTTGAGTGCATATTGAACCAATGCATGAGAAACTTGGTTAAACTCTCTGTAAGTGAATCGAATTTCAGAAATAGGATAAGCCACTACAAATTCTATTAAAATTTGTCCAGGATTATTACCACTTTATGCTGATCATCCAATTATTTTTTTGAGGAATACAAGTTCGAAGCTAAGTTAACTATGTTAAACCCCATGAGTTTGAATCACTAGGAAATGCAGCTGCTTATAGATTGTTTCAATTGTCATATTTATAGAGAAAGTTTCGGTTCGATTGTCAGATGAGGAGAAGGAGGAAGCAGCTGCTTGAAGAGTGCAGCAGATCGTAAAAGACAATGCAATATAAATTGATCAGATCTCAGATTCTCAATGGTATGGCTCCTCCAATATTTTTTATTTTATTTTTTCTAAAATTAAAAGAAATGGTATAATTGGTAATGTATGGGGTGTGTTTATAGATATAACATTTAAAAAAAAAAGTAATGGTGTGCACATACAAAAAAGGGTGAACATACAGTTTTTTGAGGGTGTAAATATTGCCACCCTACAAATTGTGTTCTTGACTTGAAAATTTCCATTGTGAAGAAGGTTACGTTAGGATACATCACTTTTACCCGGACTACTTCAATATCAAGTACTAATTTTGTAGCATTGATATTAAAATTTGCAGCAACCTGGAGGAATATCGTTTGTTTGTGGAAGCACAATTTTGTTAAAGTTAAATCCTGATTCATATAATCAGCCTTTTTCTCATTTTGTTTGTTTCAAGAATTGCATTTTTATTTATTTTCATGTGATTGTAATCGATTAAAATAGTTTGATTTTAATGTTTCAGTTAATGAATCTTTTTAACAGATTTATATATAAAAAAATAGCTTATAATATTCCAATTTTTAAAGATATATTTGGAATTTTGAAGGTTGTACAAAACAAGTTTTCATTTCTAAATTTTATTAGATGGGTGGAGAAAGCAAATGAGTTTTATGATAAATTTTTTGGATGGCAATAGAGCTACCGTAAGGTTATTATTCAAGATTTTAATGGTTGTATAGAGTCAAATTGATATTTTTATTTTTAATAATGGGTATTTTATGCAAACTGGTGTGAAGAGATTTTTTTTAGGTGGCAATAGCCTCACCCTTTATATATTTATATATGGCATCTGACGTGGGGAATCACACACATTCATACGAAATCAATTGCATAATGTTTTTGTAATTATTACACAACATTGTGCAATCGGATTCAGTTTGAGAGATAAAAATGTACGAAATTTTTGTACCTCTGTACCTAATAATTATTGTTTTAGCCTTATCATGTGCCTTTGTACAACTGGGATTATCGTTTTATCCTTATTAAAATGAAAAATGTATTTAGGAAACAACATTTTAGGTTGTGTTTATGAGTTCAGACTCAGCTAGTTACCTTTCCATAATTGTCCTCTTTAGTACTTTAATTGAGTATTGGCAAAATATTAATAAAATGAAAGTTCTCTTTTTCGTAGGAATTTAATTCCTGATTTTGTGTAGAGTTTATGTAACTTGATTTTCAACAATTTTTAATAAATAATGTTATCACAAATCATAAATTAAGTTCTATTCTTTATATTATAATTCTTGCTTTGCAAACAAGCTCCAAGAACAGAAAAATAAAACTAAAACACAGAGAATTTAGCCATTTATGTATATAAATTAAAGGGTTAAATTCATTTTCGTCCCTCTAGTTTAACCTCATAGCTAAAATGGTCTCGCAGTTAGTCATCCTGTTACGATTTTCATTGAATTAATAGAGAATTCAGAATTGTCTCGTTTAGTCATTCTGTTACGATTTCTGTTGAAAAAGTGAAATCTGAAAGGTACAGAGGGTCAAATGACCCTGCTGCCCCTTAAAGTGGTCAGATTGCTTAAAGTGGGTTAGATTGTCAATTTGACCCTTAACTTAATAAAATCATCAAGGTAAAAAATAAAAAATAAAAAATAAATAATGGATCTTAGCTTTGGCTTGGATTTTGGATCTCTCTATGTGGAAGGCGGTTATGGAGGCAACCAAGGAACTGATCGAGTTTTCAGACTCGATTCGTCAAAACGTCCGATGTGCTCGTTGACAGTGACTACAACAAGAAGTCGTCAAAACGTCCTTCGATTTTCCCCAATGTCATCTCTTGGAAATACAAAAAAAAAAAAAAAAAAAAAAAAAAAAAACAAATTAATACTTCTCTCTCTCTCTCTCTCATGTGAATGTGATGTGATGACATTAGAAATGAAATTATAGATGGATCTCCAGTGGATCTCCATCCACGGAGGATGGGTGGAGAACCGAAGATCCACCCAGATTTTTTTAAAAAGATATTTGTTTCAAATAGGGTTAATATTAAAAACCTCCCCTCACCTTTGAACCATTATTGAATGTAGAGTTACAAATGCTTATATTTTAGAAACCTCCCCTATAAACTAACACCATTAACATACCATTAACATTCCATTTGTGTTGACTGAGTTTGACTATTAAAAAGTCTAAAATGTCCCTATTTAAGCTTCAATTGTATGAATTGACCATTATACCCTTATACTTTTACCAAATAAATTAACAAAATAATACAAAGACAGGAATGTTAACTTGCAAATGAGAAGTTATTTTGTGGACAATTTTGTTCCTAAAAATAACAAAATTACAAATGAACCAAAATCATTGAAAATGAGTATTTGCTTGGATTTATATATATATATATAAGTCAAATAAATAAATAAATACATATTCTAGTTTATTTTCAATGTTTTTGATTCATTTGTAATTTTGTTATTTTTAGGGATAAAATTGTCCACAAAATAGTTTCTCCTTTGCAAGTTAGAATTCTTGCATTTTGTATCAGTTTATTAATTTATTTGGTAAAAGTATGAGGGTATAATTGTCAAATCATACAATTGAAGCTTAAATACAGACATTTTGGATTTTTTAACAGTCAAACTCGGTCAACACAAACGGAATGCTAACGGTGTTAGTTCATAGGGGAGGTTTTTAAAATAAAAGCATTTATTACTATACATCCAATATAAGTTCAAAGGTGAGGGGAGGTTTATAATATTAACCCCTTCAAATATATAGTTTTTCTATTGTCAGTTCGTCCTGATATAAAATATATCAAGACGAAGAATGTTGACCATTAGATTTACATACTTTGACTCAAAGTGTATGCACTTGTCAAAACTTTTCTACAATCTGTGGTCCACATTCTTCATCCTGATGTATTTTATATCAGGACAAATTGATAGTAGAAAGACTGTTCAAATATATATATATATATATTTTCTAGTTTTAAATTTCTTTTTACTTTAGGATTTTCATTTTACAATTTTTTTTTAAGAAATTTAATTTGATAAGATGGATGGTGAAGATTGGTGAAGATACATATTTTAAAAAAATTATTTTTTAATTTTTTAAAATTGTTTTATTTATTTAATTTAGGGATAGGGGTAATGTGTGAGAGAGATAGTTAATTTATTAATTTAGTTATTTTAAGAATAGTTAAGGGTCGTTTGTTTTTTTGTTTGAAGATTGAACAATCCTGAATTTTTCTGAAGACTAAATAGAGAATGAAATCTGAACCTGAATGACATGTTTTTTTTTTCTTCACATCTGAATGTATTGTCAACATATTTGTTTTCTAAAAATAAAATTGTATGAAAATAAGTAATTTTACATTTATACCCATACTAATTAAAAGAAGTAATTAACATGCACCATTCTTTATAACATTTTGTATGTTTTTCTACAAACAAAGTTTAATTTAACAAAATAAAAAATTCATCAAAGAATATAATTTTGCATGTTTTGCAAATAAAGTTTAAGTTCAATTTCTTGTCAAAAAAAGTTTTCAAGTTCAAGTTCAATTTTGTATGTTGTCCACGTTTCTGGTGTATATAATTCATGAAACCATTTTTGTTTTTTTGGTTTCCTAGATCATATGTACCGGAAACCAAATAAAAAAAAAGGGTTCTTGAATTTTTATATACAATTATTCTATAAAGAGTTCTTACCGAGATTTGGTAGGAGAGAAATTCAATTATTTAATCCTTGAAAAATTTCAGTATGAGAAGTAATTAGGGTTTTTTTTTTTTTTTTTTCTTTTCTAAAACCAGTTTAAAATAAGAAATATATTAAAAGAAAAAATTCTACACCATATCAAATTAAGATAAATTTAGAAATATATCTTCTTTGGGAGGATAGACTTGAAAGAAAATATTTTAATTGTAATCCAGTGATTTTGAATTAAGTTAAAAGTTAGGATTTCTTACTTTTTATTTTAAGTTGTTTTTTGATATTTTAAAGTTGTTTGATCACTTAAAAAAGAATAAACAAAACAACTTAATGAGTTCAATTCAGACCCCTTAAGTTTTAAGTGAAAAAAACAAATGACCCCTTAGTTTATTTTTAATTAATCTTTAATTAATATATCAATTTACAGTCTTGCCCTTCGTCAAAATGTTTCTAGACGCAATCAGTGTAAGTTTACACTTTTACCCTCTTAACTTTGACGGAATCTTTGAAAACCCTAACAAAATTAGACGACAGGGACCAAAATACAGGTTTTTGGTAATTAGAGGGACATTTCAACACAATACTGAAAATCGGGGGACTAGTTTGACTATTAGGTCAAACTAGAGGGACAAAAATGAATTTCACCCTAAATTAAAGTACTTTATTAGTACAATTAATATGGGACATTTGTAAAAGTAGTCAAATTAACAAATGGATTATTGTTCTTAGTCAAAAATTTTTAAGTTATTGTTTTTAACCAGATGTAAGTTGTAAAGTCTAAAATGCCCATTTTTTTTTAAAAAAAAATCAATTTTGTTTGTAAAAAGTAAACCCTTTTTTTTTTTTTTTTTTTTTTTACAAACATAAATCTAAATGTTTTAATGTCATTATTAATAATAATAAAAAAAGATCCATCGTTTTCAACTATAGAACCATTGTTTTCAACTACACTGAGAGAGGCAAAGATGATCGGAGAAAAGGTGACAATCGTGCGATGGCGATGAGATAAGGGTGACGCCGACTAGACGACGGCAAAGAAGAATCGGTTGGCTAAACTAACCAGCCATTGACGAAGAAGAAGAAAAAGAGAGGAAGAGAGGAAGAAAGGAAGGGACTAGATCGTGCGACACTTGCAAAGAAGAAACAGGTGCTTTCCGATGACGATTCGACAGCCGGCAACCTAGGTTGACCTCGACCTGTTTGTGAAACAACCCGTTTGTGACCCAATTTCGACCCGTCTTCAACCCACTTCAACTTGAGTTGACTGTAATTGCTTAAGGTACAATTTTTGTTCAACTTGAATAAATTGTGGTTGTTTGGGTATGTTTTGTTTTCTTTGTTGTTTATGGGGTCTTCGACTCTCTTTTTGTTTTGTGATGTGATGTTGTCTTGTTGCCCTTTTTCCTGGCTTCTTGTTTTTATGTTGTTTAGCTTGTTGTCGTGTTGGTATAGGGCTGGTTTTGTTGGGTGTACTCGTCTGTTCTTCCTATCTGTGCTTTGGCTTGGCCTATTTGTGCCTCAATAAATTCTCTTTCTTTTCCACAAAAAGAAAAGAAAAGAAAAGACTACTATATGTTTGATAAAAGTCTTGAATGATAAAAGTCTATCCCATGTATGTCATGTTAGACATGAAATATCCCATGTATATCATGTTGGGCATGAAATATTCCATGTATGTCATGTTGGGTATGAAATATTTTTTTTATGTAGTATTTCATGTGAAGCATGAAATATCCCATGTATATCATGTTATACATGAAATATCCCATATATGTCATGTTAGGCATGAAATAACCTATCTATGTCATGTTGGGCATGAAATATCCCAATTATGCAGTATTTCATACAAGGCATGAAATATCCCATATATATCATGTTGTGCATGAAATATCCCATGTATGTCATGTTGGATATGAAATATCCTATGTATGTCATGTTGGGTATGAAATATCTTAGTTATATAGTATTTCATACAAGGCATGAAATATCCCATGTATGTCATGTTGGGAATGAAATATCTCATATATATCATGTTGGGTATGAAATATCCTATGTATGTCATGTTGGGTATGAAATATCCTCACTATGCAGTATTTCATACAAGACATGAAATATTCCATGTATGTCATGTTGGGCATGAAATGTCCTATGTATGTTACGTTGGGCATAAAATATCCTATGTATGTTATGTTGGGCATAAAATATCCTATGTATGTAATATTGGGTATGAAATATCCTATTTATGCAGTATTTCATGCAAAGCATGAAATATCCCATGTATATCACATTATGAATGAAATATCCTATGTATATCGTGTTGGGCATGAAATATCCTATGTATGTTATGTTGGGTATGAAATATTCTCATTATGCAGTATTTTATACAAGGCATGAAATATCTCATGTATGTCATGTTGGGCATGAAATATCCTATCTATGTCATATTGGGTATGAAATATCCTATTTATGCGATATTTCATGTAAGTCATGAAATATCTTATGTATATTATGTTGTGCATGAAATATCTCATGTATGTCATGTTGGGCATGAAATATCCCGTGCATATCATGTTGGGTATGAAATATCTCATGTACTTCAAAAATACATGATTGCACAATATTAGGCAATGTGTTACGTTAAACATGAAATAACCAACTTATATCACTTTTACCGTGACACATTGCGTGAAATATAATTTCAAACCAAAATCGAAGTTTCTTCAATTGTCAACAAAAAAACTTCAAAATTGAAAAAACATAACAAAGACCCATCAACAATATCATCTAAGAAACATCATAATTTTATTGAAATTGAAGATTTACAAACATTGAAGTTATGATGAGAGATTCAACCGCAAACTCGAAATTTTCAAAAAACTCTTCCCAAATCTTGGTTTCTTTGCAATTTTCCTTCAAAATAACTTTAATTTCTTGACAAAAATTAGTTGAGAATTAATATTTGATAAGGATATGAGTGATAAAAAGATGGGTGATAGAGAGAGATGAGTAATGGAGAGATAAAAAAAATTAAAGGGAAAAAGAGGATAAAAGGATAGTTTTGTAATTTATTGACAAAAAACAATAATGTATTATGATGATTGGTTACAAACAATAAAAAATTAGAATTTGGTTAGAAACAATAATCCATTCTATGGTTAGGTTATTTTTTACAATTTTCACTTATTTTAATTAATAATTTGACTAGAGCTTAATTTAGTATAAGATAATTTACTTACAGTTAAAATTCAGAAAAGGGCACATATTATTGTGACCATATATATATATATATATATATTTATGATCAGTCTATAGGACACCGGTATTTTGTACACCTTTAAAAAACATGTGAATTGCACATGACCATTTGACTTGTTGTTAACTTGTATACTTGTTGAGCATGTTATCATTTAATCAAAGGCAATTTAAATTTCAGCTTCATTAACTGTTCCCTAGATAAAACAATCATATTTTTTTTTCAAATTTAAAAAGCAATTGTTAACCACCAAAATTGGCAAAGGACCAAAGAAGAATTTTCCACCCAGATGCAAGGGAGAAATAGATTTCCAGGTACCATCCGGCTGCTTTAAGAGAGATATCTAGATCAATCCGAATACACACCTCCTCCAGAAGAATCAAGACCAGTAGTTTCTTAACTTCACATATACCTGACAGTACCCCAACACGGAGCTTCATCTAAGTATCCTGATACAGAGCTCCACCCAGTGTCCCGATGCAGAATTCTTGGCCCAGTATCTCGCTACTATATCATCCAGGTATCCCGCTACTACATCAGTTGGTATCCTGCTGCTGCCTCAGCTGGTATCCCGATTCTCAGATGACCAAGTAACCCGTAGAAATCACAAAAATCTTAGACACCTTCTAGAACCGGCTCTCCAGGCAGTTAGGATACCAGACGAAGAATTTACAAAGGCAAGGCTTACATGCCTAGAGGGCCAGATTAAAGCTCCAAGGAAGTATACTGAAACGCCGTCGTTTAGTCAAACAAGGGAGGTAGATTTCTTCCCGCCATTTGAGAGTTCCATTCGAATAAGGAGTCAACTCTATCAGAATCCTCTTAGGAAAGAATCACTTGATTCTAAGGATCAAATCCCGCGACAATCTCGTTGATCGCCAAGGAAAGTCCCATAATTGCTGAAACCTTAGACCGAAATTATAGGAGTTCATGGCAAGCAATGAGACCAATATATATGAAATTATAATCTACAGGAAAGCTGTTATCCGAAAATCGTTAAAAGGACGATAATCCAAATAACCACTTTAAAAAGGGTCAAGATCGAGATTGATCCTGGCCGGAGGGGTATCAAGAAGTTCGATACCAACTAGGTCCCTGCCAATGCATGCATGATAAAGAATACGTGAAATCGATTAGGAATTCGTCTTATTGATCCCTCATTCCCATTACATGAATACACCGACTATAAATCTACTAAGACACTAGATTACATGAAGGTTTCGATTGAAAATATGGATCATGGTAGCGATAAGGAGATTTCCGTCGATAAGTGGGATCATGGTGGAGATAAATCTGTGTCTGTCGATAAGTAGCCTGTCGGGGGTCCCCATTTTTCGATGAATAAGTTGTTATATATATAGGTCCTGTTTGCTTGCCATGCACTCCTACAATCTCGGACTAGGGTTTGGCCGCTTGCAGGATCCTTCTTTTTAGGAAATAAAATCGGAGCTTTAATGCGCTGAATTCAGTCTTTCCTTCCTGGGAGGAGTCAATCACTTACCTTCCTAGTAGGATTCCTACTGTAATGTCCTGCCCAAATTAGGACTCTCTGGCGGGAAGGAGTATACCTCCTTTGTACGGTGACGTTTTACTGGTTCTTTTGTGGAGCTTTTAGTTCTTGGTGTTTAGGATCCTGCTTCCTGGTGCTCTTCTGCTCTAGCGGGCTGCCTACATCTAGTAAGCATCCTACTGACGGCAGTAGGGGGATATCTAGCCAGCTTTGTAGTAAGGTGATCAATAGAACTCCGTGTCGAGGTGCTGCAGGGTCCGTAGGAAGCTGTATCGGGGTGTAGCGGGGTCTATAGGAAGCCCGGTTATAGCCGGGTTTGATCTCGCTGTGAGTTCTAGTGAGTATTTTTGGTTCTCGGCCACTTTGTTGAGCTTAAGATGCTTGGCGGGGTGGACCCCGCTGAAGGAGGTGTGTGTTGGGATCAACCGGGGTCCACTTTGTCGTGGTATCCGGGTTGGGTACTGTTATAGCCTTCTCATGTCGAGGTGGAAAATTCTTCTTTGGTCCTTCGCCGATTTTGGCGGTTAACAGAAGTCCCCCCTGACTTGGACACTGATACCTTGTCGGGGTCGGGGTCAGGATCTTTTTATTTGCTTAAAGGATTTTCTACCTTATCCCCTTACCTTCCTTGTCTGACTGGGTTTCCGCTTAAGAGAAGGAAATCCTTAATTTGTCCGTTATCACTGATTACGTGTCGACTGTTGATTGGGTTTCCCCTTTCTTCAAAAAGAGCCGTTTTGGCGCGATTAATGCGGAAAACGCCTCAACCCCTCCTCCCGGTCACCGATTCCGGTTTCCAAGTAAGTAACCGTCATTCCTCCTCTATAAATAGACCGGCTCCACTGGTGATTACTTGCTTTCTCTTGAACATTCAAAATCGCGACTGAACACAAGAACTTTCTGCTCTACCTTCTTCCTCTTTTCTCACAGCAATCTTTCGAAGAAATCCTTCTTCTCTTCTTCTTCTATAATGGCTTCTCCTTCACAACTTCCTTCCTCTCAAGAAAAACTTGACGAACAAAACCCTTCTGCGGTGGCGAATCCTACTCGTCATGATCCCGCTTCCCCCCCCAATCCGATAGTATTGACGCCCTCTTCAGTACGGAGGCGGCTGACGCGGTGGCAGATTCCCTGACGTCGGAGAAGAAAAAACGGGGTCGAGAGGGGGACGAAGTGGCTGAGGAGAACCTACGGGCTCAGCGACGCCGTTCTGCCCGAAACCCCCGAATTGGGTCGGGTTTCCACAATAATCCTAAGGACCCAGCCTTGATTGGTGATGAGGTGGGTGCCTTACAGTCTGGTGGCAACGAGGAAAGTGGCGGACCTGACGTTACACTAGTCGGGGTCCAAACGGGCTCCTTCGCCGCCTTTCATGACGGTCGGATTATACCCGACTCCGTTTGTACGGTGGATGCGCTCAATAAACTACGGGAAGAGTACAACATTCCGGAATACATCACTCTATCCCTTCCCCACAGGGGTTACGATGTATACACCCCGCCTCCAGACCGCCTACTGATCCACAAAGCTGCTTTTGAGTGTGGAGTCCGGCTTCCGCTGCACCCTACTCTCCGTCGAGCTCTTGTCGCGCTCGAATTGGCCCCTCTCCAAATCTCGCCGGGCTTCTGGAAGCATCTGACGGGGTTCCTGGTGCTCTGGAAGGAGCAGTGTGAGAAGGATCACATCGAGCGGGAGCCGGGATTGGACGAACTCCGCTATCTTTTCAACATTGCCAGTATGGTGCCTCGGGGTCAATTCTACTTGAGGGCGTCCAACGACTTGAAGTTCACTGTCCCGAGGGCAAATGTGAAGTACTCGGCGCCCTGGAAGGAGGAGTGGCTAGTGGTGGAGGGCGAATGGGGGCATACTGCTTTCGTTGGGGGGTATGAGTATCCCGTCCCCACTCAGTTTACAGCGAGGGATAAGTGGGCAAAGGGGACGCTGGCTCCTGAATCCCAGGAGATTTTGACAAGGATCCTGAAGAGGGGTTACACCAACATGCAGTATCCCACTTTGGATCCCTTTGAGGGAGCCCGCTTGGAGCGGTATCTGAGGATTTCCCTCGCTCTTCCTGGTGAGTTAACTGTATCTTGCTTCTCTGTTTCTATATATATATATATTCCTTCTTCTGATTCTCGCTGAACTCTTCTCTTCTTGCAGTATCGGCTACCCCGGTGGTAACGGGATCTTCTTCATCTTCTGGAGCAGGGGATAAGACTCGGCCAGCTCTTCCTTCCCCTGTTCCTTCTCCTACCCCTGCTGCCAAGACTGCGTTAGGATCCCTCCAAGTGGGAACCGACCCCAACACTCCTCCTGCTCCTGCTTCAGCGAGGTCTAGGGCCAAGACTTCCCTTCCCTCTACTCCTCCCTCGCGCTCGAGGATTTCGGCGATGTTGGCCAGGGCGGCTAAGGCCCGAGGCTCCGGAAGGTTAGGGCAGAAGAAAGTGGCTCCTGCAACGAAGACGTCACCTGCTCCTCCTCTTATTACAAAGTCTTTCAAGGACCCAACCAGAATCTTGGTAGAGGAGGCAGCTACTCCCATTTCTTCCCCAGTTGCTGATGTGGCTTCTGGATCGGGGTCGAGGTGTACTACCTTTAATGAGGTAGTGTCCAGGTTTGCGGCCTCCTGCCCAGGTGGAGATTTGAAAGATATGGCCAAGCTTCCTACAGACATCCTGGTCACCAAGGGGGCTTCGGTTCTAGCTGAGGTAAACTTCTACTCCTTTCTTGTTGTTTAATTCCTCCTCCTGCTAAGTATTGACTCTCTTTCTTCTCGCAGGGCTTCAAATTTGCCATGGCCATGGAGAAGCAGCTGCTAACATTGAGGGAGGCTTATATCGGCCTCCAAGCGAAGCTGGAGGATACCCAACAGGAGTTGGTCCAGACCCAACAGAGCTTGGCTCCTCTGCTGCAAGTCGCCAAAAATGCAGAAGAGGGGAGGCAGGAGGCTTTGGTGGCTCTTAGGCGTGCTGAACGCAGCCTGGACACCGAGACAGTCAGGTCTCTTCGCCGCCGGGAGGAGAGGGAGTGCGTAAAACGAGAGAAGCAACTGCTACAGAGCGAGAATCAACTCCTTCGGGAGACTATAGCAGGCTTGGAGGCTCAGCAAGGGCCTTCATTTGAGGATGGTTATTTTACAGCCTGCTACGAGGTGGCTACAGCTTTGCCTCCTCCCTTCAACCTCGAGGCAGCCTTGAACTGGGATCGGGAGCAGATTATGGCAAAGGCTGCCCTGCTAGCAGGAGGGGATCAAGAGATAGAGGCCCCTCCACAGGAAGTGGTCCATCTGGATCAAGAAGCTGACGTGGCTGCTGAAGTCCAGCATGACGGCACTGAGGGAGCTGATCTAGATCCTTCTGCCATTGAAGAACGAAGAGTGGATCCCGAGTCCGCTACTGGTGCGGTCCTCGTGGAGGAGGATGAGGGGCCAGCTAGATCCGAGGTCCCGGTGGTTGAGGGGATTCAGACTAGGTCTTCTGTCATGGAGGAGGTTGTCCAAACTGATGCAGCAACTGAGCCTTTGGGAGAAGGGGCAGCTGGCCAAGAAGAGCATCCAGAGGAGGAAAAAGAAGCTTAGTCTGGCCTCCCTTTTTTATTAAAAATTTTTTGTAGCCCGATTGGGGAATTGGGCACCCTGATTATAAATATAGCAGCTTTTCTGAATACTGTGTCTTGTTTACTTTGTACTTAGAAAACTTTTATTGCATATAAATTTGTTGATGCTTGAAATCCTGATGGGTAACTGGACCCCGATGGGTAATAAGGATGATGACTGGACCCCGATGGGTAATAGAGATAAAACATGTGCTTATAACCATAAGAACCAACGGGGTAAAACCACATCTTCCTCTAATCGGACTCCCTTAAACATATCATAGTATAAAGTGTTATAGCAGTTATTCGAGAAATCCTACTCCTTACGAACAATTCATCTTGCTGAGGATGGACTTCTAAGTTTCTTTCTGACTGCTGGTCCGCTGTCGGGGTAGCAAGCGGGAAAATAAAGAGTGAAGTATCCCGATGAGTCTCCCTGATGTTACTGTAGATTTGTCCTGGTAGGCTACTAAAGCCACTTTAGCACCAGGCTTCTTGGAGGAGGGTATTTCCCTACCAAGGCAGCAGGAGCGCCCTCAGGCTATTTCCTGATCTTGAGGTGCTTTAACAATGGAGATCCTCTTGGCGGGCTTGACCGAGCCCGAGGCATCAGGAGCGCCCTGAGGCTATTTCCTGGTCTTGAGGCACTTTAACAATGGAGACCCTCTTGGCGGGCTTGACCCCGTCCAAGGCATCAAGAGCACCCTGAGGCTATTTCCTGGTCTTGAGGCGAAGTAAGAAATCAGGTACCCTGAGGCAGCCCGACTCTTACTGTAATCTGTCCTGGTAGGCAACTAAGGCCACTTTAGCACCAGGCTTCTCGGAGGAGGGTATTCCCCGACCAAGGCTATCCTGGTAGGCAACTAAGGCCACTTTAGCACCAGGCTTCTCGGAGGAGGGTATTCCCCGACCAAGGCTATCCTGGTAGGCAACTAAGGCCACTTTAGCACCAGGCTTCTCAGAGGAGGGTATTCCCCGACTGAGGCAGCAGGAGCGCCCTTAGGCTATTTCCTGGTCTTGAGGCGCTTTAATAATGGAGATCCTCTTAGCGGGGTTGGCCCCGTCTAAGGCATCAGGAGTACTATGTAGTTCCCCTGGTCTTGACTTAGTAACGGAGATCCTCATAGAAGGTTTGACCCCGTCTAGGGCATCAGGAGCTTTAAGAAGTTCTCCTGGCCTTTAGGCGATTCTGTAGGTGATATCAGTAGGATATAATCGGGCACTGGAACACAGGAGAATCATATAGAAGAAAGAATTGCTTTTATTTAATTTCCCAAACGGTACAAATATGAACTCGGGGTGAGCATTCCGCTAGGTACAAGCATAGTTTCTTAAGGATAGAATTTTCGAAGATGATCGGCATTCCATGTATGATCCACCGGGTAACCCTCCATGTCTTCGAGCTTGTAAGCACCACCCCGGAGTGATGCCTTAACCAAGTATGGACCCTCCCAGTTAGGGGCCAGTACCCCGTCAGACCTCCTTCTTGTATTCTGGGTCACCTTCCTGAGAACCAAGTCTCCCTCTTTGAAATTTCGGGCCCTCACCTTCTTGTTGAAGTGTCGGGCTATCTTGCTCTGGTATACGGCCACCTTCTCTGCGACTTTGCTTTGTTTTTCCTCCAGCAGGTCCAAGCTAGCTCTCAACTTGGCCTCATTATCTTCTGGCTCATAATTTTGAACCCGGAAAGATATGAGCTTATGTTCGATGGGCAAGACTGCTTCTGCCCCAAACACCAGGGAGTAGGGGGTTTCTCCGGTTGCTGTCCGCCTAGTTGTTCTGTAGGCCCAAAGCACGTTGGGTAATTCTGCCACCCATAATCCTTTCTTCTGTTGGAGCTTTTTCTTTAGGAGCTTCTTAATGGTCTTGTTGGTTGCTTCGACCAGCCCGTTGGTTTGAGGATGGGCCACCGAAGCAAAACGGAGATTGATCCTCTGGTCTGCACAGAATTCTCGGAAGTTGGCATTGTCAAATTGCTTTCCCAAATCAGTTATGATGGCCATTGGGGTGCCAAATCGGCAGACTATGTGTTCCTTGACAAAGTTGGTGGTCTTTTCTTCGGTTATCCGGGTGAGTGCCTTAGCTTCCACCCACTGAGTAAAGTAATCTATCGCCACTACTGCGTGCTTGGCTTGGCCGGGTGCAGTGGGAAGTGGCCCGATCAAGTCTAGTCCCCAGATGGCAAATGGGTAGGGAGTGCTGATTGAGGAGAGTCTCTCTGGAGGGAGATGATGAAGGTTGGCTGTTTTCTGGCAAGCCTCACAGGATCGCGCGAACTGCCTTGCGTCCTGGTGTATAGTCGGCCAGTAGTAGCCCATCCTGACTACCTGGTAAGCCAAAGTTTCCCCTGACACGTGGTTACCACAATCCCCAGAGTGCACCTCACTGAGCGCCCAGTGCGCGTCATCGGGATGGAGACACCTGAGCAGAGGGAGAGATTTCCCCTTACGATATAGGTGTCCTTCTACCTAGCAGTACCGGGTAGCTGTCCTCTTGAGCCGACGGGCTTGATCCGGATCTGCTGGGAGAATGTCGCTTTGGAGATAGTCTGCTATTGGATCCATCCAACATGGGAGGCGGCTTACTGGGAGGACTTCTGCCTCTTTCGCTATGCTGGAGAAAGGAACCAATTGAAGGGGTACCCCTTTTGGTAAAGCGTGTCCCTCTCCTGTGGCAATCTTGGCTAAAACATCTGCGCGATGGTTTTTCTCCCTAGGCACTTGCTCTATCCTTACACCCTTGAACTTCTTCATAGCCTCCTGAACTTTAGCCAGGTAAGCTATCATGTTGTCACCTTTTGCATGGTATAATCCTGTCACCTGGTTGACCACTAGTTGTGAATCGCTCTTGATCTGAAGATACTCAGCCCCCAGAGCCCGTGCTACCTTCATTCCTGCTAGCAGAGCCTCATATTCCGCTTCGTTGTTGGTGGCTCTGAATTCAAACCTGAAGCAATGACTTACTTCAATTCCCACGGGGTCGATCAGGACGATCCCGGCTCTGCATCCCGACTGGTTCGATGCTCCATCCGTGTAAAGAATCCACATCTTGCTATCTACGGGCCATTCCAGAAGGGTTTGATCCGGGTCTGGGTCTGCCAACACACCCTGGTTCAGGATTGGGCCAAACTCCACTATGAAGTCCGCCAGGGCTTGAGCTTTGATCGTGGTTCTCGCCTTGTACTTGATGTCGAACTGTGTGAGCTCTAGGGCCCACAAAACCAGTCTGCCTGAAACATCCGGCCTCTGGAGAAATTGTCTCAAAGGTTGATCTGTGACGACCGCGATGGTGTGGGCTTGAAAATAAGGCCGGAGCTTTCTAGATGTTGTTACTAAGGCGTAGGCGAGTTTCTCTAGCAAGGTATAATTCTTCTCGGACTTTGAAAGAGCCCGACTCACGTAGTAGACCGGCCTCTGTACCCCGTCACTGCATTCTTTCACCAAGGCTCCACTAGTTGCTACTTCAGAAACTGCTAGGTAGAGCAGGAGTTCTTCACCCGGGATTGGTTTTACCAATAGCGGAGGGCTTGACAGGTATCCCTTTAGAGCCTGAAAGGCCTGCTCGCTCTGCTCATCCCACTTCATCTTTTTCCCCTGCTTGATGATTTTGAAAAAGGGGAGACATTTGTCTGTGGAGCGGGATATGAAACGGTTCAAAGCCGCTATCCGCCCGGTTAAACCTTGCGCCTGCTTGAGGTTTGTAGGAGACTCGAGATCTAAAATGGCTTTGATCTTCTCAGGATTTGCCTCGATTCCCCTTTCATGCACCATGAATCCCAAGAATTTGCCTGCTGCCACCCCGAACGCACACTTAGCGGGGTTCAGCCTCATCTGGTTCTGCCTTATTACCTGGAAGGTTTGGCGTAAGTCCCCTGCATGCTGTCTTGCTTCTAGAGATTTAGTGATCATGTCATCTATGTATACCTCCATGGACCTCCCTATCTGTTCCTTGAATAGTTTGTTCACCATGCGCTGGTAAGTGGCACCTGCATTTTTGAGTCCGAATGGCATTACCTTGTAACAGTAGAGACCTTGTCCTGTGATGAAACTAGTCTTGTCTTGATCTGAAGGATGCATCATGATTTGATTGTACCCCGAGAAAGCATCCATGAAACTTAGGAGCTTATTTCCTGCAGTGGAGTCAATGAGCTGATCTATTTTTGGTAGGGGGAAGCTATCTTTGGGACAAGCCCGATTGAGATCGGTGTAGTCCACACACATCCGCCACTTTCCGTTGGATTTGGTTACCATGACCACGTTAGCGATCCACTCAGGGTACCGGGATTCCCTGATGAATCCGGCCTTCAGGAGCTTGTCAACTTCTTCTTGGATTGCGGCATTCCGTTCTGTGTTGAAGTGTCTTCTTTTCTGTTTCACTGGCTTGAAAGTTGCATCCACTACCAACCTATGGGAAGCCAAGCCAAGGGGAATGCCAGGCATCTCATCATGACTCCAAGCAAAGATATCGTTATACTCTCTGAGAAGCTCTATCAAGTTACTCTTCACCTCCGGGTCCAGACCTTCTCCCACTTTTACTGTCTTTGTTGGGTCCTCCCTCCGGATCTGGACCTCCTCTAGCTGCTCCACGGGGTTCCCACTGGCCCAACCTCGCTCTTCCTCTTCTGACTCCTCCACGATTATGTCTGGTACCTCTCCTTCTTCTAAAACATAATCATACTGCTCTGTCGTTCTCTGACTTGGGTAGCTGGCCACCGATGCGCATTGCTTAGCCAATGCAGCGGGGTTAGTTGACACCGCATAGCAGTTTCGGGCTGCCTGCTGGTCTCCTCTTACTTCTCCTACTCCCGACCCTACTGGAAACTTCATCACGTTGTGGTAGATAGACAGTACTCCTCTAATCCCTGATAAGAAAGGCCTTCCTAAAATTGTGTTGTACGCAGATGGGGTGTCTACCACGATGAACTCCGTCATTATGTTTTGCTGAAGAGGAGCTTCTCCGACTATCACTGGCAGTATCTTTGTTCCCATCGGCATTACGGAGTCCCCTGTGAATCCGTATAGTAGAGAGGTGCAACTGTTGTAGCAAGAATTCTTCAGGTTAAGCTGCTCATGAGCCCCCTTGAACAGAATATCCACGCTGCTTCCCGTATCGATCAGGACGCGGTGTACTAGGCAGTTAGCGATCTGCACTGTTATGACCATGGGTCATCATGTGGCTGTACTGTATTGTAGACATCCTCCTCCGTGAAGATGATCTTGGTTGAGCGGGATAGATCTCGGGGTCCACCATTGACTTTCAGTATCTCATGGTCAGCGTTAAGCCTGGGAATCTTCCTTGCGTGGTTCTTCCTTGAATTGTTGGAGGTTCCAGCCAAGGTGGGGCCCCCACTGATGGTGTGAATCACCTGGATTTGCTGCATTAGATCCTTTTCTCCTTCTCTCCTCCTTTCCGCTGCTTCTTGCATCCCGCTTTGAACCTGCTTCCCTTCTTTGATGCTATCTCGTACCTGTTGTAAAAATTCGGTTAGGAGTCCTCCCCTTACCAGTGCTTCTATCTGATTGCGGAGACTGTAGCATTCTGAGGTGTTGTGCCCCACGTCTTCATGGAAGTCGCAATACTTGTACTGATTCCTCCTGTCTACCGGGATTTTTATGGGAACCGGCTTTCTGAGTAGACCCTTGTCTCGAATGGCGAGATAGATAGTTTCCCGTGATGCATTGAGAGGGGTATAATGGTTATATCCTTCTTCCTCTCTCGTTATTCTGGATACATCCTTCAAGGGGAGCTCTCTGGGGGGCGACCTCCTGACCGGGTACCCCTCTTGGTACGAAGGAATGGGAGGCGGCCTGTATGTCGACCGGTTTGGAGGTTGATTCTGAAACTTCCTAGCTGGGGCAGGTTTTGGAGCTTCCTTTTTAGGGCGTGGTGCTAACCGGGCTTCATCATGTTCAATCTTGATCCAGAGTTGTTCCTCAATGTCCACCTGTTCTAGAGCCCGATTGTAGGCTTCCTGGTACGTCTCAGGTGGATGCTTGGCGAAAGATCGGAACAGCCTGTCAGCCCACAAATTCCTCCGGAAATTTGCTAATGTTTCCTTCTCGTTGAACACACCCATCTGGACGACCTCTTTGTGGAATTTCTCCACATAAGATCTCAGAGTTTCACCTCGTTCTTGAACTACGTACTGCAGTAGGATAGGATCCTTGGGACGGGGTTTGATTCGCTGAAACTGTGCACAGAAAGCTTTGGTAAGTTTGGAGAAAGAATCAACACTACCTGGTGGTAATTTTCTGAACCATGTCTTGGCACAGTCTGTTAGAGTTGAAGGGAACATCCTGCACATGGCTATCCTGGTTGCACTCTAGACCTCCATCTGGTGTACGAAGCTTTCCAGGTGGCTGACGGGGTCTTCTGTTCCAGAATACTTTTCTGAAGGCATCCTGAATTTGGGGGGTAGCCCCGCCTCCCTAACTCTCTTGGAGAATGGTGCATTCATCTCGCCCAAAGGATTCTTTTGGATCCCCTGATGCTTTCCCTTCTTTAACTGCTCCAACTCCTTCGCCATCCTCGTCATCTGGTCCTCCAGGCGCTGAGACTTCTTGGTTCCGGATCGAGCTACTGAAACTTCATTATCCGAAGATTCTGAATCGATGACTACCTCCTTTCGCTTAACTCTTTGATGCCTCTCCCTGGAAATCCTCCGAGATTTGGCACTTTCCTCAGAATTGGGACGGGATTCCCTCTCCTTGGTCCGCGGTCTTGGTGGGGATTGAATCTTCCTGAGAGGAACCTCAATCGCGGATTTTACTAGTCGGGGTCTAAAATCCGCCTGTCGGACTGGGAGAGGGGGGCCCAATCGGTCGAAGACTTGAGCCCGAGTGCTTGGCCTGACATCGTTCTGGATCCCGGCTGCTTCAAATGGGATTCCCTGGGCTATCATCCGGAGCCGGATCGCTTCTACGTAGGCTGCGGCTTGCTGTTCTAAGACATCTCAGTTGTCCCCTTGCCCAGCGGGGTTTTGAGGGACAGGGTCTGCAGCCGGTGGGGGCACTGGTGGAGGATTCTCGCTCCTGATACCCTTACCCCGCCTCTGAGCTCTTTCAGTGGAGGCAAGGGATTGGAGCCCTGATGGCTCGGGACGACCCTGGGAGGATCGGATTCTCATTCCGAATATCTCTGGGTGGAAGTAGGCTGTTGCTAAACAATGGTTGGGAAATCTTTGTTCCCACAGACGGCGCCAAAAGTGTTATCCGAAAATCGTTAAAAGGACGATAATCCAAATAACCACTTTAAAAAGGGTCAAGATCGAGATTGATCCTGGCCGGAGGGGTATCAAGTAGTTCGATACCAACTAGGTCCCTGCTAATGCATGCATGATAAAGAATACGTGAAATCGATTAGGAATTCGTCTTATTGATCCCTCATTCCCATTACATGAATACACCGACTATAAATCTACTAAGACACTAGATTACATGAAGGTTTCGATTGAAAATATGGATCATGGTAGCGATAAGGAGATTTCCGTCGATAAGTGGGATCATGGTGGAGATAAATCTGTGTCTGTCGATAAGTAGCCTGTCGGGGGTCCCCCTTTTTCGATGAATAAGTTGTTATATATATAGGTCCTGTTTGCTTGCCATGCACTCCTACAATCTCGGACTAGGGTTTGGCCGCTTGCAGGATCCTTCTTTTTAGGAAATAAAATCGGAGCTTTAATGCGCTGAATTCAGTCTTTCCTTCCTGGGAGGAGTCAATCACTTACCTTCCTAGTAGGATTCCTACTGTAATGTCCTGCCCAAATTAGGACTCTCTGGTGGGAAGGAGTATACCTCCTTTGTACGGTGACGTTTTACTGGTTCTTTTGTGGAGCTTTTAGTTCTTGGTGTTTAGGATCCTGCTTCCTGGTGCTCTTCTGCTCTAGCGGGCTGCCTACATCTAGTAAGCATCCTACTGACGGCAGTAGGGGGATATCTAGCCAGCTTTGTAGTAAGGTGATCAATAGAACTCCGTGTCGGGGTGCTGCAGGGTCCGTAGGAAGCTGTATCGGGGTGTAGCGGGGTCCATAGGAAGCCCGGTTATAGCCGGGTTTGATCTCGCTATGAGTTCTAGTGAGTATTTTTTGTTCTCGGCCACTTTGTTGAGCTTAAGATGCTTGGCGGGGTGGACCCCGCTGAAGGAGGTGTGTGTTGGGATCAACCGGGGTCCACTCTGTCGTGGTATCCGGGTTGGGTACTGTTATAGCCTTCTCATGTCGAGGTGGAAAATTCTTCTTTGGTCCTTCGCCGATTTTGACGGTTAACAAAAGCGATTTGAAATCGGCTCCTAAAAAATCCTAAAACCCTTCAGCCTATTCTACTTATAGACATGCACGATAATGCCACTGCCATCTCCTCCACCAACTGAAATTCCCGACCATCACCATAGATATAAGAAAAATCCAATGTATCCATGTTATAAATGATATCATCAATAAAAATTGGGTTTATTCAGCTTATTCCTTGAGTTAAAATCTTGTTTGCATTGATAAGAACATTACAGGTATCGAACCGCTTGATACCCCTCCGACCGAGATCCACCATGATCTCGGTCATTAAAGTCGTTATTTGGAAATCCACTCAGTGACGATTTTCTGGTAACACTTTTGGTGCCGTCTATGAGGAACACCTTCCCAACCAATCACTTAAAACAGCTCAGTTCTACCCAAAGATCTTTAGAATGAGACTCCGATCCTCTTAGGTTCATCCCGATCCATCAGGACCCCAGTCCCTCACTTCCATCGAAGGAGCACAAAGGTGGGGTAGAGGATCCAAGAATGATAATCCGACACCAGCACCCCCTCCAGCTGCGGTCCCTATACCCCGAGACCCAATTGGACATGAAATTGATCGGGGCGTCCTAGAATAGCAAGCTACAGCTTACGTAGAAGCCATCTGTCTCTAGATGATAGCACAGGCAATTCCCTTCGAAGCAGTCAGGCTCGCAGGAGATATTGGCCTAGGTACCCGAGTACTAATGTTTGACCAACTGGGACCACCTCTCCCAACCCCAGTCCGTCAAATGGATCTCAGACCCAGATTAGTGAAATCTGCCATTGAGATTCCTCCTAGAAGGGCCCAACCCTCAGTGAAGCCAAGGGCAAAAGAAAAAAATTCACAGCCTGATTCAGAAGGAAGTGCCAGATCTAGAAGGAGCCCCAGAATGAAATATCAGAAAGCTAAGTGGAAAGACATGGCCATCAATTCAGAAACCTCAGATGAAGAAGGTTCGGTAGCCCGATCTGGAAGCAAGAAATCCAAGTGCTTGGAAGATCAGATGGCCAAAATGGTAAAAGAGCTTGAGGAATTGAAGAAGGGAAAGCACCAAACAACTCGGAAAAATCCCTTGGGAGAGATGAATGCACCATTCTCCAAGAGAATCAAGGAGGCGAAATTACCCCCCAAGTTCAGGATGCCCGCTGAAAAGTATTCCGGAACAGAGGACCCAGTCAGCCACCTAGAGAGTTTCGTCCACCAGATGGAAGTCCAAAATGCAACCCGATCAGCTATGTGCAGGATGTTTCCTTCGACTCTGACCGACTGCGCCAAGACATGGTTCAGGAAATTACCATCAGGTAGTGTTGATCCTTTTCTAAACTTACTGCGGCCTTTTGTGCACAGTTTCAAGGAATCAAGCCTTGTCCCAAGGATCTTATTTTGCTTCAGTATGTGATCCAGGAGCGAGGTGAAATCTTGAGATCTTATGTGTAAAAATTCCATAAGGAGGTTATCTAGATGGGAGTATTTGACGAGAAAATGACATTGACGAATTTCTGGAGAAACCTGTGGGTTGGTAGAATGTTCTAGTCATTTGCTAAACATCCACCAGAGACTTACCAGGAGGCCTACAATCGGGCTCTGGAACAAATGGATATAGAAGAACAGCTCCGAATCAAGGTCGAGTATGATGAAGCCTGATTAGCACCACGTCATAAGAATGAGGTTCTGAAGCCCACACCGACCAAAAGGTTCTAGAACCAGCCCCCAAATCAATCAACCTATATGTCACCTCCTCTTCCTTTGTACCAGGAATGATACCCAGCCAGAAGAACACCTCTCAAAACTACCCCTCTAAAGGAAGTAGCCCGGATAGCAAGGTTGGAAGATGGGTACAACCATTACACCCCCTTCAACGTTTCGCGAGAAACCATTTACCTCGCTATCTGGGATAAGGGCTTACTCAGGAAGCCGGGTCCCATGAAAGCCCCAGTTGACAGAAGGAACCGTTACAAGTACTGCGACTTCCATAAGGATGTGGGACATAACACATTTGAATGCTACAGCCTCCGTAACCAAATCGAAGGATTGGTAATGGGAGGCCTTTTGCCTGAGTTTTTACAGCAGGTACGAGACAGCATCAAGGAGGGGAAGCAGGTACAGAGCGAGATGCAGGAGGTAGTAGAAAGACGAAGGGATGGGGAGAAGGATCTGATGCAGTAGATCCAGGTTGTAAGGATTCTCGGTTTTTGATTGGCTTATTTCGTGTGCAAACCACATATTGGGGTTGTTTGTAAATGGTAGCTTAAGTGATAGGTGTTCATGCTCAATGACCCTTCTCAAGACCTCAAGGTGGACAAGCACTCAAAGGTATATCTTGTGCTTACTTTCTTATTGAAGAGATTTAATTGCACACACTCACTTGTAATGTTTTCATATGTATGCTTTACTTTAGTGTGCATTTTCTTCAAATGTCACTTTTCACACTAGCACATTGTTTGTCATATCTTGGTGTGTGTTTTGTGTCGTGTAATTTGTTTCCCGAATATGTTCGGAAACATCCGCGCTTGCACGATAGTGTGCTTGGTTTTACGCGAAGATCACCTTCGGAGAATGCCCTTGGCTTCTCCTTTGGTTTCACCATCATTGGTGAAACGACAGTTTGATCGGCGGCCATGACCGCCGAATGAAACCGCCGTTTGATTCCAGAAAGCTCTGGACTGAATCTACGGTTAAGATCGATGGTCAGGCCGCCGAATCGAAACCGCCGAATTAGACCTGATGCATTTATTATTCTCGGGTTTTGTTCGGCGGTTTAATCGGTGGCCTAGTCGCCGAATGAAACCGACGAAATAGATATTTTAGGTCGGTTTCTTTTTGGGTTTTGATCGGCGGTTTCGATGGACCACCGAATCTGGTCGCCGAATGATCCCCTGCTTCTCGGGTTCAATTCGGCGGTTCAATTCTGCGGCCACGACCGCATAATGAAACCGTCGATCGGTGATTTCAAGGGCAAAATTGTCTTTTCATTTGCCCTGTTCTTGATGTCTATAAATATCATACTTTCTCATTTCTCTAAGCTAGTTCTCTGACTCTAAAGAACCCTAAACTTGAAAGAGAGATTTTAGAGAGAAAATCAAATCAAGAACTCATTTTTATACACTCAAATTATACACATATGCATCAAAGATCATCTAAGCATTTTCTAGCATAGTTAGTTTGCTTATTTGAGTGAGTATTGGTCATCACACTTCCCTTGGTATGTTCTTCACTTTTATCATTGATATTGTGTTTTATTTATCAAGGCATCTCTTTTATTATTTGAATGATCTTAGATTAATATCTTATATTCAAAATAGAGATTGTTTGTGATGACATGATTGAGTGTTGTATTGTGATAGCTATCTAGGTTTTTATAATCTATTGTTAGCTAAGCTATTTGACATGTCATTTAGCAATTGATATCTAGGATTGCATTTGTTGCCATATTATCATCTTAGATAAGCATATAAGGTTGCCTAGCTCTTATATGCATGTATTGAGTATTTCCATATATTCACACATAGGTTGTTTTATCTCTTCATTAAGAATTTAAGTCTTGTTGGCTAAGGTTGCTTAGGCCACAAGCAATATGGACTAGAACCACTTTTAAAGGCCCACGTGGTAGAAGTGGGGGGTTACAGACTGGAGTGTTAGACGAGGTCTACATAGGTTGTAAACTTCATTTCAATTAGTGGATTTCGAGGTTCAAGTGTGGCGCACTAAACAGCCCGTGGTTTTTTCCCAGTGGTTGGGTTTTCCACGTATACATCAAGTGTCATTTATAATTCCGCACCATATTACACTTGTTGTTTTTATATTGACTATTAGGGGCATTTTCGGAATATTGACCTTAAACGAAAATTGGGTGAAAATTAGTTAAAATCTATTCACCCCCTCTAGATTAATATTTGTATACACACCGTGTTTATTTGTGAACTTTCACAGGTGATTCATATCATTAGTGGAGGCCTTACCTTGGCCGGATTCTCAAACAATTTGAGAAAGAACCACATCAGGAAGATACCTAGGCTCAATACCGGTCATGATGTACTCAAAGTCAGCAATGGATTCCGAGATTCATCCTGCTCTATCAGGATTGTTTTTACAGAGGAAGATGTCTACAATACAGTTTAGCCCCATAATGATCTCATGGTAATTTTGGTACAGATAGCCAATTGTCGGGTTAACCGTATCCCGATCGATACAGGAAGCAGTGTTGACATCCTGTTCAAGGGAGCACATGAGCAACTCAACTTGAAGAATTCATGTTATAATAGCTGCACCTCGCCTTTATACAGGTTCACAGGGGACTCTGTTATGCCTATGGGATCAAAAATTCTACCCATGATAGTTGGAAAAGCTCCTCTTCAGCAGAACGTGATGACATAATTTATCGTGGTAGATACCCCGTTTGTTTACATTGCAATTATGGGTAGACAATTCCTATCAAGGATTAGGGGGGGTACTATTCATCTACACAACGTCTTGAAATACCCAGTAGGAACAGGAGTAGGAGAAGTCAGGGGGGATCAATAGGCAGCCCGCAACTGCTACGCAGTGTCTACCAATCCCGCTGCGCTTGCTAAACAGTGCGCGCATGTGACTGGTGAACCAAGCCAGGGGATGCCAGAACAGGATCACTATGTCTTGGAAGATGGAGAGGTACCGGACATAATCATAGAAGAACCGGAGGAAGAAGAGCAGGGATGGGTCAGTGGGCATCCCGCGGATCAGTTAGAAGAAGTGCCAATTAGGGAAGATGATCCAACTAAGATAGTGAAAGTTGGAGGGGGACTAGATCACGGAGTCAAGAGGGACTTAGTAGAACTCCTCAGAGAATACAACGATATCTTCGTTTGGAGATGCGAAGAGATGCCCGGCATCCCCTTAGGCTTAGACACTCATAGGTTGGCAGTAGATGCCAACTTCAAGCCAGTAAAATAGAAGCGAAGACATTTCAACACTGAACTGAATGCCATAGTCCAAGAAGAAATAAACAAACTCTTAAAGGCCAGGTTCATCAGAGAATCTCGGTACCCTGAATGGATCGCGAATGTGGTCATGGTGACCAATCCTAATGGGAAATGGCGAATGTGCGTGGATTATACCGACCTCAATCGGGCTTGCCCCAAAGACAGCCTCCTTTTGCCCAAGATAGATCAGCTGATTAACTCCATTGTAGGGAACAAACTCTTGAGCTTCATGGACTCTTTCTCGGGGTACAACCAGATCATGATGCACCCCTCAGATCAAGACAAAACCAGCTTTATCACCGGGCAGGGCCTCTACTGCTAAAAGGTAATGCCATTTGGTCTTAAAAATGCAGGGGCCACGTACCAGCGCATGGTGAACAAATTGTTCAAGAAGCAGATAGGAAAATCTATGGAGGTATACATAGATGATATGCTTACAAAATCCCAACAGACTGAACAACATATAGAAGACTTGCGCCAAACTTTTCAGGTGATCAAGGAGAACTAGATGAGGCTAAACCCTGCAAAGTGTGCTTTTGAGGTAGCAGTAGGAAAGTTTCTGGGATTCATGGTGCTCCAAAGAGGGATCGAGGCCAATCCCGAGAAGATAAAAGCCATCCTAGGTCTCAAATCCCCCACAACTCTCAAGCAGGCACAATGATTAACTGGCCAGATAGCAGCATTGAATCGGTTCATATCCCGCTCCACTAATAAGTGCCTTCCTTTTTTCAAAGTAATCAAACAAGGAAAGAAGATGAAATGGGACGAGCAAAGCGAACAGGCCTTACAAGCTTTGAGGGAGTACTTAGCTAGCTCGCCTTTATTGGTAAAACCCACCCAAGAGGAGGAGCTACTACTTTATTTGGCGGTTTCAGAAGCGGCTACTAGTGGAGCCTTAGCAAAGGAATGCAATGACGGGGTGTAGATGTCGGTGTACTATGTGAGCCGTGATTTTACCAATTCTGAGAAGAACTACACCCCCTGGAGAAGCTTGCCTATGCCTTGGTAACTACAGCCAGAAAGCTCCGGCTCTACTTTCAAGCACACACCATTATAATAGTCACTGATTAACCCTTGCAACAATTCCTCCAGAGGCCAGATGTATTAGACAGGTTTGTCTTATAGGTCCTAGAACTCACCCAGTTTGATATCAAATACAAGGCGAGAACCACGATCAAGGCCCAGACCCTGGCCGACTTCATAGTGAAGTTCAGCACGACTCCAGACCCGAATACCTCAGTAGACCTGGATCCAGATCCCACCAATCCATAATGGCCCAAAGATAGCAAAACCTGGATCCTGTACAGTGATCGAGCATCGAGTCAATCTGGATGCAAAATAGGAATCATCTTAACTAACCCTGAGGGTGTCGAGTGCAGTCATTGTTTCAGATTTGAGATCAGAGCCACTAACAACAAAGTAGAATATGAAGCATTACTAGCAGGAATGGGAGTAGCAGAAGCCCAGAGGGTTGATTTCCTCCTAGTCAAAAGCGACTCTCAATTGGTGGTTAATCAAGTGTCGGGATTGTACCAGGCAAAAGGTGATAACATGGCAGCATATCTGGCTAAAGTTAGAGAAGCAATGAAGAGATTCAAAGGCATGAGGATGGAACAAGTGCCTAGAGAGAAGAACCATCGAGCAGACGTCTTAGCCAAGATTATGGCAGGTGAAGGACATGCCCTACCAAGAGGAGTACTGCTCCAACTAATACCCCGTTCCAGCATAGCCAAGGGCGCAGAGGTTCACCCGATCAACCGACTCTCTTGCTGGATGGATCTGATAGTGGATTACCTTCAAAGTGACGTTCTCCTTACAGACCCAGATCAAGCACACAAACTAAAGAGAATTGCTACTTGATACTGCCTTGTAGACGGATACTTCTATCGTAAGGGAAAGTCCCTTCCACTATTGAGATGCCTACATCTAGACGATGCACATTGGGCACTCAATGAGGTACACTCTAGGGACTGTGGTAACCATGCATCGGGCGAGACACTTGTTTACTAGATACTCATAATGGGTTATTTTTGGCCGACTATACATCAGGATGCAAAACAGTTTGCATGATCTTATGAAGCCTATCAGAAGACAGCAAACCTCCATTATCTTCCTCTGGAAAGGCTCTCCTCCATCAGCACTTCATACCCATTTGCTATCTAGGGACTGGATCTAATCGGGCCACTCCTTACTGCACCTGGCTAGGCTAAGCATGCAGTAGTGGCAATAAACTACTTTACCTGGTGGATAGAAGCTAAAGCTCTTACCAGGATAACTGAAGAAAAGACCACCATCTTTGTCAAAGAGAACATTGTTTGCCGCTTTGGTACCCCGATGGCTATTATAACTGATCTGGGAAAGCAATTTGATAACACCAACTTCAGGGATTTTTGCGAAGACCGGAATATTGATTTTTGTTTTGCATCGATAGCCCATCCTCAGACTAACGGACTAGTTAAGGCCACTAACAAGACCATTAAGAAGCTCCTGAAGAAAAAACTCCAACAGAAGAAAGGTTTGTGGGTTGAAGAATTACCCAACGTATTATGGGCATACAAGAAAACCAAGAGGACTGCAACAGGGGAAACCCCTTACTCACTGGTATTCGGGACTGAAGCGGTTTTACCTATCGAGCACATGCTTATATCTTTCAGGGTCTAACATTACGAACTTGGAGATAACGAGACCAAGTTGAGGGCCAACCTGAATCTCCTTGAAGAAAAGCAAAGCTGAATCGCTGAAAAGATGGCAGTTTACTAGAGAAAAATAGCGCGACACTTCTACAGGAAGGTGAGGATCCAAAAATTCAAAGAAGGAGACCTGGTTCTCAGGAAAGTAACTCAAAACACACGAAATAGGTCCGATAGGGTACTAGCACCCAATTGGGAAGGTCCATACTTAATTAAAGCAATGCTCAAGGGTGGCGTCTACAAGCTGGAAGACATGAAGGGTTATCCAGTTGACCACACATGGAATGTTGATCACCTCAGGAAGTTCTATCTGTAGAAATTTTATGAAAGACTTATGTCAGATGACATGTATACCTCGAATTCACTTTGTATTTTCTGAAAAATTCAATAAAGTCAGTTTTTTCTCCTACATGGCTCACCTGTGTTCATCATATAAAATTTTAGCCATAACTGAATCGCCTTAAGACCAAGAAAAAGCCTTATGGCGCTTATGTTGTCTTGGTCGGGGTATATCCTCCTCCAAGAAGGATCTGGTGCATAAGTGCCTAAGTGGCATAGTTGCCTATCAAACTAAAGATTCGGACTTGTGGCCTTAGTTGCCCGTCGTATCCTCAAGACCAGGAAAAAGCCTTATGGTGCTTATGCTGCCTTGGTCGAGGTGTACCCTCATCCAAGAAGAATCTGGTGCATAAGTGCCTAAGTGGCATAATTGCCTACGAGACTAAAGATCCGGATTTATGGCCTTAGTTGCTTGCCGTATCCTCAAAACCAGGAAAAAGCCTTATGGCGCTCCTGCTACCTTAGTCAAGGTATACCCTCCTCTAAGAAAACCTGATGCTAAAATGGCCTTAGTTGCCTACCAGGACAAATCATCAGAAGGATTAGGATACCTTACCTGGATACCTGATAACTTACTTCACCGTATCTCTAAGAAAACCTAGTGCTAAAGTGGCACTTTCCACAACTGAGGCAGAATACATAGTTGTCACTGAAGCTATAAAGGAAGTCATTTGGCTTCAAGGTCTCCTATGTGAGATAGGTGTATTTGGAGGTAAGACTGTTATTTTTATTGACAGCCAAAGTGCCTTACATTTGTGTAAAAACCTTGTGTTCCATGAGAGAACAAAGCACATAGAGGTCAAATACCATTTTATTAGAGATAAAATCTCTGAAGGTATTGTTGAGGTGGAAAAGATATCCATTGAAGAAAATCCAGCTGATATGGGAACTAAAGTGGTTCCCTATAGCAAGCTCAAGCATTGCTTGAACCTGCTGAAAATAGGTGATTATGGTTGATTTGTTTGTTGAGTTTTGAGCAGGTACCTCATAGGAGTTCTCTTTACTATATGGATAATGTTGGGCTAAGGTGGAATTTATGATGTTGTTAGCCCAACATGAGCTATTTTAGAAGCCTAAATAAAGGCGCAACAACCAGCAACCCATTTGATCTTCAGCAACAATCAGTTATGCCTTCACTTAACAAAAACAGTGGCGTTTTGGTGTAAATCAGATTTTTTTTATTGTGAGCTGATAAGGTCACGTGATGCAATCCAATATGGCAAGCTTCTATTGGCCATTGGAGATTTTGGTGGTGACTCATCAAGATAGGCATATATAAGCATCAAGGAGAGAGAAAGGCATTAGAATTTTCAATTTCAGATTAGGGTTAATTTTTGCTCTCTCATTTTCTTATTCTCTCAAATAGTTCTCTTCTTCTTCTCGGTTGCTTTCTTTGATGTTCTTGGTGAATCCAAGATGTTTTCTCTATAATATTGTGAGAGATTATTGTGTACTGAGAGTGGTTAAGTTACTGTGTTCACTTTGTGAAAAGAGTTAAGTGCTTATTGCTGTTTAATCATAGATCGAGAGTGAGGTTTAGGTCTAGTTACTTTATGGTGACAGATCCTGTGTTCTTAAGAGTAACTGGTTGTGGTTGTGTGTATTTGGGCTCCGATTTGGATTGTAAAACGTTGATATATTAGAGAGAGCTTTTGTGAGGAGCTCAACGTTGATGTAGGCCCTTTCTTGGCCGAACCACGATAACTCTTGGTGTTCCCTTTTCTCTTCTCTGTTTTCATTTCTATTACTTCTACTTTTCCGTTTCAGCATTGATTATTTTGTGTTGATACAAATCTGTTTTTAGGTTCAGATTTCTCTCTTGTTTATTTCTACAAGTTCTTGAGATAAATCTGAAATTGTTAGTAGCTTCTTGCTATTTCTTGTTTTAATTTTTGGTTAATGTAAATCTGAGATTAATAGGTTATAGCATTATTATATTGGTACTGTATATTCTGTTCTTGCTGTGTAGAATATTTCTTACAGGTTTATACAGTAGAGCAAGTGTTGTGTAGTGTCTTGTAGAGACCTAATTCACAACACCTTTCAAAAAACACATGTAGAGATTGTGAAACCATTCAAAACACCTTCAAACGTGTTAGTACAAAAGCTTACAAAAATCTAAAAAACAAAAATATAAACATTGATGCGGAAATATAAACATTTACAAAGATTAGATTGTGCGATTTTCACAAACCTCTTAGGTCTGTGAATCTGATCACATAAGCCTTTCGTTAACAGAAAAATAGCTGCGTGATGGACATTGTTTTATGAATGGAACAACAACGGCGAGTTGAAAAGAGTTTTATTTAGGGTTTCAAATTGTGAATCGAAGACAGAAAGAGGTTAAATGTCTTTTGAAGTTTAAAAAAAAAAAATGAAATTATATTTCAGCTTTAAATTGGAAATTGTTTTAATAATAAATTTCAGGTTGTGCATGCATTACATATGACTTTATTTTAAATTCGAACCAACACAAGTCAACTAAAACTACCAATAGAAAGGAAATGTTTAAAAAAGTTGAATATGAAGAGTTTTAAGTTATGAGATCTCTAATCTATATCAATGATTACAATCTCTATCTTATTACAAAATTAAATATTAACCAGCAAACAAAAATTTAATTGGAGAATGTAAGAGGTTTGGATAAGCCTGTATCCCAATTGGTCAATCTTATTAACATATAAATAACAACCAGCCACATATTCATGCATGCACAAAAAAATCTACACTAGAAGCCCTACATCCTCTTATTTTTGGAAAGCCCTAAACTATTCACATATTTTAGGCTCTAAATCAATGTCCTGCATAATTCGTATATACACACCTAAATACAAAATCTATGGATTTCATATATTAATACAGTCTCATTAAATTTTAAATACCAATCAACGATATTTAAATTAAAATAACAACATGCTTGTATATTTTCCAAATCAAATTACAATAGCCACACACACACGCATGTCCCACTGTATTTACATAATTCAAATCAGCTTTGATTTTTGTGTTATTTTCACATTACATAATTGCTTAGAACTTATTGTGTTTAGTTCAACGATGTATCATCTAATTCAATCTTATTAAACTTTGTTTAACTACGGGAACATGAATTGTGGAGTTGTACATAGTTAGTAATAACATTATAAATAATATATGTTAATTATTCAAAAAATATTATGTGCATATGAGAACATGAATTGGGAAATCATATGATATAGGTATAACATTGATATCCTATATATCAATATTTAACTACAAATGCTTAAATCACTTTATATGTATATGGGAATATGAATTTTATAGTTATACAACAATTTGTAATACTGTTATAACTAATAAATTTCAATTAATAAAAATGACTATGGGAAAATGAATTGAGCAATTGTACACATTTAATGTTCACATTATAACTACTATATGTTAATTATTTGAAACATATTATGTGCATATGGGAACATGCATGAATTGGGCATTTATATGATATAGGCATAACTTTGATATCCCTTGATATCAACATTACACCATGAATGCTTAAATCATTTATGTGCATATAAGGACATCAATTGTATAGTTATAAGACATTTTGTAATATTGTTATAACTAATAAATTTCAATTAATAAAATGACTATGGGAACATGAATTGAGCAATTGTACACATTTAGTAATAACATTATAATTACTATATGTTAATTATTCGAAACATATTATGTGCATATGGGAACATGCATGAATTGGGCACTCATATGATATATGTATAACTTTGATATCCCTTGATATCATTACACTATGAATGCTTAAATCACTTTATGTGCATACAGGGACATGAATTGTGTAGTTATAAAACATTTTGTAATATTGTTATAATAAATTTCAATTAATAAAAATGACTACGAGAATATGAATTATATAATTGTATACATTTAGTAATAACATTATAAATACTATATGTTAATTATTCGAAAATTATTATGTGCATATGGGAACATAAATTGGGCAATCATATGATATATGTATAACATTGATATCAACATTACACTATGAATGCTTAAATCACTTTATGTATATATTGGGACATAAATTGGGTAGTCATATGATATAATTGATATCAACTTTATACTATGAATGCTTAAATTACTTTATGTGCATATGGGGACATGAATTGTGTTGTTATAAACATTTTTATAATAACATTATAAGTTCTAAATTTTAAATTTTGAACATGTTTGAACATGAATTATGTTGTTACATGTTTGGCATATTAATATATATTAACATCCCTTGGCATATTAATAATGGAATTGTATAGCCAACTAATTTGGACTACCTAGCGATATTCAAGAAGTTAATATGTTCAAATAAAAAAAATTAATATGTCAAAACCTTTTGTTTCTAAATAAAAAAAAAATTCAAACATTTCTTTCTATTTCCTAAATTTAATGAATCCAATTTAATAAAAGTATATGGAAAGTGGTATAATGGAAAGGGAAGATGAAACCTAAATTGATTATAGAAAACCTATATTCTTAATGGATTCGGCATATTAAAAAAAGGAAAAATGAATAAATAAATATTTTGAAATCTATACAATAAATGCATCGTTTGAAATAATATTTTATGGTGTGTTAAGATTATTTGAGTAATTTTATAAATATGATCTATAAATAAATAAATAAATAAATAAATAAAAACCCATAAAACACACTCTAACACCATACATAACATTCAAAAACCCTACCCATCTCTCTGTTTCTCTCACAGTCTACTGTGTATATTCATCAAATTGCAACAATCTACATCATGCCAGGTTGCTTGCTTTTTTTTTTCATTTTCTTTTTTTCTATAATTTCATAACTTCCGATTACTGTTTTTGTAATTTAATAATTTTGATTTAATATATTTCAATTTTTTGTGATGATTATTGGTTGTCATATGTAGTTAGAAGTTAAAAAGATGAAACGTTATACTTGACTGTGTCTGATAATGGTGTGATGGTTTATCACATTCATATCCTAATGGTGTAGTCACATTTTCATGATTTTTGAGTTTGTTTAAAGTTCATCATCACTATTGTATTTTTAATAAAATAAAAATAAAAATAAACATTATCTAAATTTTATAGCCATAGCTTAAGTTTGAACTTTTTTAAATTTTATATATAATATTCTACAATTATATACTTGCTTAAGTGTTTGCATGTAATTATTCGGACTTTTAGATTGTTATTTTTCTAAATTTGATAAATCTGGATATTTAGATTTTTTTTATTTTTTATTATTATTCAAAAACAGTAGCGGTTGCAAATTGTTGTAGGTGTAAATTTGATAAAAGAACACGTCAGCAAAGAAGCAATAAAGACATAGACACGTCACCCATTGACTCGTCAACAAGAGGAAATCAGTCAAAATGAGTGCCAGTAGGAACGCTCGCCGATTCAAAGAAAAAGAGTGTTCGCCACAACTATTGTCCAGCGGAAAGGCGAAATGCGCTCGCCAATCTAAGGCGTTCGCCAGAGATGTACAGCTGGAAAGGGTGATCCAATTATCCAATTCCAAGTATATTTCCACGACAAAAACGAGGATTTAATCAGATACAAGACTCAAGGATTAAATCCTATTCCGGACAAAATACAATCTTCTTCAAACAAGGAAGAGTCCAAACAGGAAACGAACCCTAAAGAAGTTATCTGTAGACTCTAGATTCCTTATATAACACAAAATAGGGAGTCCCCTACCAACACGGCATGGGCACAGGAAACCCTAGGAAAAACCAATATAAATAGAACCTTAACACCCATGAGAAAGGGTTCGAGATCAGAGAGAGAATAATCAAGCTTTTTTGTATGAGAGATTGAGATTTGAGTGTGTAAACTATAAGCAATTCATAGTGATTTCTCTCGCCCTCAAGGGGCACCGTGGTTTTTTCCCGTTCAAGGGTTTTTCCACGTAAAATTCATCTTGCATGCGTTGATTTATATTCTTTGATTATTCATTTTTATTAACATAATATTGTTGACCGAGTCAATCCAAAAATCACCGTCAACAATTGGCGCTAGAAGGAGGGGTGTTTGCTGAGTTTAAAAACTTCCAGGAATCCTTACAAAAACAGTCACAGCATGAGCAACGGTAGCGGCAGGGATGAAATTCCCAATAATGAACAGATCCCTCAAGCAGCAACTGTACTAGGGGAGGAGACGTTGACAATAGGGGAACAATCTGTAGCAACTCCAGGGACGAGAGTAGCCAACGAAACTCTACAACACTTTCACACCGCTTTGGTGAACCTGGTCAATGAGGCCAACAAGATAGGACTCACGCTTCCCATAGGATTGGGAGCCTCGTCTCCTTATGAACTGACGACCAACACTCCTGGAAATTATCCCACAGGGAGGGTGCGATCAGAAATCCATGTCGCAACTCCCGGTACTCAGGCAGGATCGATTGCGGAAGAAACCCCCCAAGATTGGCCAGAGGCCTTGGGAGAAAGAGGGCGAAAGAAGGGAGAAAATCTGCTGGACGAGGATTTCTCAGAAAAACGGTATCATGGGCGAACACATATGGGACCCGCCGACGACAGGATTAATAGAACCCGCAGGAGGCGGCAGTCGATCTCGTTAGAAGACAGGAGTCCCCAGTCGAGAAGAGGATTGCGATCAAAGAGGGCGCTGCAGCAGAGGTCCGAGAGTACAGATGATTTAGGAGGTAACAGAAGTACAGGTAGCAGGGAAGACGATTATCGAAGGGTGACAGTCAAAAACAGGCTCGACCAAGAGGGGGAACCAATTGGTCATCGAAGCGTTACCCTTCAACAACTCTCGAAGAAGGTCTCAGCTATGGCTAAGCGGTATAGGCACAATATATCTTCGGATGATGAATCAGACAATCCATTTGTTGATCATATCGCTCATACCCGATTCCCTGAAAGATTCATGATGCCAACCATCGAGCAGTATAAGGAGAATAGGGATCCAAAGGAACACGTCCGCAGATTTCGCAATGTCATGGCCCAGTACGCATCCAATGACGGCCTCTTGTGCCTAACATTCCCACAAACTTTCGGCGACCTCGCCTCTAGATGGTTTGGGCGTCTGCCAGCCAGGAGTATTAGCAATTTCTCCAGTTTCAGCAAGGCATTCATAAGGCAATTCATGGGGAGTGTGCAAAGGAGAAAGTCGCTGGCTCATTTGTCGAACCTGAAACAAGAAAGTAACGAGTCACTAAAGAAGTATTTAGCCAGGTTCGGGAAGGAGGTCGCTCAAATAGAGGATGCAAGCGATGTAGCTGTCATAGCAGCCTTCACCAATGGGTTGCAAAGCGGACGTTTGTCTTTTGATCTACGGAGAGACCGACCCAAGACATATGAAGAGATGATGGATATAGCTGGAGATTATGCATTAGCAGAAGAAGAAGAAGTTGCTCAAGGGGGTAGTTACGTCCATGGTCACAAACCAGACGCGAGGTCAGAAACCAAGGATGAGAGAACAAAGGGCCAGTCTCGCGAACACCAAAAAGAGGAAAAGAGCCGAAGAAGCAAGCCCCAAGAAAGCCGAGGTAGTAACAGAACCAGTAAGTTCCGAGGCAGGTACAGTAATTACACTCCCCTAAATGGCGAACAGGAGGACATACTGTCTGTAGTAGAAGACAAAGGGCTTGCCAAGTACCCTCGACAACAGTCAGCTAATGCCCGAAGAGATACGACGAAATATTGCCGATTTCATAAAGACCATGGGCACGACACCTCTAAGTGTTTTCAATTACGGGATCACATCGAGAGTCTGATCAGAGAGGGGCACCTTAAAGATTTCACACTAAAGGGGGACCAAAACATAGGTCCCCAAGATAGCCATCGAGGAGGTGGACAAGAAAGAAGAAGCCCGAGGAAAGGCAGCCCAAGCGTGGCTATAAATACGATCTTTGGAGGACCTCACACCAGTAGAAGCAATAGAGAAAGGATGTCAGAGGTCAGGTAAGTGATGTATGAAAGCGGGGACTTTGAGGTAAACTCTATGCAGAGAAGCCACAAAAAACCAAGAGAAGGCCATGACCCGATAACTTTCACGGCCGAGGATTCAGAGGGAATTGATGCCAAACCCAATGATGCGATAGTTGTGGGGGTACAAATAGCCCACCGGGATGTCCTCCGAGTGATGATAGACAACGGCAGCTCTGCCGACATTTTGAGCGCTAGAGTGTATGACGAACTTCGGCTAGACAGGAAAGACTTGGAACCATTCCATGTGCCTCTAAAAGGCTTCGGAGGAGCAGAGGTAAGATCTTTGGGAAAGGTAAAACTGCCTGTGAGATTTGGGACAGCGCCTTGTCGACGAACCATCCTCCTGGACTTCGTGGTAGTTGATATTTATAACTGGCCATACAATGCTTTACTCGGCCGACCCTTTTTGAACAAGGTGCGAGCAGTCACGTCCACTCATGCATTAAAAGTAAAGTTCCCGACAGAGTTCGGGATTGGAGAACTTAAAGGGTCGCAGGAAATGGCTCGCCGGGCCAACCTGTCAATCTTTAAAGACAAGACTGGAGCAGAAACCTTAAATGTATATCAACTCGACCAAGAGATGAAGGAAGAAAACCCTGAAACATTTGAGCTGGACCCGAGAGATGAGACCAACAGAGAAAAAGAAGAACCAACAGAAACTATCATCCTGGATGAAAAAGAGCCTAATAAGACAGTCAAAGTTGGAGCGAGCCTGACGAAACAGGTCAAAACAGGTGTGGTGAATCTATTGAAGGAGTACAAGGAGATCTTTGCCTGGAGCCACGAAGATATGCCAGGAATCAATGCAAATGTAACCACACACCATCTGGCAGTAAGCAAAGACTGCAAGCCGGTAATACAGAAAAGGAGAAGTTTCAACCCTGAGAGAAGTGCAGCAATAAGGGAAGAAATATCCAAACTGCTCGCGGCAGGATCGATCAGAGAAGTCAAGTATCCTGAGTGGGTAGCAAACGTTGTGCTTGTAAAGAAGAAGAACAATCAGTGGAGGATGTGTGTAGACTTCACTGATCTCAACAAAGCCTGCCCAAAGGATAGTTTCCCCTTGCCGAGAATTAACCAGCTGGTCGACGCAACAGCCGGACATGAGCTGTTAAGCTTCATGGATGCGTACTCAGGATACAACCAAATCAAGATGCATGAACCGGATGAAGATAAGACAGCCTTCACCACGGACCAAGGGTTATACTGCTACACTGTCATGCCATTCGGCCTGAAGAACGCTGGAGCAACATATCAGCGACTTGTCAACAAGATGTTCGCTAACCAAATAGGCAGGAATATGGAAGTGTACGTCAATGACATGCTAACCAAGAGCGTCAAAGCTGAGGGACATGTAGACGACTTATGAGAAACCTTTGATGTGTTAACGAAGTTCGGGATGAAGCTAAACCCCTCAAAGTGTGTGTTCGGCGTGCCATCCGGTAAGTTTCTCGGGTACCAAGTACATCAAAGAGGGATAGAGGTGAACCCTGACAAGATCAAGGCACTAGCCAACATGGTCTCCCCAAAGAACTTGAAAGATGTCCAGAAACTTACAGGATGCCTGGCATCACTGAACAGGTTCATCGCAAAATCAACAGACCGATGCTTACCCTTCTTCAAAGCGCTTAAGAAGGGCAAAGGGATAGAATGGAACGAGGATTGTGAACAGGCCTTTGTCGCTCTGAATGAATACCTCGGCCGAGCACCGTTGCTATCAAAACCCATCACAGGAGAAGTGCTGCACATGTACCTGTCAGTCACAGAAGCAGCCACCAGTTCCGTATTGATAAGACAGGAGAATGGGATACAGAAGCCAGTGTACTACACAAGCAAAGCATTACTGCCAGCTGAGACGAGATATTCATCAGCTGAAAAAATGGCGCTCGCATTGGTAACGGCAGCAAGGAAGTTGAGGCCGTATTTCCAAGCACACAAGGTAGGAGTATACACCAACTGTCCATTGAGAATGATACTGCAAAAACCAGAGGTGTCGGGCAGACTTACAAAATGGGCCATTGAGCTAATCGAATTCGACATAGAATTTATCCCAAGAACAGCAATCAAAGCCCAGGCAGTAGCAGACTTTGTAGCAGAATTTACCGAGCCAGACACTGAAGTGGCGGAGATGATGATAGATCAAACAAGAAAGGACTTTCGCTGGAAACTTTGGGTCGACGGCTCATCAAACACGCATGGCAGCGGGGCGGGGATAGTGGTCACCACCACAGAAGGAGATTCTGTAGAATGTGCCTTGCGGTTTGACTTCAAAGCCACCAACAACCAAGCCGAGTACGAAGCGCTGATAGCAGGACTGAAAGTATGTACGGCCCTAGGGGCTGACGAGATTGAGGTGTTTAGCGACTCTCAAGTCATCGTCAACCAAGTGCTCGATGAATACCAAGCAAGGGATGACAACATGATTGCCTACCTCAGACTAGCAAAGGAACTGTTGAGGCGATTCAAAGAATACAGGATTGTGCAGATTGATCAAGCCAAAATTGGTATGATTTTGGCCCTCATTCCCGTTTCTTTTTGCTTGATTCTTGGGCATTTCCCCGTGTTTAATGTTGTTAAATTGAGTGTTTCAGGTTTTATTAGGTTTCAGAAGCAATTGAGATGAAGGTGGAGGACTTGTGCAAAAATGTCTCACAAATGAGAAGAAACAGGGCATTTTCGCCACTTGGGCAAAGGAGGTTGCCACTTGAGCGCCATGGCGACAGAAGAGTTCCCAAAGGCATCAAAAGGTCGCCACTTGGGCGCCACTTAGGCGCCATGGCGACAGAAGGTCACAAAAACAATCAGGTGGGGTCGCCACTTGGGGTCGCTCTGGCGACCTCCCTTGCAAGTGGCGACCTAGTGCACTCAAGGCATGGTCGCCACTTATGGTCGCCAGAGCGACCTTGATGCACAAAGGGCGACCTCTTCACATTTCCAAGGTCGCCACTTATGGTCGCCAGAGCGACCTAGAAGGACAAGTGGCGACCACATAGGAATTCCAACGTAGGCATGGTCGCCACTTATGGTCGCCAGAGCGACCTTGATGCACAAAGGGCGACCTCTTCACATTTCCAAGGTCACCACTTATGGTCGCCAGAGCGACCTAGAAGGACAAGTGGCGACCACATAGGAATTCCAACGTAGGAATTCCAACGTAGGCATGGTCGCCACTTATGGTCGCCAGAGCGACCTTGATGTACAAAGGGCGACCTCTTCACATTTCCAAGGTCGCCACTTATGGTCGCCAGAGCGACCTAGAGGATACAAGTGGCGACCTCTACACATTTTGGTCATGTTCGCCACTTGACAAAGAGCGAGAAAGATGGTTTTCAGAGCGACCTTTTCATCTAACCGTTTTACGCTCCATGGTCGCCATAGCGACCAAATAGCGACCAAGGCTCCACATCAGCGAATCAAGTCGTTACCAGTACATGTCCATGAGTGAGTATATATATGGAGCGTCTCTTCATTTTCAAGCATCGAAAATCAGAGAGAAAATTGAGAGAACTCAACCTCAGATCTAGATCATCTTCCATGGCACATTTTTCATCATCCTCCATTTCTCTCCTTGAACTCATCTAATCCATCCAACCCTCAACACAAAACCTTGATTACTTCACTACATCATTCCTCATCCCACCATTTCTCCACCAAAATCCTTAGTAACTTTCCACCAAAACACCCACATTCCAAGACATTTCCTCAACCTCCATTCCTTGCATCTAGGAGCATAGAGGAGAAGAAGGATTGAGCTTAAAGAAGGTGACCCAAGGGTTATTTCCTTATCATTTACTTCTTTTCATTTATTGCAATTATGTGTAACTAAACCCCTAATCTAGGGGATAGATTTGAGGAACAATTGGTTGTGGGTTTAGTCTAGCTTGTAATGAATCTCTTATGTGTTCTATTCATTCAATTTAATTAGATTTCATTCATTATAATTGACTTGTATATCACTTGTTGATTGCTATCTTGAGTGGAATAATTTGTTATATATTCACATGTGGATTGACAACCTTTGTGTGATTAAGAACCCATTGGATAGGATAGATTAGTGGTGGGTATATCAACCCCACTAATCTAAGCCTCTAAGTGGTTAACATAATGAGATTGGTACATTAATGATGCTAGTAGCTTACCCACATCCAAGTGTTAATCGATCTATTCCCTAGTTCTCTCATTAATTGATTTTATCACTATTCTTATCAAGGTGTTGAGTATTCTATTTTTCATAACATTTTTTGTGTATTTTCATTTGAGTAGTTTAGCATTGGTGGCTTTAGAAACCACACATTTATCAAACTCTATGATTTGTTTTATTGTTCTAAGATTAGTCAATTTATCTAATTAACACTCCATTCCCTGTGGAACGAACTTGCTCACTATTTTGCTATCAAATCACATTTTAAAAGGATTAAGTGGCTTTAAAAGAGTTTTCAAGAATCAACCAAAAACTACTATTTTTACTATTTTGTTGAGTACACAAACGACCTCATCAAAAATGGCGCCGCTGCCGGGGAATGGTAGCGTTGATTACATAGATTGACTTTTCTTTGTGATTTATATTCTTATTAAATAGCCTACTAACATTTGTTTTTATTTAATTATTATCGTTTGCTAGTTTTTAGTTTGTTGTTAGATTTTCATAGTTCTTGTGTTACTCATTCTTTGTAGTTAGATTTTCTAGGTTGTTTGTCATTTTTGTTATAATTTTAGATTTTTTTTAGTGTTATTTTCTTTTGTGTCTTGTGTTGTTTTTCTTTTTTGTTTTCTTTTCAGGAACAATGGATTCTTATGAATTGCAATTGGCCAACTTCAACCGGGAAATGGAATTATTTGCCTCAAGGCACTCGAGGGAAGAAAGAGCTCACAACTCGAATTCTTCCAATATGGGGCCGAAGGAGGGGAATCCCGAGGAAAAAATGCTAGAGGCTATCCGGACATCACAAATGGCATACGAGCAGACTTTGAATGGATGTTTGGAGGCAAGTGCACTTAGATTTTCAGGACTAGAAGCTTCATTGAGGAGAATAGAAGTGCACATTGGAACAATCATGGAGGCCATGCAAAGGCAGGAGAGTGAAAAGTTCCCATTTCCACCAAAGCTAGAAGAAGTTACCACCATCCCTTGGAGTGGTGAGAATGTAGAGCATGATTTCAGTCATTATTTTGCTAACGATTCTTCTAGTACTTCAGGTGAAGAAGTAGGAAAGGAGGAAATGAGAGATAAAGTGAAGGAAACCAAGCCTTGTATCCCTCCCACTACTTTTCCATGTCGCCTACGAAAAAGCAAATGGTATAGGTTGTTTTCCGAACTAACTAAATCACTTTTTCAAGTGAACATTTACTTGCCTTTGTTTTATGTGATTAGGAACACGCCAGCGGTCGACAAATACTTTCAAGACCTAATTGCATATGGGCGCAAATTCGAAGCCTTGGAATTTGGTTGACCAATCCAAGTAGCCCGTCTAGCCGAAGACGTAAAACCAAGCGCTTGGTGGGAGGCACCCCACCTAGGTACAATTTATTTCTTGCTTTTTAATTTGTTTTATTTCTTGCTCTTATTTTGCTTCCGCATAGAATAAGGGTGTGAATTGGATTTTGGTAGTGGATTTAGGACATTTGTGCTTTATTGATATATGTGTTGTTGGGATTTTGTGTATGAATATTTGGAGGGCAATATGCCGGATGATGGGATATTTTGTTTTGCTCTTGCTTGATTGGATTATTGCCTGAAACTTAGTGGGTTGCGCTTGTTGTTTTTATTTTCCACCTTTGAACATTGAGGACAATGTCAAATTTAGGTTTGGGGGTGCTTTTGTGCAACACCATAATGCTTGGTTTTCAAAAGAATTGTGTGCCAAAATTTTCAAAAATTTTTGCGATATTGCCATATTTGAGCATGCTTTGCTTGTGGAGATTGTTCTTTACATGATGTAGTGAGGAATTGTGCATGTTTGTGAGTTTTTGGTTTAGATTAACACCATGCCACTTAGGGTGTCATTGAACAAAATGCGTTAATCTTTTTCTCTTAATGTTGAGTGAATGATCAAATTTGCTTGAAGGCTAAGAATTAATAGTGGAGATTCCCGTGAGGATCACAAACACAGCCTTTAAAAAGCATACGTTGAGTTGTAAACATTCACTCTTTAAACACTCACTCTAAACACTCATACAAGCATGTTTTGGTCTCATTTGCACTAAATGTTGTTTGCCATAGAATATTATGGTCTGCTTGTGGATGCCTTATTTTGCTTAATGGACGAATCTTTAGAAATGATTTTAGGCGATGCATGTGAAAACCTTTTTGGCCTAAACACTTCCAACCAACTTGAATATGTGTGCTCCCAAGCCCCTTTGAAGCCAAACACATTCGAAGCATTTCTTTCATGAACCACATCTACATGAACCTTATAGCCTTAAAATACTTGACCTACCTTGACCAAACGATTCGCTAAGGCTTAGGAACTCAATGTAAAATTTTGAATGTATAAATATAAGGTGTGTACCTAGGCATGTGAATGTGTGTAAGAGTCTTGCAAATCAAGAGATGTTTGAAAATGGAAAAGAAAGCAAAAGCTTGTAAAAAATGAGAAAAGAAAAGAAAAAAAAAAAAAGAAATAAAAAAAAAAGAAAAAAAAAAGAAATGAAGAGCATGAAAAGAAAAGAATTGGCAAGCAAAGAAAAGCAAAGAAAAAGGAATAAAGAAATTAGGCACAAAGGGCCTAGAAAAGGAAGAGAAGTAATTGAGCTACTCAAGTTGAAAATAGGAGTAGTATACACATGTGTAATTGTGAGCCTGGACACCTTGAAGTGTGAACATATGTGGGAATCTTGTGGAACTTAAAGAATTAGAATTTATGCTTTAATGAAATCATTAGGTCCCTTGATATCCATTTCTTCCATTCTTTGTTTCACCATAACCTTAGGCCCCATTACAACCAAAGAAAAGACCTTCATGATCTTTAGGATTGTCCATTTTGTACAATTTGGTTGATGCATGTTCTTTCTAATTCATGGCTTGCAATTCTATTCATAAGATCACTTTTCAGGAAATTGCGGTTTAATGTTTAGCATGTGCAATCAATTTGTTGCCATAACATGAACTCATATTGCACATGCACATATTTGAGTGAACCTAGGAGTCTTGGAGAAAAGAAGAGAGAATCCGGTGAGATTTAGTATCAAAGCGAATTACATTCTAAACTAATAGCACCTTTGCTTTGAAGCTTGGGCATTTTGAATGTGAGATCGCATTGCGTACAATTATGTCTAAGGTGGCACGTTTTTGATCATAACTATACACGCTCTTGCATGTTTAAATCCTCACCATGGCATAACTGTTTTAATCTCTTCATTATTGGCTTCGCACATTGATCATTTGAAGTAAAAACCTTTGAAATATCTCTATCCATGTTTTTGGGGGTGTGCTTGTTATTATGTTTGCTCGAGGACTAGCAAAAGATTGGTTTGGGGGTATTTGATCAAGCCAAAATTGGTATGATTTTGGCCCTCATTTCCGTTTCTTTTTGCTTGATTCTCGGGCATTTCCCCGTGTTTAATGTTGTTAAATTGAGTGTTTCAAGTTTTATTAGGTTTCAGAAGCAATTGAGATGAAGGTGGAGGACTTGTGCAAAAATGTCTCACAAATGAGAAGAAACAGGGCATTTTCGCCACTTGGGCAAAGGAGGTTGCCACTTGAGCGCCATGGCGACAGAAGAGTTCCCAAAGGCATCAAAAGGTCGCCACTTGGGCGCCACTTGAGCGCCATGGCGACAGAAGGTCACAAAAACAATCAGGTGGGGTCGCCACTTGGGGTCGCTCTGGCGACCTCCCTTGCAAGTGGCGACCTAGTGCACTCAAGGCATGGTCGCCACTTATGGTCGCCAGAGCGACCTTGATGCACAAAGGGCGACCTCTTCACATTTCCAAGGTCGCCACTTATGGTCGCCAGAGCGACCTAGAAGGACAAGTGGCGACCACATAGGAATTCCAACGTAGGCATGGTCGCCACTTATGGTCGCCAGAGCGACCTTGATGCACAAAGGGCGACCTCTTCACATTTCCAAGGTCGCCACTTATGGTCGCCAGAGCGACCTAGAAGGACAAGTGGCGACCACATAGGAATTCCAACGTAGGAATTCCAACGTAGGCATGGTCGCCACTTATGGTCGCCAGAGCGACCTTGATGTACAAAGGGCGACCTCTTCACATTTCCAAGGTCGCCACTTATGGTCGCCAGAGCGACCTAGAGGATACAAGTGGCGACCTCTACACATTTTGGTCATGTTCGCCACTTGACAAAGAGCGAGAAAGATGGTTTTCAGAGCGACCTTTTCATCTAACCGTTTTACGCTCCATGGTCGCCATAGCGACCAAATAGCGACCAAGGCTCCACATCAGCGAATCAAGTCGTTACCAGTACATGTCCATGAGTGAGTATATATATGGAGCGTCTCTTCATTTTCAAGCATCGAAAATCAGAGAGAAAATTGAGAGAACTCAACCTCAGATCTAGATCATCTTCCATGGCACATTTTTCATCATCCTCCATTTCTCTCCTTGAACTCATCTAATCCATCCAACCCTCAACACAAAACCTTGATTACTTCACTACATCATTCCTCATCCCACCATTTCTCCACCAAAATCCTTAGTAACTTTCCACCAAAACACCCACATTCCAAGACATTTCCTCAACCTCCATTCCTTGCATCTAGGAGCATAGAGGAGAAGAAGGATTGAGCTTAAAGAAGGTGACCCAAGGGTTATTTCCTTATCATTTACTTCTTTTCATTTATTGCAATTATGTGTAACTAAACCCCTAATCTAGGGGATAGATTTGAGGAACAATTGGTTGTGGGTTTAGTCTAGCTTGTAATGAATCTCTTATGTGTTCTATTCATTCAATTTAATTAGATTTCATTCATTATAATTGACTTGTATATCACTTGTTGATTGCTATCTTGAGTGGAATAATTTGTTATATATTCACATGTGGATTGACAACCTTTGTGTGATTAAGAACCCATTGGATAGGATAGATTAGTGGTGGGTATATCAACCCCACTAATCTAAGCCTCTAAGTGGTTAACATAATGAGATTGGTACATTAATGATGCTAGTAGCTTACCCACATCCAAGTGTTAATCGATCTATTCCCTAGTTCTCTCATTAATTGATTTTATCACTATTCTTATCAAGGTGTTGAGTATTCTATTTTTCATAACATTTTTTGTGTATTTTCATTTGAGTAGTTTAGCATTGGTGGCTTTAGAAACCACACATTTATCAAACTCTATGATTTGTTTTATTGTTCTAAGATTAGTCAATTTATCTAATTAACACTCCATTCCCTGTGGAACGAACTTGCTCACTATTTTGCTATCAAATCACATTTTAAAAGGATTAAGTGGCTTTAAAAGAGTTTTCAAGAATCAACCAAAAACTACTATTTTTACTATTTTGTTGAGTACACAAACGACCTCATCACAGATCCCAAGAGAAAAAAGCGAACAGGCGGACGTTTTGGCCAAGCTGGCATCTGCCACGATCAATATCTTGCCCCAAACAATCCCTATGGCACACCTGCTTCGACCTAGCACAGCCGAGCAGGTCGAAGTAGGGGTCATCATGAACGTATCAACCAACTGGATGACCCCAATCAGAGAGTACCTGATCAATGACACCCTCCTAAGTGACTTGCTAGAAGCCAAGTGACTGTTGTACAGAGCAACAAGATATTCGGTCCTCAACGGTGAATTGTATAGGAGAGGATTCTCGAGAACATTGCAAAGATGTGTCGGGCCTGAAGAGGCAGAAGAAATCTTAAAAGGCATACACAGCGGAAGCTGTGGGAATCACGCTGGAAGCATCAGCTTGGCCCATAAAGCACTGAGACAAGGATTCTACTGGCCGACCATGTTCGCCGATGCAAAAAGAATAGCGACCAGATGTGAAGCATGTCAAAAGATCGCGAACAACATTCGCCAGCCACCTGAGCGCTTACAGAGCATCACCTCCCCATGGCCGTTCGCCATGTGGGGAATTGATTTGATCGGCCCAATGCCCACAGCGCCAGGTGGGGCGAAACATGCCATTGTAGCAGTGGATTATTTCACCAAATGGGTAGAGGCCGAATCATTGGTACACATCACAGAAGCAAATACAACCAGCTTTGTGAAGAAAAATATTCTATACAGGTTCGAAATTCCAAACACCATCATCACCGACAATGGGACACAGTTCGATAACAAGAAATTCAGAGACTTATGCAAGAAATATGGGATCAACAACTACTACGCTTCCCCAGCTCACCCACAGACAAACGGGCAAACTAAGGCAGTAAATAAAATCATCAAGCATAACCTGAAAGCCAAACTGGCCGTCAAAAAAGGGAACTGGGCAGAAAAGCTACCACAGGTGTTATGGGCATACCGGACAACAGAAAGAAACTCCACTGGGGAAACACCTTACTCCATGGCTTTCGGAACTGAGGCAGTCATTCCGGTTGAAACGGCGTTCTCTTCACTAAGAACATAGTTATTTCAACCAGAGCTGAATGTTGACATGCTGAAGTGTGGCCTAGATGAATTAGAGGAAAGAAGGGAGCACGCCCGAATAAGGAATACCGCCTACCAGCAGAGAGCAGCGAGGTATTACAACTCACATGTGAAAGTCAGAAGATTTGTGCTCGGGGACCTGGTTCTAAAAAGAGTGACGCCCGGAACGAAGGATAGAACAGTAGGATCACTCGCAGACAAATGGGAGGGACCATATCACATCACAGGTATAGCGGGCCATGGAGCGTATCACATAGCAAAGAGAGGAATCGGCGAGCTACCCCGACCATGCAATGCTCAGTACCTGAAGATCTACTACCCTTGATGCTCCAGTTCAAAGGAGACCTTTTATTATGTTTCGTTTCTTTCAATTCATCTTTTTAGAAAGTTTCTCTTGTTTTTTGACATTAGAGTTTACAGGAAATAATCAATAAAGAGTAATTTATTACTAAGAGATCTACCATCGTTGAAATCACAGATCAGCCATGACGAACGGATCGCCCAAGGTAGTAAATTGAGCTATCTAAATCCGGCGAACACCCAAGAAAACCGGGAAAACCCCGTATTACAGCAGGCTTAAGGCAAAAAATGCCACAAAGTAGCCTGAGCTAGAGAAAAGTCACAAAAAAAAGGGGCAGTCGCCATTAATAAAGGCATAAAACCCCCAAAAGAAACTGTACAAGGCGTTCAGCCAACAGTATTCGGGAAAAGCCCTGAGAACTAAAAATACTGGGGGTAAAAGCAAAACTAGCATTCAAAAAAAAAAGTGAGCAAAAGCGGGAGACGTCCCAACAGTATGCTCACATAAAACCTGGTGTATGGTCGGACACGTCCTGACAAACACTTGGTAAAAACAAAAACTAGCGATTGTAAAGCTAAGTAATAAAAGGCTTTAAAGCTTGAGCCAGAAACTCAGCAATGGCAGCTGAACCAAAATACATAGAAATAAATATAAGGCGAAACAAGCAAGAAAACAACTTTGCGAGAAAATCGTCATTTTATTTACTTGTCAAAATACATTTACAGAGTTAAAACAAAAACGATACAAAAAGAAATTAAGCGCTCGCCGGTGGAAGGCCTCCGTCATCATCTCCCTCTTCCTCGCTCACCTCGTCCTCTGACGGCCAAACAACATCCTCATCCCCTTCGGGCATGAAGGGTGTGTAATAGGAAGGGGCTCCGCTTGAGTATATCGGCAATGAGCCTTCCACAGCTTCAGCTGGCTCTTTATCGAGCGCACTGCACCATCCATATGCCGCTGAAGGTTTCGGTCATAGCGCCTTAGGGCCTTCTCATTTGAGTGGTCTTTCAAGGCAAAAAACTTCTTCGCTTGACGCATGCCTCGTTCGAACTCACGGAGGAGGAGTGCATCATATGCGGGAGATCTTTTAAAGCGATCAACGGCTTCAACCTCTAAGACAGCCTTCAGATCACTCATAAGAAGGTCTTGGGTAGCCTGTTGATGCCGTAAATCTTCAGATTCGCGTTCCGCTTTCTCCCTGGCCTCGTTCGCCAAACTCTCCCCCTCCATGTGAGCGACCAACGCCTCCTGGCTATCGGCGAGCTGCTCTTTTAGTAGCTTGACTTGTTCTTCAGCGGCGAGCAGCTTCTCCTCAGCAGCAAGCTGATCAGCCAAGGAACCATCGGCTGACTCTTGCATTCTAGCAATTTGCTGTGCATGCAATTCCTCAGTCGACAGTTTCTCAGCCGCCGAGCGAGAGATCATCTTTTCCAAGCGCTTGCTGTCGCTCAACGCTTTGTTTGCTCACCGATAGTTACTTGCCATCTCTGACATCATCTGCGAGCCGAACAAGAGTTAAAAGAAAGGAAAAGGAGGGCAAAGTAAAAGAGTAGTTTAAAGAAGAGACAAGGTCAACAAAATTACCAAAGAATGGCAGTTGAAGAAGAATTCCATCTTGCTGTTGCATGATTTACCCTTCACTTGCTCTCAACCTCCGCCAAAATAGACATCATTATTTATGAAATGGTTGAGGAGCTCGGCGGGAGAAAAATCAGACAACGATACAACCCCAGCTCCCGAACCTTCACCTGGGCCGGTCGGATCAACAGAAGGCCCTTCTTGAGAACCCCCCAAGCCCGTAGCAGGGGCAGATGACGGACCAGGGATATCAGTCGGAGCAGCGGTGTCCCTACCCTCTGCAATATGAGGAGATGAAGGCCTGGGGGTATCCTCTTGTACAGCGGCGTCCCTCGCCCTAATATTCACGGGAGATACTGAAGGACCAACATTGTCCGAAGCAGGGATCGGTGCAGCCAAATGGGTAGTGGTCCCTGCACCACCACCTTTCTCTGGTCGAGAGGCTGGATCAGCATCCTGAGGGACTGTGGAACCCAGTTCACTGACATTGGCAGCTTCGGGGCGAACAGGCTCCCCATTCCCCTCTTCGTCAGATGAGACCACATATTGCACCACCCTAGAAGCCCTTTTTGGGGGGCGAGTGGCACACTCGGGAGTAGCCTCGGCGGGTCGCTTCCTTCGACCGTTCCTGGGGTTAAGATCGCTGGAGCAATCTACAGGAGGCTCGGGGACATTTGCATCGAAAACAGGAGCCCCTATATCCGCCGCATGAACACCAACCTTTTCTTTTCCTTTGCGGCTGGGAGCGTGAGACGAGGCTCCCACTCCATCCCCGTGTGGCCGAGCGACCACCTCAGTAACAGCAGGAGCCCTTGCTCCATCTTCATCAGGAGAGTCGCCACCCTCAGGTGGAGCAACTCCTTCTTTAGCCAGGCCCGCGGCATGTCTTTGGCTCGCGGCCTCAGAGTTCTTCACCGCTCGAGCCTGTTCGTCGCAGACTATATCGAACTCGCTCACTGAAAAGAAAAAGATAGTCAGCAAAAGCAAAAACCAATGAAACAAATTTTAATGACAAGTTAAAGAGAGACTTACAGCAGCGTCGCCTAGCAGACAGGCGAGGGAAAACACCACAAGTGACCATCCTAGCCTCATCGAGGAGGTGCTCCTGACCCCTCTTAGCTAAACTAAGCACTGCGGCATCAGTCACATTCTTCACCTCGTGTGGGGTCAAGGCAGGGGAAGCCTTCGTCCACGCGTCGGGAGAAGTAAAGTGCCTCGGAACTTTACTCGCCCGAAGGTTTCGGCGAGGATCGGCAGGGTTATTTCTTCCCCACTCCCCACCAACGAAGAACCAGCTATTTTTCCATCTCTTGTTTGAGGTGGGGAAGCCCCAGACAAAACCCATTTTCTTCTTGTCACTTGAAACCTCCACATGTCCTGCTTTGGACACTCCCTCGGGTATCCAATTCTCCACAGCAGTCGACTAGAGATAGTAAGTCCCGCCATGTCCAGATTGCCGCAGGACGTAGAAATGATGGATTTCACGAGGAGTTGGCGACCGTCGACCCATTGATTTCCACATCACAGCCAGGGCCATCAAAATCCTGTAGCTGTTTGGCGAGAGCTGTGCCGGAGCAATCTTAGCGTCAGCCAGAAACCTGGCTATAAACGGCTGAAGGGGTAGAGTCACCCCACAACCGAACATCGATCTGTAAATGGCGACCGCGCCGCTCGGCGGATTCCATGCAGCTCAATCGCCCGAAGGAATAAGGACAACCGAGCTCGGAATGTCATATCTTCTCCTATATTTTCCAAGCTCCTGCTCGCCAACTACATTTACCTCCGTGTCGAAGGAACTAGGGCGGTCGGCCGCAAAACATAAAGCGTCTCGCCGATGGTCCTCAACATCTGAGCCCACTACTGTTTGAGCACCAACGAGAGAATCTCTAGGGGCTCTAGGCCCTCGTCGACCACTGCCAGCAGCACTTGGAGTTTTTGCCATATCTGAGGAATTGCTGTCAGAAGTCGGGAGAAAAATAAAATCAGGAGCATCGGATTCGGAGTTAAAAGAAGCATAAAGAGGAATGGGAACAGGAGAAGATGGGTTATAATTGCGCAAATATGACTCGATTTTATCAGCAACTTCCTTATCACCAAGCTCTAGGGCTTGCATCATTTGATTAAAAAGAAAAGCACGTTGAGGAAGATCCATGGAAACTCACCAGAGATAAATGCTCTTGAAGAAGAGAAGGAAAATGGGTAACAGAGCCGCGCTTCAAAGGAAACCACCGGAAACTTAAGCACGTCTGAGAATCGGAGACTTGGAAGATTTTTTCTTGAAGAGGAAGATTTTCTCTCAAGAAATATTTTCTGAGAAAAATAGCAGCAAAAAGAAATAAAGAAAGTGAAACGGAATAGAGCAGTTTCATTTTTAAAGGGGGAAACGCGAAATTCAAGAAAAATAATAATTAAAAACGGCTGTGATAAAGTGTCGCCGCCTATGAGTAAAGGCAGTGATGAAAATATCCATTAAAAGGGGGACGCGTGGCAACTTGGGGTTTCACAACAGATGCGAAATCATTACAGGCGTGGTGCACAGGCGTGACATCAGACGCAGCGCGTCACATCAATGCACAACGCGTCACATCAATACACTCCGTTTGAAATTCTGTGGCTGAAAATGAAAACTTGCAGTGGAAGATTTAATATCAGAAGGCACACGTGGCAAAAATGAAAAAGAGAGGGAAAGGACATCTGTAAAAAATTCAGAAAGCGAAGAAAGTCAGGAAATATAAGTAAATTATATAAACACTGCTCGCCGAACCAAAGAGATCAGCCTACATTGGGTCAGCTCGAAGTATTTATGGGGGTATTATTGTAGGTGTAAATTTGATAAAAGAACACGTCAGCAAAGAAGCAATAAAGACATAGACACGTCACCCATGGACTCGTCAACAAGAGGAAATCAGTCAAAAGGAGTGCCAGTAGGCACGCTCGCCGATTCAAAGAAAAAGAGTGTTCGCCACAACTATTGTCCAGCGGAAAGGCGAAATGCGCTCGCCAATCTAAGGCGTTCGCCAAAGATGTACAGCTGGAAAGGGTGATCCAATTATCCAATTCCAAGTATATTTCCACGACAAAAACGAGGATTTAATCAGATACAAGACTCAAGGATTAAATCATATTCTGGACAAAATACAATCTTCTTCAAACAAGGAAGAGTCCAAACAGGAAACGAACCCTAAAGAAGTTATCTGTAGACTCTAGATTCCTTATATAACACAAAATAGGGAGTCCCCTACCAACACGGCATGGGCACGGGAAACCCTAGGAAAAACCAATATAAATAGAACCTTAACACCCATGAGAAAGGGTTCGAGATCAGAGAGAGAATAATCAAGCTTTTTTGTATGAGAGATTGAGATTTGAGTGTGTAAACTATAAGCAATTCATAGTGATTTCTCTCGCCCTCAAGGGGCACCGTGGTTTTTTCCCGTTCAAGGGTTTTTCCATGTAAAATTCATCTTGCATGCGTTGATTTATTTTCTTTGATTATTCATTTTTATTAACATAATATTGTTGACCGAGTCAATCCAAAAATCACCGTCAACACAAATTGTTTGTTTTGTTGGGGAAGGTTGTATTCATATTCTCTTATTTGCACAATAAAAGGTTTTGTTAATGTTATCTTCCTCTTCTTCAAACGTACATGGGTATGGCGAGGGAAAATGCAAATGTGGGGTACCATTGAGAAAATATCTTGCCATAACACCTTGAAACTATAAGAAACTATTTAAAGGGTATTCCAAAGGAAAAATTAGTGAACTATAAATGACCATTTTAAGTTATACTGCTATATATTGATTTATGAATTAATACAGCTTACATTTTAATATTAAACTGTATAAAGAATTTGGTAGATCCAATTACTTGAAATGGTTAGGTCCTGAAGTACCAGTTACAATTATTACAGATGATATGTCAATGAATAAAGAAATGTAGGGGTTACAGAGGGAATTTCATAGGTCGGACCGACTTGATTGGTTCTACGAAAGCGAAAATCTAGGCTTAAAAGATCATGTTTTGGTATTGGAGTTTGATTTGGCTAAGAAGAGGGCAACCATTCAGAAAACTCAGGCTTTTATATTTCTATCTTCAATTGCCTTTCTTTGGCTACTGTCAAAATTCCCATAATAATGTGTATTGTGGTGTAATCGATTAATATCAAATGTGATATCCTACGTAACGTAAAATTACTGTGGTTCCTGTAATTGAATTTTGTTTGACGTGATTGCATTACATCTTTTTTGTAACCTTGTGTTTCGTGTTTATTTTATTTAGATTTATTGTAGTGTGCGTTATTCGTATTAGTTATTTATGTTGTACCTTAATAATTGGCATCAGAGGTAAGATAAGTGCAGGTTTTGAGTTGGAGGATAATTTGGTTAAGTACGTATAGAGTAACTGTCAACAAATAAAAACATATTGGCTTTTGTAATTAAAACTAATTAAAACTGGCCCTTTTATAATCAATAAAAACTTATGGGATGTCTTTCAAGCATTTGTTGGGCTTATAGACATGTAATGATTTCTTTTATAATATAATCGCTTCATTTTTTATTTGAGTCATGTTCGGAATGTAATCTCAATCTTTTGCAGTTATTAACCTCTTAAAACATCTTGGCTCCATGTGGCCCGGCACAAAATATACAAACAAAACTACTTAAATTTCAATGGAAGTCATCTTATAATATTTGGGGTTTTTTAGTCTACAGAAAAATCTGTGTCCATGTGGTCCAGTTCTAATGCAGGAGATATTTATGAAGATTTTCTTGAAGACTTTTCATTTTAAAAATAGTCTTGTAATTAATATCTATTATTATGTTTCTTTTTATTGTATATTTAATTAGGTAGTTAAATATTTTATGATTTGATTTTATTAAATCAAATCTTATTTCCTTATTAGATAGGTTTTTAATGTTTTAGGATTCTAGTATTTTTAATTTCCGTTGTTATCTCAATAATCTCTTTTATAGGGAAATTGATAATTTTATTGCTTTACTAGTTATTTTAGGTTTCTTTTAGGTTTTTATTTTCCTATTTAAAGACGATGTACCCTAATAGTGATTTTAGTTTTTGATGATTAATAAAATTTGAGAGAGAGCATATCTTTTTATCCATTTTCGGTTCATTTGCGAGGATTAACGAATTTGAAGCCTATTATTCTGATATCTGTGCGCGGATTAGTAGATTAATAGTAGGGTTTGTTTCCGGTATTCGTGAGCGAATCAATGGATCTGAATCGGTTATCCTGTCTTTTATCGATTGTTGTTTGTGTTGAAATTCCTGCTGCATCAGTTGGTATCAAAGCCACTGAGTCTACCTCTGTCATAGGCTCATTGTCCACAGACCACTCACCGTATCAAAAAAAAAAAAAATCCATGAATCCCCAAAATAAAATTTCCTCCTACCATTCATTGTTTTTCAATGAAGATTATGTGTTAGACACGGTTATCGTTGACTTTGATAAGCCACCAATTCAATGAGGAATATGTGACGAACCTTGTTATTGTTGCTTTCGATAAGCCACTGGTTTTCGATGAAGATTTGTTCCAAAACGAGCAGTATGAGAGGAACTCAATTTTTGAGGATTATTTCTACGATGTTGCTGTGTTTCATCATTCAACGGCATCTCCAACTTATTTGTTCCTCAAAGCTGTCAAAATTCGAGGATGAATTTTCTCCACACTGGAGAGAATGATGTAAGAGATATTATTGGAGATTTTCTTGAAGACTATTTATTTTAAAATAGTCTTGTAATTAATATATATTATTATGTTTCTTTTTATTGTATATTTAATTAGGCAGTTAAGTATTTTATGATTTGATTTTATTAAATCAAATCTTATTTCCGTGCAAATAAACAGGTTATAAGTAGAGTTTGTTTCCGATATTCGTGCACGAATCAACGGATCCGAATCGGTTATCCTGTCTTTTATCGATTGTTGTTTGCGTTGAATTTCCTGCTGCATCAAGTTCACACTCTGCAAATCAAACAACGAACATGTCAATTTTTTTTTTTCGAATGGCAAACTTTATTCAATAAAGCCAAAGACGGCCGAAACACATGATACAAACGAAGCCAAACACCCGACCTAAACAAAAAACCCAATAACAAACAACGTACATGTCGATTGAAATCATATAACAAACAACCCAATGACAATCATCAAAACAACAAACAATAATGAAAGTAACTAACATTCATGATAATTTAAAAAATAAGGATGATTATTAAAACAACAAACAAACTAATGACAAAATCCAAATGTCTCATGAATCCAAACACTAATGAAAGCAACTAACTGTCTAATTCTTTTTTTGGATGAGTACATCAGTCGTGCCTCGAAATGTGACAAATACAACACTGATTTGATCTTAGTCACCTTCATCTATATTTCTGTGAGATCGATGGGATGAAACCTCATGAAACGTTTCTAGTTTGTGGGAATGATCATCGATGAATACCCTTACGATGTGCTTTAACGTATGACTATCTAAGCCAACTGAGAAACAAGCTTTGCAATTATATCTTATTTGCAGCCTTGGCTTGCGTTTCCTATTTTTATTGGTCATATACTTCTTCCTTCTTGATCTCTGCTTATCACAACCCCACTTTCTCCTTAATACTCTAACTTCACTGTCATAGTCCAAGTTCATTGCTCTTATACTAAACCCATTACCCTAGCATAACAAAGATAAAACGACCTTGCATCTTGATAAGGTCGTTTTGCACAACAAAATAATGTTTTAATGTGTTCGTTTTGAAAACTAATTTTCACCACTTAAAAATCCACTTAGATGTCAAATTATTAAAGTGGTAAGTTAGGATTCGTTCCACAGGGAATTAGAGTAATTAGTTGAATAAATTAACAATTCATAAATGCAATAATGTAAATCATAAGAAATGGATGGTTGTATGGTTTGTCAAGCCATCAAACATACATGTAAAATAAAACTAATAAAACTAATAAAATGCGATAGGGAAAATAGAATGCTCAACAAGTCTAGATAAGATAATGGATTTTATCAATTAAGAGAATTGCTAGGGAATTGACGGAGTCGCAAGTGGATTATGGGCTATGCTTCTCAAGTTACCTTAGTGAGCCAATCTCACAAATGCTAACCAATTGTGGTCTTAAATGTGTTTAGACCATTACTATGAACCATAAACAACTTCCCACCAAAATGCCTAACTGATTAAGGAGATGGGGTAAAGGCAGGATTGGTTTATTACAATTAAAGGTTTAGATTATCGTGGTTGATATACTCTCCGACAATCTATCCTACTCACTATGTTCTCAATCCATCAAGGGTGTCAATCCTAGATAGCTTCTATAACAAGTTATCCTAAACAAGAGTATAATCAACTAGTGGGTATACATGTCAATTATGTAATGAATAGAATCTAATTATAAAATAAATAGAACACAAATAGATATTCAAATATTTTAAAGCTTAAGCAAAACTCAATCCAAATGTTCTCACATCAATCCCCTAGAAAGGGGGTTTAGTTACACATATCACAATCAAAGGGGCAAGTAAAGGATTAAAAAATCACCATTGGGCCTCCTTTTGTAGAGCTTGATTCTTTTCTTGCCTTTGATGCTCCTTGTGCAAAGAATGGATGATAAGAATGTGTCTAGATAGGTGGAGTCAAATGGAAAGTGACTAAGGAGATATGTAGAGAAGATGGGAAGAAAGGAATGATTGGGGGAAAGTAATCTAGATTATGTGTTGAGTTTAGGATGGAGGAGATTAGTCCAAGTAAAGAAAGAGACAATGTTTGAGAGATGATTTATGGTGATCCTAGGTTGGAGACAGGATTCTTGGATGGGATTTTCAATTGAAAACCATGATGAATTTATAGTGTTTTCAAATTAGGTCTCCGGTGGCCGATTACCAAAACATCCCCTAACTTGGCAATATGCCATTTTGACCCCTCAAAGGAGTGCATTATGTAATTTTCCCACAAAAATCAGCCATGGTCGCTATAAGTTTTCGCGGTGACTTCGGGCGACATTTAGGGGCAACGACATCAGGTTCATAAACAACCCCTCCGTATCTGTGGTGACATTGTCATGCAAACCGTGACATTTCATTTGGACATATTTCGGTGGGTTCACGGTTTGGATTGAAAGCGATGGAGGGGTGACGTTAATGGCAGGAGCATAGCGGCTATTAGAGGACCAAGAAGGCACTGATCAGTCTTGCGCTGACCTTGCCGCTTTTTTAGGTCGAAAACCGATTGAAGATAGGCCGAAATGGGCTACTTCAAGCGGCTGGCAGAGGCTAGGGTTTGGAGGCCACCATATCTGGTTTGCTCGTGAGGTAGAAGATAAAGGTTAAAGATGACATATGGGGTGCATTCAAGCTTGGTCTTCTGCCTTCATTGGGGGTTCATTTAGACGTAGGATGGGGTGTGTTTGGTCGGGTCAACCTGTGGTGTGGGTTTTGGCGACAAAGGAATGGGCATCATGTTTGGGCCTCTGTTTTGGGCTCAACTGATTTGCCTACTTTTACTGAAATGCACCGTTTCAATAAGTAAGGGCTACTAGGGTGCAATCAAAGGTCGTAATGATCATTCATAGCTAAACGCACCGTATCACTTAAGTGACGTGGCGCTTGGCTGGCTGCTCTACTTGGCTAATTACACAATGCCCCTTGATCTCTCATATAATCACTATAACTTCAATCTTCCTTCAATAATTATACTTTTGCCCTTAATTCTGTAAAATTACTCCAATGCCCCTGAACTTTGTCAATACTTGAAAACACTTAATTTACACAATTAAATCACGGGATATTTCCCTAGAATCAAGCGAAAGGAGAAGGAAATAAGGGTCAAAATCATACCAATTTTGGCTCGATCACATCTTCCATAGAATCAAATTTCAGATTCTTTATATGATTCCAATCAACATCTTGATTGCTAGTACTGCCTTCCCATGACAAAATTTGCACAGAATTAACCCCAGTAGAACACATATTATTTTGTGTCAATAACAATTAATCCTTGTTGTCAGACTTACTTTGTAATCCACTCCCAGCTATTACTATAAAAAGTCAAAACATGATGATCGAACTATAAGTAAAATTGTAATCGTAATAATATGTGTTGATCGAATTATACTAAAAGTAATAGCAACAAAAAAAGAAATATTGATGCGATGAATCACCGAGATTTTGAATATGCATCATTCAGCATAGAAATTATATAGAGATTATAGTGAAAAGATAAAAATAAATAAATAAATAAATAAATAAAAAATTACATATAGGAAAACATTATTAATGTTAGGAATAACCAAGATTTTTAACATGCACCATTTAGCTTAAAAATTATAGAAAGAGTATTATAGAGATAAGATAAAAAAAAAAAAATTACAAATAGAAAAGCATTATTGATTCTATGAATCCTAAAGATAAGATAAATAAAAAAAAATTGAACCCTAAGTAATTTCATATTGATTTCAAAACTAATCAAAACAACCATGGATGTATTGTAGAGATGAGATAAAAATAACAATTCAAACAATAAGTAATTTCATATTGAATTGGAAGCTAAATAAAAATAGCCATGGAGAAGACATACCTATGAATTTAAACTTGATGAAGCAAAAAAGAATGGGTTGGCGACGAAATTTCAATTCGAACGCAAATAAATGATTTAAAACACCAGACCGAAACACCAATGAGCTAGATGAATGATCGATTGAAGTGGATGTTCGGAAAAAAATTGATTGAAGTGTTTGGGCTAGTAAGAAAGAAAAGTGTAGAAGAGTTTTTGAGCTGGTAAACAATAAAAGATCAGAAGAATGGTGGATTGAAGTGTTTCTGTACATTTATATAAAAAGAGTTGGTTTTGGAAAGGAGAAGAAGATATCGTTGAAAGGAAACCTAACAAACGGTAACTATTGGGTTTTGAGAAGAACAAACGGTAATGTTAGGAGAGTGACCTGCTAAAAAGGTAATATTAGGATGCATAGAGAATCACAACAACTTTAAAACATTACCATTTGATGTGAGTGTTGGACAAATCAATGGTCATGATTAGATGAGTTGGATTTTTTTTAAAAGGTTTATAGAATCACCGGTGTTCTATAGATTGTCCCACACATATATATATATATATAATTATAAGGAGGAACATGAGCTTGTAAGAGTCTAGAAAGAGCTCTGCAATTGATATTGAAAAAATAAAAATCTTATAACCAAGATGAATATAAAAAAAAATAAAAAATGAAGGTATCATATACATGTTTTCTTCATGAATGCATTAATTATTGAATTGAGACAACTTTTCAATTCCTTTCAAAATCATCATCATGTCTACCAAGACCACAAATAATGTTGAAAAAAATTGCCTTAATAAAATAAGAGAGTATCAAATTGAGCCACCTATGAAAATGTTTATATTTCCAATACAAAGTATGTTAATATTTCAATTTGATTGGATGGTCTCACCGCAAGGAGGTGAAACCGTCCCACACAAGTTCTTCTCCTATCGATAGATTCTTTATTCTTTTTTGAGAAAATAGCACTAGACACCATTAATTGGTAAGTGGAGTCTCAAAATGGCCATTCAATATTTAAATTCATCCAAAATCACTATTTCATCAAAACATTGTTCAATGGCAGCCATTATGTCAAAATCTAACATAAAGCTGCCGTTATCTGTGACATGGCACCCTTAAAGAATTTTATGGGCAATATTTAATGGCTTTGTGGTTTAGTGTACGTATGTTTCATACGCGTTTTGGTTGTTTGAAGAGAAAGAGTGAGATGACAAAGAGAGACTTTGTGAGGTTTGAATTGGGAAAATTAGGTCTGGGAAGATTTGGGATTTTCTCTAAGTTGTCCCTTTTTGTTTTACTGTTTTGACCTCTATTCTAACAGGTTATGACAAAAGCAAACGAACTTTAAGTAATTAAGGGGCAAAGTGGTAACAATTGATAGTTTTTTTTTTCTATGAAATGGCTAATTTGAGCCATTTTGAAAAATTAATGGTTATTTAGGGATAGCCTCACCAAATCAGTGGCTTTAGAAATCACTGACCCTTCTTTTTTGGTCACAAACAAAAAGTCAGTTACCTTTTCTGTTTTCACACTTTGTTTATAATTTAGGGTATGGTTACATTGTTGGGAGATTAAATCTCAATAACGTTATTAGAATTTTATTACAAGATTCATCCAATACTTGGTTGACATATGGTAGACAAACACTTTAAAAATATAAAGTAACTAGTTCTAACCGGTTAACTAGTTAATTTCAAATTATTTTATTTTACATTTTTTTTTAATTTATTATAAAAATATAATAATTTAATTTAATTTAATTTAAATAATTGTGTTTAATAATTTTAAATGATAATTTGATAAGGATTACGCAAATCCTAACACGGTTTCGATTTTAGTTCTGAACCGTTGCGATTCCATGGTTAGATGGAACCGGCGGTTCTGAACCTATTTTTTTTTTTTTTTTTTTTTTACTCTACAAAATATTATATTATATTTATAAAAAAAATAAAATGTTAGATAAGACATTGTAGAGTATTGAGCCATGGCCCATAACCCTTGTCGTAATTATGTTTTCTATTCCTTTCTCCTCCTTTTTTATATAGGTTAGGCATCTCATTCACTTCTCTATTTATCTAATGTGGGATGTGGGATAAGAAGTCATATTATACATTTTTACAAATATTTATCAAAAAAAAATTTCCTTTAAACTACAAGTCTACAATGTTGAATTGGATTTTTGAATTCATCTCTCTTACATAAATGCATAAATACATACTCTTTAACATATATTTTACGGTCTATTTTAGTTGTTTGTAAAGTCCATTGGTCATAATAATTGGTAAAACTTTCATGCTTTTTGATCTTAATCAAATTGTGCTGGAGAGGTGGTCTCTAGGTGTGGAATCAAGCAGAGTCCAATTCACACTTGATTTGGAATTTGAATTGGTTATATCCACATTGTCATTAGGCAAAATTTTCTTGACAAAAGTCAAGATTTCAAATGTGAAGTGTGAAAATAGATAAAATAATAATAATAATAAACATTATTTTAATTAGAGGTTGTTGTGAGATGTGAACATAATTGACATGTTAATTAAAATTTTACAAATATTTATCAAGAGTCAAATACTCAAATATTTAATTATATGAAGTGAAACTAATGATTATAAAGAAGACTACTACATTTGGGACCTCAGATAGATACCTCATGTTCATGAAAATATAAAGTATGATCCTTCGAAGTATTGATTTCATTAAAATAAATAAATAAATAAATAAATAAATAAATCACTTTTTACATCATTTAAGTTTTTATTTTTTTGGAACTATTACAATATTCCATATTGGGGTATGATTCCAATCTAACACACTCTCACTAAAAGAAATAATTGAAATATTTGTTAAAAATGTATAATATGACTTCTTATCCCACATCCCACATTAGAAAAATAGAAAAGTGAATGAGATGCTTAACCTATATAAAAAGGTGAAGGGAAGGGAAATCATAATTACTTGGATAAGGGTAATGGGTCATGACTCAATACCTACAATGTCTTTTCTAACATTTTATTTTGTTATAAATAAAATGTAATATTTTGTAATGTAAAAAAAAAAAAAGAAAACAACAAAATATTTATAGGAACCGCCAGTTCGAATCGGAACCGATACCACCAGTTCGGTTCGAACCGAGTGGTTCCACGAAATGTGGAACCGGAACCGAAACCGGCCTCCCTCGATGCTAGTTTCAGAACCGGAACCCGGTTCCAGTCTGGTTCCACGTTTCGAACCGGAACTGTGTTTACGTGATGAATTTGTATATCACGTTATTGTTTATATGAAATTATCGATAAATTTGTATTTAAATTGTAGTTATGATATACTTATGTTGTGTTAGGGGAATGATTAGTTAACTGCTTGAAATCCTTACTATTAATACTATTGTTAGGGTAAAGAAGTGCTAAGATATGAATTAACAAAAGTTTGTTTTTAATAAGGTGTTTTTTTACAAGATTATTGTTTTTTTTTACAAGAATATTGTTTTTTATAAGTTATTGCTAAATTTATATTTAAACTAATCCATTATGCAATTATATATAAACATTAATATAATATTTTTACTGTATCACAGATGAACAAAATTGCAAATACACATTATTTCCACTGAAATTGTTATTTTTAAGAGTAATACTATTTTTATTATGATATCAGTGGCAAGTTATTAACTAATTATAAATTATAATTATTTAATGTAATTTCTTGTACTAGACTTATGATTGTATCATCTAGTTATAAATAAACTATAAATTATAATTATTTAATGGAAATTCTTTCATTCTACTTAGTAATTCTTTATTACTTGTTCATTAAAGTTTAAATCCTTTTTTTTAAAAGTAATTTAAATCCTTTTTCTAAAACAAAAAAAAAAAAAAAAAACAAAAAAAAAAAAAAACAACTATATACTTTCTTATCTCTTACTATTGTTAATTCTTTAAAGAAAAAAAGAAACCAGTTTATAAGGTTTCAAGTTTTTATTGTAATAAAAGACATTAATTTCAAATCTTAATAACATCCATTGGATTTTCTTTAATCTGATCTAATGGTAGTTATTAAGTCCAATAAAGTTATTGAACCAGTAATGTTTATAATCTAAATGAAATTTGGATGTATACTTATGTTTTTGCCCATTATTGAATTTAAAAATTGGTTGTGGTGTCAAATTTTTTTTGAAAACGGCAGGTTTACTGAAGCCACAGCTGGCAGAAAAACACAAAGTGAGCACCCAACAACACAACACAGCAAATAGCCACAAGACCAGAGCACCAAAAATAGACCACCGGAGACAGAAGCCAAAACAGGACCACAACAGAGAAAACAACCCAACCTGGTCGTCATGTCAATGATTTTGTCGTTTTAGACGACTAGAACATGGCATTACAGTCAATTTTTTCTCATTGCTTTTCCATGTATTTGCTTTACAATAATTTCACACGGTAACAATCAGTGGACTCATTCCTTGTATCAAGAAACCGTTTTTCTCAATTTGCTTCTTTACTGAGGTCTGATTCTGTTCACAAAAAAATGGTTGTTTCATCAAACTGAGTTTCGCTTCAAGAATTGCTCTGTTCTGTTTTCCTTTGATTCTCATCTCTGTTTCTGCAAAAACCAAAAAAAAAAGAAGTGAAGAGACAAGTACAGTTCAAGGGATCAAAATGGTTGAAATTGTTCTCTGTGGCTGCAAAGATTGCCGAATACTTGGTTGCTCCCGTGATGCAGCGGAAAATTCATGAAACAACAATCGATAAAACAAAGGATAAACGATTCAGATCCGTTGATTCGTGCACGAATACCGGAAGCGAACCCTACTATTAATCTGTTGATCTACGCACAGATACCAGAATAATAGGCCTCAAATACCAACTGAGGTAGTGGGAAATTCAACACAAACAACAATTGATAAAAGAAAGGATAAACGATTCGGATCCGGTGATTTGCGCACGAATACCGGAAGCAAACCCTACTATTAATATGTTGATCCGCGCAAGGATACCAGAATAATAGGCTTCAAATTCTTTGATCCACTCAGGATACCGAAATTGAATAAAATGAGATATTCTCTCTCAAATTTTATTAATCTTCAAAAACTAAATAACAAATTTGATTCAAACAACTTAAATAGGAAAAGCAATAAGTCGACTCCCACAAGAAATCAACTTCTAAATTAAATTAAACTAAAACTGAAAAGAAATCCTATCTAGGAAAAGAGAACAAATCCTAATCAAACAAAGATTATGAAAAAAGAGAACAAATCTTAATCTGACTCAGACTCAATGTCATCTAATTCAAACTTCACGCTCAAGTCTTCGCGTAACAAAATAGAGGGCTGAATTTGAGCCTGTTGTGATTTGTTATTGAGGATGGAGTATTCATAACATCCGTAGGGCTCGTCTTGGGCTTTCCGAAAACATATTATAATAGACGATCCAATCCCATATGCCCTCTATAGAGGTCCACGAAATTCAGCCCGGATTTGGTTGTCCACGCTACCCAAATACGAATTCGCCACCCACTACATGTATTCCATTGCCTTAGCTGCTGCTACATCATTCTCTTCAAGTTGGAGAAAATTCGTCCTCGAATTTTGACTACCTTCATCATAGAAACCTGCATAAATTTTTTTTTTTGCTAACAGTTGAGATCTTATACGAAGAACTTTAAATCCTTCGATTCTTGTCATGATGTCCATGGACTCCTTTTCAGATATCTCTTCATCAAAGACCGGTGGTAGATCAAAATCAACAAAAACTTCTACCGATACATATGTATCATCGAAAAACACCGAAGGATAGGAGGCTAATTGTGTTTGAGGGTTCATCGATTTTTTTTTATTTTTTGCTCTTTTTTTTTTGGGAAATATGGATGGTGAATTTTTGGTGTTGAGCAAGATAGTTGGTTGTGGTCATCGATGTTGAGCCTAGCACAACGATAGACTCGGTGGCTCTGATACCAAATTGATGCAGCAGAAAATTCACGAAACAACAATCGATAAAATAAAGGATAAATGATTCAGATCCGTTGATTCGTGCACAAATACCAAAAGCGAACCCTACTATTAATCTGTTGATCTACACACAGATACCAGAATAATAGGCCTCAAATACCAACTGAGGTAGTGGGAAAATCTTGGCTTAAAAGATCGTGTTTTGGTGTTGGAGTTTCATTTAGCCAAGAAGAGGGCAACCATTCAGAAAACTCAGGCTTTTATATTTCTATCTTCAATTGCCTTTCTTTGGCTACTGTCAAAATTCCCATAATAATGTGTATTGTGGTGTAATCGATTAATATCAAATGTGATATCCTACGTAACGTAAAATTACTGTGGTTCCTGTAATTGAATTTTGTTTGACGTGATTGCATTATATCTTTTTTGTAACCTTGTGTTTCATGTTTATTTTATGTAGATTTATTGTAGTGTGTGTTATTCGTATTAGTTATTTATGTTGTACCTTAATAATTTGCATCAGAGGTAAGATAAGAGCAGGTTTTGAGTTGGAGGATAATTTGGTTAAGTACGTATAGAGTAACTGTCAACAAATAAAAACATATTGGCTTTTATAATTAAAACTAATTAAAACTGGCCATTTTATAATCAATAAAAACTTATGGGCTGTCTTTCAAGCATTTGTTGGGCTTATAAACATGTAATTATTTCTTTTATAATATAATCACTTCATTTTTTATTTGAGTCATGTTCGGAACGTAATCTCAATCTTTTGCAGTTATTAACCTCTTAAAACATCTTGGCTCCATGTGGCCCGGCACAAAATATACAAACAAAACTACTTAAATTTCAATGGAAGTCATCTTATAATATTTGAGGTTTTTTAGTCTACAGAAAATTCTGTGTCCATGTGGTCTAGTTCTAATGCAGGAGATATTTATGAAGATTTTCTTGAAGACTTTTCATTTTAAAAATAGTCTTGTAATTCATATCTATTATTATGTTTCCTTTTATTGTATATTTAATTAGGTAGTTAAATATTTTATGATTTGATTTTATTAAATCAAATCTTATTTCCTTATTAGATAGGTTTTTAATGTTTTAGGATTCTAGTATTTTTAATTTCCGTTGTTATCTCAATAATCTCTTTTATAGGGAAATTGATAATTTTATTGCTTTACTAGTTATTTTAGGTTTCTTTTAGGTTTTTATTTTCCTATTTAAAGACGATGTACCCTAATAGTGATTTTAGTTTTTGATGATTAATCAAATTTGAGAGAGAGCATATCTTTTTATCCATTTTCGGTACATTTGCGAGGATTAACGAATTTGAAGCCTATTATTCTGGTATCTGTACGCGGATCAGTAGATTAATAGTAGGGTTTGTTTCTGGTATTCGTGAGTGAATCAATGGCTCTGAATCGGTTATCCTGTCTTTTATCGATTGTTGTTTGTGTTGAATTTCTTGCTGCATCAGTTGGTATCAAAGCCACCGAGTCTACCTCTGTCATAGGCTCATCGTCCACGGACCACTCACCGTATCAAAAAATAAATAAAAATCCATGAATCCCCAAAATAAAATTTCCTCCTACCATTCATTGTTTTTCAATGAAGATTATGTGTTGGACATAGTTATCGTTGACTTCGATAAGCCACCAATTTTCAATGAGGAATATGTGACGAACCTTGTTATTGTTGCTTTCGATAAGCCACTGGTTTTTTCCAAAACGAGCAGTATGAGAGGAACTCACTTTTTGAGGATTATTTCTACGATGTTGCTGTGTTTTATCATTCAACGGCATCTCCAACTTATTTGTTCCTCAAAGCTTTCAAAATTCGAGGATGAATTTTCTCCACAATGGAGAGAATGATGTAGGAGATATTATTGGAAATTTTCTTGAAGACTATTTATTTTAAAATAGTCTTGTAATTAATATATATTATTATGTTTCTTTTTATTGTATATTTAATTAGGTAGTTAAATATTTTATGACTTGATTTTATTAAATCAAATCTTATTTCCGTTCGAATAAACAGGTTATAAGTAGAGTTTGTTTCCGATATTCGTTCGCGAATCTACGGATCCGAATCGGTTACCTGTCTGTTATGGATTGTTGTTTGCGTTGAATTTCCTACTGCATCAAGTTCAAACTCTGCAAATCAAGAAACGTACATGTCAAATTTTTTTTTTGAATGGCAAACTTTATTCAATAAAGCCAAAGATGGCCGAAACACATGATACAAACGAAGCTGAACACCCGACCTAAACAAAAAACCCAACAACAAACAACGTACATGTCGATTGAAATCATATAACAAACAACCCAATGACAATTATCAAAACAACAAACAATAATGAAAGTAACTAACATTCATGATAATTTTAAAAATAAGGATGATTATTAGAACAAAAACAAACCAATGACAAAATCCAAATGTATCATGAATCCAAACACTAATGAAAGGGACTTACTATCTAATTCTTTTTTTGGATAAGTACATCAGTCGTGCCTAGAAATGTGACAAATACAACACTGATTTGAACTTAGTCACCTTTATCTATATTTCCGTGAGATCGATGGGATGAAACCTCACGAAACGTTGCTAGTTTGTGGGAATGATCATCGATGAATACCCTTATGGTGTGCTTTAACGTATGACTATCTAAGCCAACTGAGAAACAAGCTTTACAATTATGTCTTATCTGCAGCCTTGGCTTGCGTTTCCTATTTTTATTGGTCATATACTCCTTACTTCTTGATCTCTGCTTATCACAACCCCACTTTCTCCTTAATACTCTAACTTCACTGTCATAGTCCAAGTTTATCGCTCTTATACTAAACCCATTACCCTTAGCATAACAAAGATAAATGACCTTGCATCTTGATGAGGTCGTTTTGCACAACAAAATAATGTTTTAATGTGTTCGTTCTGAAAACTAATTTTCACCACATAAAAATCCACTTAGATGTCAAATTAGTAAAGTGGTAAGTTAGGATTCGTTCCACAGGGAATTAGAGTAATTAGTTGAATAAATTAACAATTCATAAATGCAATAATGTAAATCATAAGAAATGGATGGTTGTATGGTTTGTCAAGCCATCAAACATACATGTAAAATAAAACTAATAAAACTAATAAAATGTGATAGGGAAAATAGAATGCTCAACAAGTCTAGATAAGATAATGAATTTTATCAATTAAGAGAATTGCTAGGGAATTGACGGAGTCGCAAGTGGATTTTGGCTATGCTTCTCAAGCTAACTTAGTGAGCCAATCTCACAAATGCTAACCAATTGTGGTCTTAAATGTGTTTATACCATTACTATGAACCATAAAAAAATTCCCACCAAAATGCCTAACTGATTAAGGAGAGGGGGTAAAGGCGGGATTGGTTTATTACAATTAAAGGTTTAGATTATCACGGTTGATATACCCTCCGACAATCTATCCTACTCATTATGTTCTCAATCCATCAAGGGTGTCAATCCTAGATAGCTTCTATAACAAGTTATCCTAAACAAGAGTATAATCAACTAGTGGGTATATATGTCAATTATGTAATGAATAGAATCTAATTATAAAATGAATAGAACACAAATAGATATTCAAATATTTTAAAGCTTAAGCAAAACCCAATCCAAATGTTCTCATATCAATCCCCAAGAAAGGGGGTTTAGTTACAAATATCACAATCAAAGGGAAGGCAAGTAAAGGATTAAAAAATCACCATTGGGCCTCCTTTTGTAGAGCTTGATTCTTTCATTGCCTTTGATGCTCCTTGTGCAAAGAGTGGAAGATAAGGATGTGTCTAGATAGGTGGAGTCATATGGAAAGTGACAAAGGAGATATGTGGAGTAGATGGGAAGAAAGGAATGATTGGGGGAAATTAATCTAGATTATGTGTTGAGTTTGGGATGGAGGAGATTAGTCCAAGTAAAGAAATAGACGATGTTTGAGAGATGATTTATGGTGATCCTAAGTTGGAGACCGGATTCTAGGATGGGATTTTCAATTGAAAACCATGATGAATTTATAGTGTTTACAAATTAGGTCTCGGGTGGCCAATTACCAAAACACCCCCTAACTTGGCAATTTGCCATTTTGACCCCTCAAAGGGGTGCATTATGTAATTTTCCCACAAAAATCAGCCATGGTCGCTGTAAGTTTTTGCGGTGACTTCGGGGCAACATTTAGGGGCAACGACATCAGGTTCATAAACAACCCCTCTGTAGCTGTGGCAACATTGACATGGAAACCGTGACATTTCATTTGGACATATTTTGGTGGGTTCACGGTTTGGATTGAAAACGATGGAGGGGTGACGTCAACGATAGGAGCACAACAGCTATTAAAGGACCGAGAAGGCAATGATCAGTCTTGCGCTGACCTTGCCGCTTTTTTAGGCCATAAACCAATTGAAGATAGCTCAAAATGGGCTACTTCAAGTGGCTGGCAGAGGCTAGGGTTTGGAGGCCACCATATCTGGTTTGCTCGTGAGGTAGAAGATAAAGGTTAAAGATGACATATGGGGCGCATTCAAGCTTTGTCTTTTGCCTTCATTGGGGGTTCATTTAGACATAGGCTGGGGTGTGTTTGGTCAGGTCAACGTGTGGTGTGGGTTTTGGTGACCAAGGAATGGGCATCATGTTTGGGCCTCTGTTTTGGGCTCAACTAATTTGCCTACTTTAACTGAAATGCACCGTTTCAATAAGTAAGGGCTACTAGGATGCAATCAAAGGCGTAATGATCATTCATAGCTAAACGCACCATATCACTTAAGTGACGTGGCGCTTGGCTGGTTGCTCTACTTGGCTAATTACACAATGCCCTTGATCACTCATATAATCACTATAACTTCAATCTTCCTTCAATAATTATACTTTTACCCTTAATTCTGTAAAATTACTCCAATGCCCCTGAACTTTGTCAATACTTGAAAACACTTCATTGACACAATTAAATCACGGGATATTGCCCTAAAATCAAGCGAAAAGAGAAGGAAATGAGGGTCAAAATCATACCAATTTTGGCTCGATCACATCTTCCATAGAATCAAATTTCAGATTCTTTATATGATTCCAATCAACATCTTGATTGCCAGTACTGCCTTCCCATGACAAAATTTGCACAGAATTAACCCCAATAGAACACATACTATTTTGTGTCAATAACAATTCATCCTTGTTGTCAGACTTACTTTGTAATCCACTCCCAGCTATTACTATAAAAAGTCAAAACATGATGATCGAACTATAAGTAAAATTGTAATCGCAATAATATGTGTTGATCGAATTATAATAAAAGTAATAGCAACAAAAAAAGAAATATTGATGCGACGAATCACCGAGGTTTTGAATATGCATCATTCAGCATAGAAATTATACAAAGATTATAGAGAAAAGATAAAAAAAAAAAAAAAAAATTACATATAGGAAAACATTATTGATGTTAGGAATAACCAAGATTTTTAACATGCACCATTTAGCTTAAAAATTATGGAAAGAGTATTATAGAGATAAGATAAAAAAAAAAAATTACAAATAGAAAAGCATTATTGATTCTATGAATCCTAAAGATAAGATAAATAAAAAATTTTGAACCCTAAGTAATTTCATATTGATTTCAAAACCAAAACAACCATGGATGTACTGTAGTGATGAAATAAAAATAACAATTCAAACAATAAGTAATTTCATATTGAATTTGAAGCTAAACAAAAAAAGCCATGGAGGAGACATACCTATGAATTTAAACTTGATGAAGCAAAAAAGAATGGGTTGGCGATGAAATTTCAATTCGAACGTAAATAAATGATTCAAAACACCAGACCGAAACACCAATGAGCTAGACGAATGATCGATTGAAGTGGATGTTCGGAAAAAAATTGATTGAAATGTTTGGGCTGGTAAGAAAGAAAAGTGTAGAAGAGTTTTTCAGTTGGTAAACAATAAAAGTTCAGAATAATGGTGGATTGAAGTGTTTCTGTACGTTTATATAAAAAGAGTTGGATTTGGAAGGGAGAAGAAGATAGAGTTGGGAAGGAAACCTAACAAACGGTAACTATTGGGTTTTGTGAAGAACAAACGGTAATGTTAGGAGAGTGACCTGCTAAAAAGGTAACATTAGGATGCATAGAGAATCACAACAACTTTAAAACTTTACCATTTGATGTGAGTGTTGGACAAATCAATGGTCATGATTAGATGAGTTGGATTTTTTTTTTAAAGGTTTATAGAATCACCGGTGTTCTATAGATTGTCCCACGCATATATATATATATATAATTATAAGGAGGAGCATGAGCTTGTAAGAGTCTAGAAAGAGCTCTGCAATTGAAATTGAAATAATAAAAATCTTATAACCAAGATGAATATAAAAATAAAAATAAAAATGAAGGTATCATATACAAGTTTTCTCCATGAACGCATTAATTATTGAATTGAGACAACTTTTCAATTCCTTTCAAAATCATCATCATGTCTACCAAGACCACAAATAATGTTGAAAAAATGGCTTTAATAAAATAAGAGAGTATCAAATTGAGCCACGTATGAAAATGTTTATATTTCTAATACAAAGTATGTTAATATTTCAATTTGATTGGACGGTCTCACCGCATGGAGGTGAAACTGTTCCACATTTTCTCCAATCGATAGATTCTTTATTCTTTTTTGAGAAAATAACACTATACACCATTAATTGGTAAGTGGAGTCACAAAATGGCCATTCATTATTTAAATTGATCCAAAATCACTATTTCAACAAATCATTGTTCAATGGCAGCCATTATGTCAAAATCTAACATAAAGCTACCGTTATCTGTGACATGGCACCCATAAAGAATTTTATAGGCAATATTTAATGCCTTTGTGGTTTAGTGTATGTATGTTTCATACGCGTTTTGGTTGTTTGGAGAGAAAGAGTGAGATGACAAAGAGAGACTTTGTGAGGTTTGAATTGGGAAAATTAGGGCTGGAAAGATCTGGGATTTTCTCTAAGAAGATTATTGTCCCTTTTTGTTTTTCTGTTTTGACCTCTATTCTAATAGGTTATGACAAAAGCAAATGAACTTTAAATAATTAAGGGGCAAAGTGGCAACAATTGATAGTTTTTATCTATGAAATGGCTAATTTGAGCCATTTTGAAAAATTAATGGTTATTTAGGGATAGCCTCACCAAATCAGTGGCTTTAGAAATCACTGACCCTTCTTTTTTGGTCACAAACAAAAAGTCAGTTACCTTTTCTGTTTTCACACTTTGTTTATAATTTAGGGTATGGTTACATTGTTGGGAGATTAAATCTCAACAACGTTATTAGAATTTTATTACAAGATTCATCCAATACTTGGTTGACATATGGTAGACAAACACTTTAAAAATATAAAGTAACTAGTTCTAACCGGTTAACTAGTTACTTTCAAATTATTTTATTTTACATTTTTTTTAATTTATTATAAAAATATAATAATTTAATTTAATTTAATTTAAATAATTGTTTTTATAATTTTAAATGATAATTTGATAAGGATTATGCATATCCTAACATGGTTTCGATTTTAGTTCTGAACCGTTCCGATTCCACGGTTAGATGGAACCGGCGGTTCTGAACCTTTTTGTTTTTTTTTACTCTACAAAATATTATATTATATTTATAAAAAAAAATGTTAGATAAGACATTGTAGAGTATTGAGCCATGGCCCATAACCCTTGTCGTAATTATGTTTTCTATTCCCTTCTCCTCCTTTTTATATAGGTTAGGTATCTCATTCACTTCTCTATTTATCTAATGTGGGATGTGGGATAAGAAGTCATATTATGCATTTTTAACAAATATTTATCAAAATAAAATTTCCTTAAAACTACAAGTCTACAATGTTGAATTGGATTTTTGAATTCATCTCTCTTACATAAATGCATAAATACATACTCTTTAACATATATTTTACGGTCTATTTTGGTTGTTTGTATAAGTCCATTGGTCATAAGAATTGGCAAAACTTTCATGCTCTTTGATCTTAATTAAATTGTGTTGGAGAGGTGGTCTCTAGGCGTGGAATCAAGCAGAGTCCAATTCACACTTGATTTGGAATTTGAATTGGTTATATCCACATTGTCATTAGGCAAAATTTTCTTGACAAAAGTCAAGATTTCAAATGTGAAGTGTGAAAATAGATAAAATAATAATAATAATAATAATAACCATTATTTTAATTAGAGGTTGTTGTGAGATGTGAACATAATTGACATGTTAATTGAAATTTTACAAATATTTATCAAGAGCCAAATGTTCAAATATTTAATTATATGAAGTGAAACTAATGATTATAAAGAATACTAATACATTTGGGACCTCGGATAGACACCTCATGTTCATGAAAATATAAAGTATGATCCTTCGAAGTATTGATTTCCTTAAAAAAAAAAAAATTAAAAAAAAAATCACTTTTTACATCATTGAAGTTTTTATTTTTTTGGAACTATTACAATATTCCATATTGGGGTATGATTCCAATCTAACACACTCTCACTAAAAGAAATAATTGAAATATTTGTTAAAAATGCATAATATGACTTCTTATCCCACATCCCACATTAGAAAAATGGAAAAGTGAATGAGATGCTTAACCTATATAAAAAGGAGGAGAAGAGAAGGGAAAACATAATTACTTGGACAAGGGTAATGGGCAATGACTCAATACTCTACAATGTCTTTTCTAACATTTTATTTTGTTATAAATAAAATGTAATATTTTGTAATGTAAAATATATATATATATATTTATAGGTACCGCCGGTTCGAATCCGAACCGGTACCACCAGTTCGGTTCGAACCGAGTGGTTCCACGAAATGTGGAACCGGAACCGGAACAGAAACCGGCCTCCCTCGATGCTAGTTTCGGCTGGTTCCACGGTTCGAACCGGAACTGTGTTTACGTGATGAATTTGTATATCACGTTATTGTTTATAAGAAATTATCGATAAATTTGTATTTAAATTGTAGTTATGATATACTTATGTTGTGTTAGGGGAATGATTAGTTAACTACAATTGAAATCCTTACTATTAATACCATTGTTAGTGTAAAGAAGTGCTAAGATATGAATTAACAAAAGTTTGTTTTTAATAAGGTGTTTTTTTACAAGATTATTGTTTTTTTTTTTACAAGAATATTGTTTTTTTATAAGTTATTGCTAAATTTGTATTTAAACTAATCCATTATGCAATTATATATAAACATTAATATAATATTTTTACTGTATCACACATGAACAAAATTGCAAATACACATTATTTCCACTGAAATTGTTATTTTTAAGAGTAATACTATTGTTATTATGATATCAGTGGCAAGTTAATAACTAATTATAAATTATAATTATTTAATGTAATTTCTTGTACTAGACTTATGATTGTATTGTCTAGTTATAAATAAACTATAAATTATAATTATTTAATGGAAATTCTTTCATTCTACTTAGTAATTCTTTATTACTTGTTCATTAAAGTTTAAATCCTTTTTTAAAAAGTAATTTAAATCCTTTTTCTCAAACAAAAACATAAAAAAAAAAAAAAAAAAAAAAAAAAAAAAAAAAACAAAAACAGAAAAACAAAAAAAACTATATACTTTCTTATCTCTTACTAATATTAATTCTTTAAAGAAAAAAAGAAACCAGTTTAAAAGGTTTCAAGTTTTTATTGTAATAAAAGACATTAATTTCAAATCTTAATAACATCCATTGGATTTTCTTTAATCCGATCTAATGGTAGTTTTTAAGTCCAATAAAGTTATTGAACCAGTAATGTTTATAATCTAAATGAAATTTGGATGTATACTTATGTTTTTGCCCATTATTGAATTTAAAAATTGGTTGCGGTGTCAATTTTTTTTTTAAAACGGCAGGTTTACTGAAGCCACAGCGGGCAGAAAAACACAAAGAGAGCACCCAACAACACAACACAGCAAATAGCCACAAGACCAGAGCACCAAAAATAGACCACCGGAGACAGAAGCCAAAACAGGACCACAACAGAGAAAACAACCCAACCTGGTCCTCATGTCAATGATTTTGTCGTTTTAGACGACTAGAACATGGCATTACAGTCAATGTTTTCTCATTGCTTTTCCATGTATTTGCTTTACAATAATTTCACACGGTAACAATCAGTGGACTCATTCCTTGTATCAAGAAACCGTTTTTCTCAATTTGCTTCTTTACTGAGGTCTGATTCTGTTCACAAAAAAATGGTTGTTTCATCAAACTGGGTTTCGCTTCCAGAATTGCTCTGTTCTGTTTTCCTTTGATTCTCATCTCTGTTTCTGCAAAAACCAAAAAAAAGAAGTGAAGAGACAAGTACAGTTCAAGGGATCAAAATGGTTGAAATCGCTGTCTCTGTGGCTGCAAAGATTGCCGAATACTTGGTTGCTCCCGTCGGACGTCCGTTCAAATATTTGTGGAACTACAAGACAAACCTTAAGAATCTGAAGAATGAGGTGGAAAATCTGGAGGCTAAAAGAGGCAGCGTGGAACGATTAATTAGAGTCGGGGAAGAGCCTCTGCCGCATGTTGAGAAATGGCAGAAAAGTGCAAATCAGACCATCGTTGAGGCCTCGAAGGTTGTAGAAGATGATCCTGAGCAAGCAAACATTCAATGTTGCAAGGGGTTTTCTTGTCCGAATTTGATGAAAAGCTATCGACGTAGCAAGAATGCTGCTAAGAAGTTGAAGGATGTCCTTAAACTCGAGAAAGAAGCTGCACCATTTTTAAGAAAAGTTTCAAGCCGTACCAATATTCCAGATGAGCCATGGCTTCGATCTGGCGACGGTTTCGAGGCTTTTGAATCGAGAAGGTCTGATTTGAAGAATATCATTGATGCATTGCGTAATCCTGGTATCAATGTGGTTGGAATTTACGGCATGGGCGGCATCGGTAAGACAACATTAGCAAAGAAAGTAGCAATACATACCAAGCAAGATAATCTCTTTCATGTGATAATCTTTGTTGAAGTGTCTAAAACACCGGACATAAAAAATATTCAGCAAGAAATTGGTGGAAAGTTAGGCTTGAAATTCCATGACAAGCCCGAGGGCGAACGAGCAAGGGCACTATATGACCAATTGAAGAAAGAGGTCACTATATCCGAGGGAGCAGACAACGGTGGAGAAGAAAAGAAAGAGGAAGCGGGCAGCAGTAGAGAAGGAAGGAAAGAAAAGAAGATTCTTTTGATTTTAGATAATATTTGGGAGAAAATCGATTTGGAGAGGATAGGAATTCCATTGGGAAGCGATTGCAAGGGATTAAAATTGTTGCTGACAACAAGAAACAGTGATGTGCTAACAAATCAGATGGATTCTCAATGTAATTTTTCCGTCGACACTTTAGAAGAAGCAGAAGCTTGGAGTCTTTTTAAAAGCATAGCAGGTATGTGTGTTGACCATCCTGATTTGAAATCTATAGCACCTAAAGTAGCTAGAGAGTGTGGAAATATGCCCCTTGCCATTGTTACCATAGCAAGTGCATTAAAAAACAAGGAAGAGTCCATATGGAGAACTGCCTTGGAAGAATTGAAAAATCCTTCTTCGGAGAGCTTTGAGGGAATAATGACAAAGCAAGTATATACAAGCATAAAATTTAGTTACGATTATCTAGATACTGAGGAGCTTAGGGAGTTTTTTTTGCTTTGTAGTCGCATGGGACGCACCTATGATGCTTCTATTCGAGACTTGTTCATGTATGGTTGGGGATTAGGTTTACTTAAAAGATCCAACACCTTGGAAAAAGCACAATGCAAGGTAGAAGACTTGGTCAAGAAACTAAAGGACAATTCTTTGTTGCTTGATGCTCCTAATGAGACTAAAGAATCTCATTGGTATGGCATTCCTGATGGCGAAAGGTTTGCTATGCATGACGTTATTTGTGACGTGGCTAGATCAATTGATTGTGGAAAAGGGAATGTGTGTAATGTGATAGATGATGACATTTTGTGCCATTGGGCAAAAAATAATATGTTGAAGAATTGCACTTCGATCACGTTACATAACATTTCTAAGGTCCCAAAAGATCTACGGTTAGTATTCCCACATCTTGAGTTTTTCTATATGAAAACTAATGATACATTTTCAAGAATTGCTGATGATTTCTTCATAGAGATGTCAAGGCTTCAAGTTTTACATTTGATTGAAATGAATTTATCTCCACTACCGACATCATTTAGTCATCTTGTAAACCTTCAAACATTGTGTCTAGATGCATGTAAATTGAGAGACATAACTGATATTGGAAAGCTAGAGAAACTTGAAATCCTTAGTTTCCGTGGTTCTAAAATTAAGAGTTTGCCTAAAGAGATGCGTAGATTGACTAATATAAGGTTGTTAGATTTGACTCATTGTTCCACACTTGAAATTATTCCTCCAAATGTTATATCATGCTTTACCCAATTAGAAGCATTCTATATGTATGGTACCTTAATCAGGTGGGAGGATGGAGGACATATAGTGGGAAGGAATGCTAGCCTTGATGAGTTGAAGCATTTGCGTGATCGCTTGACCACTTTAGAAATTTGTATTCCAAGTGTTAAAATGTCAGAAGGCTTGCTCTCCCCGCAACTGAAAAGATACAAAATATCCATAGATCATAATCGGATTTCACCTCCTAAGAATTCAAGAATGTTGAGAGTCAAGTTGAATACCAATGACAATGCAGATGAGGTTATCTCGCAGTTGGAGGGAATCAAACAACTAGAGTTGTGTGCAGATCTTAAAGATGACTTTACTGACTCAAAGCAGTCAGTATCTCTCGATGCCTTGTTCTCGCTGGAGTCATTGTCTCTAGAAGATTTGAACTTGGAGAAGATATGTAATGTTCCACTTGCAGCAGAGTCTTTCTGCCAACTAAGAACAATTACAGTGCTCAGATGTGATAAGCTAACTAATATCTTCTCATTCTCCATTGATAGAGTCCTTCCAAAACTTCAAGAAATTGAAGTGTCATCCTGCAAAAATATGGAAGAGATTTTCGCTATTGAGAGAGAAGATGATGTCAACAACACAAAATTGATTCATGAGATTCAATTCAATCAATTATGCTCCGTGACTCTGAGACATCTACCACAGCTCAAAAATTTCTGCCATATAGTGAAGACAACTTCCCAATTGCAATTGACAAGTAGTACAAATGATGGAGAAATCATTTCGGAGGACATGATAGATATTCCCAAGTCACTTTTCAACGTGAAGGTATCAATGTTTTTCTTCCTCATTTTATTTTGCGTCAAACAAAATATAAATTAGTATATTCCTAATATAAAATATTGTAACGTCATGCACTTGATTAGCTTTTAAAATATCATAAATTGTCTCACTAACTTTAATTTGTTTGAAAAATCAGGAAAATATAAAATTAGCTATTGATACACTCTATAGAGTGGTAGATAGCCTTATGCAACCTCGAAACACTATATAGCCTTATACAACCTCTTATACAACCTTGAAACACTATAGTCTATTGGGATGTAACCTCTGTTAGTAACTTAGTATATATCATTCTCATCTTGTCGTCCAAATCTCACATACAAATTTCAAAAATCTCTTTTTATAATTTCAACTTTCTATCTTTCACGAGTATATAAATTCAAGTGGGATCAAAATCGAGCCAAACTTGAGAGTCGAATTTATACAGTTTATTTTCATTATTTTAAAAGTTTATCTTCATATATACTATCTAGTAATGATTTAATTATTTTATTTTTAAGGTTGTTGATCTTGAGTTTAGAAAGGTTGAAAATTTTAATTATATTCAATTAAATATATCTATCAAACAATAATTTTAATTATTATCCGCAAGATCAACCAATGACCTTGCAGATAATCTGGCTAAGAGAGCATCTAGTAGGGAAGGGGACTTTGTTTTTTGGGTGGGTTTCTGATTTTCTGTTTGTTGTTGTTTTTGGCTTTTCCCTTTGGCATGTTTAGTTGGGTTGGTTGGGTGCCTAGAGTGGCGCTTGTTGTTCTGTTTTCTGGGCATGTGGTCTGTGGGCTTTGTTTCCCCTGTTTTGGCTGCTTGCCTTAATAAAGTGTGTTGTTCAAAAAAAAAAAAAAAAAAAAAAATCTCTATCAAACAATTGAAACAACTGTATTTGCTGGTTGTGTTCCCTAACTTGGAGACCTTAGAAATTTCAGACATTAGTGCTGAAAAGATTTGGCACAACCAACTTTCAACGGTATCTTTTTCCTATCAAAATTTTGCGTTCCAATAACATTGAGAAACTGTTTGATAACATTTTTGAGATATTTTTTTGAAAAAAATACTGAAAACACGAAAAAAATGATTTTTCCCTTTTAATGTCTTGAAACTTGCAGTCTTGCACCCAATGATGTTTCTATGTTTATGTTTCCTTGTTTTCGTGAGACCCATCTATTAATCATTTTATTTTTCTAAAATACATTTGTTTAATCATTAACAAATTATATATAATAGTTATGTATAATAACAATGGCTAATTGCATGAACACCTTTAAGGTTTGACTACACTTGATTTACTGTTTGTTTATTTTTGGATTTTTTTTTTATAATTATATTCGGTTAAATTAAAATGAACTCTAATCAGTAACTCAATATCATGGGCACTACAGATTGGATTTCCATCCTTGAAAGCAATGAAGATAAAGGATTGTCCTAAATTTAAGGAGTTCATCTTCAATGATAAGGTACATCATACATATATACATATATATATATATATATTCTAGTTTTAAAATCACTAGAACTTGAGTTCGTAAAATTTATTCTAGTTTTAATGTATATATTATCTAGTATATTGTTTGTAATTAATTTTTTGTGATTATTTTCATTTCTAAAGTAATTGAAGCTGAGTTTAGATTATTATTATTATTATTATTATTATTATTATTAACGGGAGAGTATACAGTATTCTTATTAGATGTTTAAAGGTTTATACTATTGAATTAAGAATTTTTTTAATTTATCACTATGAATTGATTCTATTAGTTAGCTATCCGCAATGTGATGATAAAATTATATTAATCACCACATATCTTATCTTTATTTTTGCTTCTCTTAGTGTTCAAGCTTTGTGAGATTTGTAGAATTTAATTTACATTTTCCCATTTAGTTCCACTTGATTTACTATTTCTTTATTTTTGGATAAATATTTTATAATTACTTTCAATTATAGTTAGAAAGAATCCTCCATAACTCAGTAGCATATGTACTTATAGGTTGCAGTTCCTAACTTAGAGAAGTTGAAAATTTCCTCCATGGACAACTTGGAGAAAATATGGCACAACCAACTTGTGAATGATTCCTTCTATAAATTAAAATCAATTGAAGTTAAAGGTTGCATGAAGCTATCGAATGTGTTTCCATCAAACATTCATGGAAGATTGTTAAGCTTAGAGTCTCTAGTAGTTACTGCATGTGGCTCTCTAGAAGAAATATTTGATCTTCGAGAATTGAGTATCTATGATTCCCGAATAATGCTCTCCTTTGCAAACCTACAAAAATTGAGAGTTTCAACATGTCGAAGTCTAAAATACATGTTTTCTACATCTATCCGTGCAAAGGGAGGAGTAGTGATGGAAGAAGCACCAGCTAGGTTTCTCTTTCCGAAATTGACCTCCTTGGTATTGTATAGTGTACAAGAACTTAGAAGCTTCTACCCAGGTAGACATAAAGTGGAAGGGCCTGTCTTGAAAACGTTGGGGCTGTCTTGTTGTGGCATCCATGACACTGACAAGGAGAGCCAAATGCAACCACCATTTTTTCTCTCCTTGGTCGAAGAGGTATGCGAATATAACCTTTTTTTCTTCTTTGGTTAGTAATTTCACAATTTGATCAATTTTCCCTCTCTATTTAAATCTGTATGAAAATTGTTTTATGTATGGTCTTTGAATTTACTTTGCTACTTATGATTTGATTGATTGCTAGGCCTTCCCCTGTTTGGAGGAATTGAAATTAACTGGAAAAAATGTCACGATGCTATGGCAAGGTCAGGTTCCAGAATCTCTCTTTCACAGACTTAAACTTCTTCAAGTCTGGGACGATGAATCGCCAGTTTTTCCATTTGGTATCATTCAAAGATGTCAGAATCTAGAAAATCTTTCACTTAATCGAAGTTCATACGAAGAGATATTTTCCCATGGAGAGGACCAAACATGGACAAAAATAAAAACATTAGATTTTTACAATCTTAATGATTTGAAATACATATGGAAACAGAACTCCAAATTAGACTTAATTGTTCAAAATCTTGAAGTTCTAAAAGTATGGCTATGTCACAGTTTGATCAATCTAATGCCACCTCCAACTTCTTTCCAGAATCCTTCAACTTCTTTCCATAATCTAACATCTTTGAAAGTTGTGAGTTGTAATAGTTTGATAAACATTGGAACATCCTTAGTAGCCAAAAGCCTGGTGCAGCTCACTGAAATGGGTATAAGCTCCTGTGAAAAGATTATAGAAGTGATAGGAAATCATGGAGATGTAATAGAGGATGAAATTATTTTCCGAAAGTTGAAGAGTTTGATACTCATAGATTTACCAAGTCTCACAAGTTTCTGCTCTTGGAATTTCACCTTAAAATTCCCATATTTAGAAACTTTCACTGTGAAAAGATGCCCGGATATGAAGATTTTCTCACAGGGAGACTTAACCACGCAAAAGTTACAAGAAATCACAATTGACTTGGAATCATTTGAACTACATTCAGACTTTAACCTTAACACAGCCATACAACAGTCCCATGAAAAAGCGGTACACATTGATTCACTAAGCTAATCAATATCTAGTACTTTTCCATCGATTTTTGTATACAATTTTTGCTTTCACCTTTAATATGTTTTTTGTTTTTCTACAGCAGAATCTGGAAAATCTTTCACTTAATAGAAGTTCATATGAAGAGATATTTCCCCATGGAGAGGACCAAAGATGGACAAAAATAAAAACATTAGATCTTTACTACCTTAATGATTTGAAATACATATGGAAACAGAACTCCAAATTAGACTCAATTATTCAAAATCTTGAAGTTCTAGAAGTATGGACGTGTCACAGTTTGATCAATTTAATGCCACCTCCAACTTCTTTCCAGAATCCTACAACTTCTTTCCAGAATCTAACATGTCTAAAAGTCGTGAGCTGTAATAGTTTGATAAACATAGGAACATCCTCAGTAGCCAAAAGCCTGGTGCAGCTCACTGAAATGTTGATAGGGTCCTGCGAAAAGATTACAGAAGTGATAGGAAATCATGGAGATGTAATAGAGGATGAAATTATTTTCAGAAAGTTGAAGAGTTTGATGCTCGAAGATTTACCAAGTCTAACAAGTTTCTGCTCTTGGAATTTCACCTTAAAATTCCCATCTTTAGAAACTTTGACTCTGCGACAATGCCCAAATATGAAGATTTTCTCTCAGGGAGACTTAACCACGCAAAAGTTACAAAAAGTCAGAATTGGCCGGGAATCAGTTGAACTACGTCCAGACTTTAACCTTAACACAATCATACAACAATCTTACGAAAAAGCGGTACACATTGATTCACTAAGATAAATAATATCTAGTACTTTTCCATAGATTTTTGTATACAATTTCAGCTTTCACCTTTAATATGTTTTGTTTTGCTACAGAATGAAGACATCTGGAATGAAGACAATGGCGCTTATTCTAGTGACCATTCGGAGTGAAGACCCATTTGTATAGATTGTGAGACATTGGACCTTGGTCATGTTTTTAATTTTAAAGTCATATGTGGGAGGTTCTTCTTTCTATATGTTCTGTGTTCTGCTTTAGCTTTAGCATTTGTTCTTATGATGTTGTTGCTTTTGAAGTGTTGCAGTACTCTTTTTCATGAACTTCTTTGATTGTTTCTATGGTCGCAGTACTGTGATAAAAACTTATTTACATTATTGTTTTCTCTCCAACTTAATGTTACATTAGATTTATATAGATAAATTCATGTACTTGTTAGTAGAATTTAGACAACATATGGTGGAGTGAAAACATGTTTTGTGTAGTTTGTGAGATATTGCGCCTTGCTCACATATGGTGTTTTGTGTATTTACATTAGGTTTTTTTGATGTAATCAAACTGTAATTCTTTAGCTTCTTTCATATGATGTTGCTGCTTCTAAAGTGTTGAATGAAATTCAATGGTTGTTTCTATGGTTGTATTGATATCTAAATAAGATGCTAAGTTTATTTAATGCATAAATGTAGGCCTGTTAGCGTGTTGGCCAACTGTTCCAGGTATCAGAAATCGCCAGGAATCCATTGGAGCCACAAACCCACCAAGTGAAAGATGGTAAGAAGGTGAATAAATAAACTGAAACCGAAACTTGATTTTAGACAGTTTATGTGCTAGAGGAATGATCTCTAGGCTGCAAATCAAACAAAGCTGAATTCCAATATGATATAAATACACAATCAATTCTTTAGTTACATTGATCAAATACATTACACTTCAACTTGAATGCAAATGTTGATAGAAGGAAAACACGAAAACACAACTTAAGCTCTGCTGTATACAATAATATATGTGGCTATTGAATGTGTTTCCATCAAACGTTTATAGAAGGTTGTTAAGCCTAGAGTCTCTAACACTGTGTTTGGTATGAGGGAAATATGGAAGGAGGGAGATTGTTGGAGGGAGAGGAGAAGGGAGGGAGAGCAAATCCCTTGTTTGGTTGGAGGGAGAAGTAAAGGGAAAGGAGGATAGGAAGGAGAGCTTCTCCCTCTGGCCCCACAAAAATCAATCCCCCCAATTTGGGCTGATGAGAGAAAGGAGGGAGAGTGATGGGGGGGCAAAAACAAAAATGCCCTCCCTTTTTATACTACCCTCTAATTTTTTTAAAGGGTAATATTGTAATTTTACAAATTAAATACCAATCCATCCATCCAACCCTCCTTTCAATACCAAACAATAAGGAGGATTGATGTTATCCTCTTCATCCCTTCTACTCTCTCTCCATTTTAATTCATCCATCCCTCATACCCTCCCTCCTCCTACCAAGCATAGCCTAAATGTTGGTGTATGTGGCTCTCTAGAAGAAATATTCGATCTCCGAGAATTAAGTACTTATGATTCTCGAATAATGCTCTCCTTTGCAAACCTACAAAAATTGAGAGTTTTTGGATGTCAAAGTCTAAAAAACATGTTTTCTGCATCTATCCTTGTAAAGGAAGGAGTAGTGATGGAAGAAGCACCTGCTAGGTTTCTCTTTCCAAAATTGACCTTCTTGGATCTGTATAATCTACAAGAACTTGGAAGCTTCTACCCTGGTAGACATACAGTGGAAGGTCTTGTCTTGAAAACGTTGGATCTGGCTGATTGTGGCATCCATGAAATTGATGAGAAGGGCCAAATGCAACAACCTTTTTTTCTCTCCTTGGTGGAAGAGGTATGAGAATAAGACCCTTTTTTTTCCTTCTTTAGTTAGTAATTTCTTGCCACACAATTTGATCAATTTTCCCCCTCTATTTAAATCTATATGAAAATTGTTCTATGATTTGATTGGTTGTTAGGCCTTCCCCTGTTTGGAGAATTGAAATTAGCTAGAAAATTGTCACGATGCTGTGGCAAGGCCAGTTTCCAAAATCTCTCTTTGATAGACTTTATATTCTTCAAGTTGGTAAAGATGAATCGACAGTTTTACCATTTGGTATCCTTCAAAGATGTCAGAATTTGGAAAAGCTTTTACTTCATCAAAGTTCATACAAAGATATATTTCCCCATGGAAAGGACCAAACACGGACAAAAATAAAAACATTTAATATTTTCTACCTTAAGGATTTGAAATACATATAAAAACTGAACTCCAAATTTGACATAATTATTCAAAATCTTCAAGTTCTAGAAGTAGGGTGGTTTCACAGTTTGATCAATCTAATGCAACCTCCAACTTCTTTCCAGAATCTGACATCTCTACAAGTTAGGTGGCTTTCATTAAGGTAGTGTCGAGCCTCTTTGAGGAGGGATCGGCTTCTTATGGGGCTCTCAAAGAAGGGTTGAAGGTTGTCATTGGCAATGGCAGGACGGCCAATTTTTGGGACATTTCGGGAGGAGATTTGGGTATGTTAAAGGACGCTTGTCCCAGAATTTATGCTCTGGCTATCAAGAAAGATGGAGTCATTCAAGACTTCAGGAGTTGGCAAGGTTCGACTTGGGTATGGAAGGTGCCCTTGCGAAGGCCCATTTTTAACTGGGAAAAAGATCAATGGAGAGTTTTCTTGAATTTCCTAGAGTGCATCACTTTGAGGAAATCGGTTCTGAATGCTCTTGTTTGGAGTTTTCGTCCTAATGGCATCTTCTTGGTGGGCTCCTTTCGAGGATGTCTTGACGATCCCTCAACGGATAGCCCTTTTGGTCATAAAGAAATTTGGAGCGGGTTTTGTCCTCCTAAGATTGAATATTTTGCCTAGAAACTTTTAAGGGGGGGGGGGGTGTGATGGTAGGTCAGGTGATTCAAAGTTTCGATTTCAGCAATGCTTCTACTTCCTTGGTTTGTCCGCGTTGTAATGAAGAACTGGAGACAATTGATCACCTTTTTCTTCTTTGCCCATGGTCTTGGGAGTTATGGATAGTGTGTATGGATTGGTGGGAGGTGGTTTGGTGCGCAAACAAGACTCTTAAATGATGGTTCATTGGGTGGGTTGGTCTTATAAAATCGGTTGATAAGGAAAAACTAAAGGAAAAGAAGATGTTTGGGAGTTGAGAAAATTTCTGAGAAAATTTTCTCTATAATTCCCTTTTTTGTTATTATCCATTGTCTAATACAGTGACTCATATATATAGACATTTCATAGAGTCACGCTAAAAGTGTTTCCTGTATTCAAAGGAAACACCAGCCAACCAGAATCATTGATTGAGCCACATCACCTAATTTAATTTCTAACAATAACTAACAATTGTATTTAACAAACAACTAACTTTCTATTCTTAACTATCTACAAGATGATAAACGATCGTCATCTTCCTCTGTTAGTTCCAAGACTGTTGACCATTATATGATTAGTTGATGGTTGAAGAAGATGACTCATTATAGAGGCACTCACGTTGTGTTGCTCTGGTACACACTGATGCTCTGTTCTTGAATCTAATTCAATAGTGTCTGTGATTTTGATACTCAACATACTTGTTGGTACTTTAATTGGGCTGCTAGAACACTTCACCTTATCATGCCCCCGCAAACTGAACTGGGGAGACATTACTAGCTTAAGTTTGGAGCACATAAACTGGAATCGATTCTTTGTAAAGCTCTTGGTAAATATATCTGCAACTTGATGTTCAGTTGGAATATAGCGAGTATCAATTTCTCCGAAAGCAACTTTCTCCCTAATGAAATGAGTATCAATATCTATGTGCTTTGTTCACTGATGAAATACAGGATTCTGTGAGAGAGAATTGGCTCTTATGTTATCATACCACACCACAGAACTTTGCTTAACCAGAATATGTAACTTTGTAAGAAGAGAACGAAGCCATAGAACATCAGCAATAACATGAGCCAAGGAACGATATTCGCCTTCAGTGCTAGACCTCGCAACAACATGATGTTTCCTTGAGCTCCAGGAAACCAAATTTCCACCAAGCAACACATAAGAACCACTTGTTGATCGTTTATCATCAACGCAACTTGCCCAATCTGCATCAGCAAAAGCTTTAAGAGTTAAAGAAGTTGCAGGCCGAAAAACATAATCCAAGATGAGGAGTACCTTTGAGATATCGAAGAACCCTTTTTCAAGCTTGCTAATGAGTAGTAGTTGGAGCAGCCAAAAACTGACTAAGCTTGTTGATAATGAATGAAATGTCAAGCCTAGTGTTCGTAAGATATTGAAGAGCACCTATGGTGCTTCGATATAGAGTAGAATCCTTAAACGGGACACCATCTGATTGAGAGAGCTTTGCGCCTCTAGCAATAGGAGTGTCGCAAGGATTTGAATCAATCATTGCAGTCCCCTCCAACAGATCTCTAATGTATTTAGTTTGAGTGAGATAGAGTCCAGACCTATCACGAAAAGCTTCAAATCTAAGAAAGTAGCTGACAGGCCCCGGATTTTTCAAGGTAAAGGCACGGTTTAGAGTGAAAATCAGCTCTTGAATTAGCCTTGGGTTGTCACCAGTGATGAGTATATCATCAATGTATACAAGAAGAAATAATGAATGAGAGCCAATGAACTTAGTGAACAATGATTTGTCTGATGTTGAGTTGGTGAATCCCCAAGAGAGGAGAGCCGCTTGAAGTTTGTGAAACCAACTTCGTGGGGCTTGTTTTAGTCCATACAAGGACTTCATCAATTTGCAAACATGATTAGGCTTGGAAGCATCAACAAAACCTTTAGGCTGAGTCATATAAACCACATATAAACCAATTCGTTGAGATCACCATTCAAGAAGGCATTGCTTATGTCCACTTGCTCAATTTGCCAACCATAGGTAATTGCTATTAAGAAGATTACCCTTATTGTAGAAGCCTTGACAACCGGACTATATGTGTCTGAAAAATCCAAGCCTGGCGTCTGATTAAACCCCTTAGCAACCAGCCTAGCTTTGTGCCTTAAAAGACTACCATCTTACCTTAAACTTTGTACGAAAAACCCATTTACACCCAACTACATTCATGTCTGATGAGAAGGGAACTAGAGTCCATGTATTGTTTGACTGCAAAGCATTGTATTCTTCTTGCATTGCCTTGGACCACCTGGGATCCTTAAGTGCTACCTTAGCTGAAGTCGGATCACATTCTGCTAGATAGCTACAATGAGCTGTAGTTAAGTTAAAAACCTTAAATTTGAAGATACCATTCTTTGACCTGGTTGTCATAAGATGAGATGAAGGAATAGGAGCAGATATCAAGACATTAGCTAGTGCAAAAGAGGATGTAACAGGTTGAGTGTTGGACACCTCCAACCGAGAGCCTTTAGGCACATATGATGGAGAGGAATTTAGGGATAAATGAGAGGAATGACTTGGAACATGTGATAAAAGAAGTCACATTTGATGGAGATGTCACATTCCTTGAAGAGAAAGGCTGCCCAAAAGTCTGAGATTGTAGATGACCAACTGCTGCATTGCCAAAATTAGAACCGAAACCTGACACATGGGAGATGGCTCAGTGCACAGCTGTTAGTGGCATACTTTGTGGGCAAGAATTCTCATGACAAGAGTCTTGAGCTGGAAAAAGAGATGTATAGGGAAATTCCAGCTTATTAAATTCAACATGCCTTGACACATACACTCTTCCAGATGGATGCACACATTTGTATCCTTTATGTATTTGACTATATCCAATAAAAAGACACTTAGAAGTATGGAAATTGAACTTGGTTCTAGAATAGTCCCTAAGATAAAGGAAGCAACTGCACCTAAAGGTCTTAAAAAAGCTATAGTTTGGTTTCTTCCGATAAAGCTTCTCAAATAGAGACAGAAATTGAAAACTTGTTATAGGCATATTGTTAACAAGAAAGGTTGTTGTGCCAAAGGCTTCATACCAAAACTTTAGAGGCATCTTGGCATGGGCAAGAAGAGTTAAACCGGTCTCTACAACATGTCTATGTTTTCATTCGGCCACCCCATTTTGTTGGTGAGTGTGAGGACACGACATCCTAGTTTGTATTCCTTGTTGAGCAAGATAGGAAGCAAATGCAATATATTCCCCACCCATATCACTGTGAAGACACTACAAGAAAATTGCTTATCAACTATGGACCATCCACTACGGGCTTGGAAGGCCCGTGTTGGAAAACCATTATTCACTACAAGCAATTAAAAGCCCGTAGTAAAGTTGGTTTTGAAAAATCATTTAAAACGAGCCTTTAAAAGCCCGTGAAGGATAATAATTAGCTATTATGAGCACAGATAGGCTCGTCGTGAACAATATATACATTACGGACTTCATCTGTAGTGCTTAGAGTTATTCACAATGGGCAAAGTCCATAGTTCAAAGCAATTATATTATTGGAGGGAACATAAAATACTCCCGCTGGTTCCCAAAACCCCTAAATCAATTCCCTCTCTAAAGTCTTAAGTCGAATACCTAAATCCCTAAAATTCATTCTCTCTCAGAAACTAAATCCCCAAATAGGTTCAAGCAGCTTCATAGTCGTGTATCACTTGATGTTTCATCTCCCGAATCTGGTAAGATCTCTTTACCGGCAACTCCAAATCTCTACTCTACTCTCTCAATCTATTATTCTTAGTTTTTTACTCATGGTATAATTTGCAAATTTTTGATACATTTCTACAAGTTTCTTCACTTGTTTCTTGTTACCCATCCACAAGAGTGTTTGGGCTTTAAAAAAACTTCGATAAATTTATCCAGAACATCTGCACAAGTGACTACTTCATTTTCACAATTATAAACTTTCCATATGTCATATCTCACTTTTTAAATCTTTCTTAGCATATTAAGGATTTATTGGCAAACCCTACCATTTTGACAATGACGACTTCTTTCATGTTCATCAATTGCTTGTTTTAGCATTTCAGATTGGAGCCATTTATTTGTGGTCTTACGTATACAATATTGTAAGGGTATCTTCAACTTGGAGCAAAATAACTGACTCCGCCACAAGTAAATCTATCAAAAACACCTCTGCATCAGGCCATGGAGGCTGCACCGAACCCCTACTTTCTTCCGAGGAGTTTTTGAATCCTGAAGATCATTCAGATCAATTAGCATTGCCCTGCACTGTAACTGAGGTGAGTGTTGATTTCTGTAACATGTCTAGATGACCTTTTTTTATCTCTAGTTTAGAGCTTCTTTATGTCGTCAGGAATGTTTCTTTTTTATTACCTATATCACTTAATCCTTAACAGGAGAAATTTCTAAAGAAAATTGTTTTCATAAAGTTTTATAATTTGACCATTGGTAGAATATACAATAAAGTTGTTCATTACTTTGAGACAGCAATTTGTATTTGCATGTAAAATATTCTATTAAAGCCTAATTTGATCATTGGAATTATATTATAGGTGGAAGTTTCTCATACAATGAAGCAACGAGTTAAGTCTGTGTTACAAAGGCTTAACCTGAAGGTTTTGTTGGCCCCTACAACTATTGGTGCAGTGAGTCTTACTGCTTTTAACTTATGGTTTTCCTATTCGGTTTAAGTCCAAAATGAACATACCCTTGATCTAATTTTTATCTTTGTTGGAAGTTATTTCTTGCATATTGCTAAAGCTCTACAACTTTACAAAGAGATGTTATATTATAGTCCAGCTCCATTATTGGAGAATAGCATATAATAGGACGTTGGCATTCATGTATATGGTATGTGGTGACTGAACAGATGCTCTATAGAGTCCACCACCTTAGCAGTTTAATCAAACAATGGTTTATGTACCTCATGATGATTGGTTTGATGTTATGGTTTCGGAGTAAGCTCCTGATGATACATTGGACACATTGACTGAACTGCTGACACTTGTTCTATGTAGCTTGCTTGGTAGCAGGCTGTTGTTGTTAGGCACACCCCAGATTTTGCAGACCACTTGAAGGTATCATTTTTACTTATTTTAATTTTACAATCTCTCTTGCTTTTCTTTCGTGATGTGCTTTATCCACCTGTTTTTTGGACAATCCAACAGAGTGGTGGGGTTTTTTTCATTGTTTTTTCTTTTCAAAATCTCTAACAAAACAAAACTAATTAAATAGTTGGTGTGGTGGGTGGTGAGAGAAGAATCTTAGCAAAACAATTTGACCGTAATGTCTGGTTACATTAACAACTCTGGTTTGGTTCACATTTAACCAAGATTTAGACCATATCTTTTTCTTTTAATTCGAAAGTGAAAGCAAAGAAACATATTGCTGACACCATTTCATCTTAGTCGAGGCAGATAAACATATCACCCAGATCGAGTACAATGATTGAGAGGGAGAATAACGATCGAGGAACTGATCCAGTGCTTTCCAACTCAGTACGGCTTTCTATCCTGCCAGAATATTCAGGTTTTCTTGCCACTTAATATTGTTTAATTCAATGCAGAATGCTTTTTTTAAGCAATTCTTTTATTTAATCATCATTTTTTTTTTATCAACATAATCAATCATGTATTGATTGATCATCTTCACGAAGATTGTTTCACCGAGCAATCATAGATTTCTACAATTTTTAAGCTGTTGGAAAATTGATCATGCCATTGAATTAGTTTCTTAAATGTTCTATTCTACTTGGCTTTCTACTATTCTTCTGTTTCTACAAGACACATATTGTTTACACATTTTGTTATGTTAGATATATTTTGGCAGCCACCATGTGCTTGACGAGGCTAAGAGGTCCCTCCATGACGCCTTGTGTGTGATGACAGTAGAGTTTTGTTTGGAGGCAGATGGCCTGAGATGGTGATAGCAAAGGAAGTGGATGAGTTGGCACGGAAGACTCTTAAGAAAAGGTCTCATGCTTGCTATTGATGCTTTCTCACGGGCACTTATTGCCATTCCGGCAACCATTGCTGAAAATGCTGGTCTAAACAGCGTTGAGTTGGTAGCTCAGCTCCATGCAGAATACCAGAATGAGGGATGCACTACAGGGATTGATGTCATTACTAAATCTGTAAGTACTGAAGTCAGAAGTATTTTAATGCTGAGTTTTGAGGGAATGTTATATCAACATTAGACACTCTTGTGAACATAGCACACAATTCTTTTGCTTCCTTTCTTGAATTGTTTATATGACAATGTCATGCCTTCCTTTTTCCTTTCTAATAATATTCCATTACAAAACTTTAGATTGATTGAAGACATTCAATCAAAGACTTGATTTATGACCACATTATTTTGGAAAACATGTTTGAAAGTATACAAACAAGGTTAAATTGCTTAAAACGTACCCAAAGGAGGGGGAGGGAGGGTGAATAGGTCTTTCGCCTATTTTCAATCCCTTAAACAAACTTACGTTTGTCCCTCAAGATAGCTTTACATACAACATATAAATGGAACATTCATACATAGATAAGATATGCATATCATCATTTAAGCATTGTTTACATATAACAAGTTGTTGTATGAGGTGTAATATCAATAAAATACAATATCAAAGAATACTTTGTATATCGATATTGTTCAATGTATTACAAGAGTGAACAAATATATCTATACACAAAGATAACAAAATATGAAGAATTATAAATACAAAATTGATCAAAAGAGGATTGTTCTATAAATCACTCTTTACAAATACTTGATCAAATATACAACACAAGATAATGATATTCAACAAAATAACACACACATATACAATATAAAAGAGATAGAGAAAGAGACAATGGACACAAGATTTTTATGTGGTAAATTTCCGAAGAGGAAACATCCACGGGTTGAATTCACAACTACCAGCAAAGCAAATCTACTATATGAAAAGGACATACACACTCAAGGCTATCAACTCTACGACATCCACCTCAAGCTATCAAATCATAGTCTACCCTCGAGCTAGTGAATCACTAAGTCTACTTCCTATCCAAGGTCTGTCCTACACCTCTAGGAAGCAACTTCCTATCAAAGGCTTTCAAGCCTCTAAGAAGATTCCATTGCTTAGCAATCTATATCACAAGGATCCTAGTCAAGCTCCCCTAGCTTAACTATCCGGAGTACGAAACTCCTTGCTAAGACTTTCACTTGGATATCCGGAACTCATTCCTAGCCAAGTCTTCTTGTTCAATACAAAGCTTCACTCACTTTGAAAGAGACTTCAACCTTTCCTCAAGGCAAATGATCTAAGTGATGCAAATGATGCAAATCACAATCAACACAACATAGAACATGTGATCAAGACATTCTATGGAACAACTAGACCTAAACATGTGAGAACACAATAATAAAAGTCTAGATGCAAAAACATGAATTAAACCTAGAGCATATGAAAACACCTAACATAAAAGCTCATAGAGTCATAGTTCCATTCACACAAATAACACTTGAATATATCATAATCATGAAACATAAATTCAAGATGCTATAAACATACAAATCAATGCTAGAAATATAGAATGTATACAATGAGTATTCTAGCCAAAGATTTAGAGCATGGATATATTGACAAATCAATTAAATCCTAGATGTCTCTAAAACACATACAAGAGCATTAATCCTAGATTTCATCAATCAAGGGATCAAAACATATTTCAAGGATTATCAATCATAAAATGATTCAATCAAGTCTTAAATAATCATAGATGTCAATCTAATCACAATACAACTCTCAAACATGTGAAAATCATAGAATCAAAGAATCTAGTTCACATATGTCTCTAATTAGACTTTTGATTAGGATTGATTATGAAGCTATCTTTCTCAATAGCATTCATCATACATATACATACATATAGAAGAAGAAATCCCAAGCAAATTGAAGGTTATAAAAGAAGAAATCACAAAGATATGACCAATACCTCAAGATCACAAGCTAGTTCATTTTTCTATGTAGAACCAACAGAAAAGTCAACCAAAAAGCTACAAGACCAATTGGATCAGGTAGACAACTCGATTACAAACAATCTCCAACTTGAATCAACCAATTCCGACTTTGCAAGAGAAAGTTATGGTGTTTAGAATGTGAGAAAAAGTTGAGAGAAAATTCTGGTCTTAAGATTTCAAACTTTGCTTCTTAGAATGAATGGGAGGGAATGTGAAACATTTAAAAGGAAGATAGAGAGGGAAGGAATCGAACAACCATAGCCTGCCATGTCAGCCCCATGTGTGGATTGCGTGTGGCACACGTGGGAAGAGGGCTATCCAGCCCGTGTGTCACATGTGGACAGCTAGTTTGGCCATTTGGCCTCGCTTGCTCCTCTCGCGCTCCGCTCGCGTTCTTCGGCCGTATCCGGGCCTATAAACTCTGATTTTGAATCCGTCTTCGGATTACGAATCATAACTCGGTCACGCATAATGATGACTATGAAACTGTGACAAAAGGTTGAGAATTCATCTCGGAAAATGATGATGTACACAACTCAACGAATGAGAATGAAAAGTAGCGTAGTTACATCATTTGGACTCGAATTCAAATGTATGAGTAACCGAAATGATCGGGACACAATAAGGAATCATAAGAGATCATGTTCAAGTCCAAAAATAATAAAACATAAACATATAAGTACAATGTCACACATGTATGCTGCTTCCTAGACATAGTCTTAGAACATGCAATTCTACAATGTATGAGAATTTGAGTATAATGCATGAGCATGTAAAAACATATGAATGTGCTATATAAATATTGCACAATGATGCAGGGACACATATAAATGATTTGTGTATATGTGCCTATTGCCTTGAAGAAGAATGAGGTTTATATTACCTTAATTTTGCAATGTAGTTCATTCCTCTTCGAAGACAACTTCTTGCTTGATCTTATGGCCACGTCTTTCTTTGAAGCTTCAAATCATCAACCTAGGACCACTAATCAAATACAAGAAAAACATTGTTTTGATATGGAATATATGCCAAGATAAACTAAAAACCTAACAATCTCTCTCTTTGGCAAATTCCATGTTAAAACCCCTATACAAAAACTGAAACAATTACAAAGAAAATTTGGTCATAATGAGTACAATGATTTACACATATTAGACAAAATTTCCAACAACTAGTCTTGCACTTCATCTTGGTCTTCTCTCGATATCACCTAAAAATAACTTGAAGGCACAAAAATATCCAAGAGACAACACATATGACAATATACATTTATTGGCAAGAAAATAAACATTTAAAATCCACATTGATATCATGTATGCTCCTTCTTAATACATGTTATCCATCAAAATATTCTAGCCAATATTAATCAAAAAATATTACAAGTCATATTGTTCAAAACTTTATACAAAATACACCAAAGCATAAAAAAATTAGAACTAAGAAAGCTAGACCTAACATATATCTCCCTATAATTCTCCCCATTTTTGACATGATATGAAGCCAAAAAAGAAAGAATAAGAAAATATACTTCTAAGCCATTCTAGCCTCTTCTGCCACCAAGGAAAATTGAGCGATTAGTTGATCTTGCATAATGCTTTGAAATAGAAGCATTCCTTTCCAATTCCTTGATCTTCTCATCTTGAAACTCTACTCTATCATTTGCTCTTCAATCTTCCAATGTGACTCCTCAATTTGTCTCCTTGACTCTTTAACCTCTTTTTTCAAATGCAAATCCCAAGTAGGAAGAATAGGTACACTAGATACATGGCTTGAATCATATGATTCATCAAAAAACCTAAATGTATCACTAGACTCTCCCTTACCTTTGTATGACATGCTTGCCACATGTTTTTCACATAACTTGTCCAAGGGAGGTAAAAGCACAACATTTCCTTGATTATTCAACCCTATAGCTAAACAATAATGAGAAATGAAACCTGGAAATGCCAATTTCTTCTCCAACCGAGTTGAACAAGCCACATTCTCTATATGCTCAATAAGCACTTTTCCAAGGTTAATGGGTTTACAAGTCACTAAAGCATACACGATCTTAATCTTTTCTCTATTAAGTTCGGTTGCATTAGTAGAGACAACGAGATTTGCACAAACAAACAAGTGCCAAAATGCACTAATCTTGGTCAACTCACTTTGCATAATAAAGGCACGCTTACCCCACTCAAAATTAATGTCATCACAAAGAGTCTTACCCATCAAATCAAGGTTTTCCACAACATCAACATCTAGGAAATCTGATTCAATCTCATCAGGCAACTTTAGAAACTCATTCAATTTCCAAGAATTAACTCTAAAGACAACTCCTCTCATATTTATAACGGCATCTTCAATAGTGGTACTCTTCTTGTACTCATAATAGATTTCCCTAACCAGTCTCATTCACAATTCCTATTGAGTCAATCCAAGAATTCCACATTCTTTCACAAATAGCCTTATGAACATAAGAATCAACTCAAGAGTTCAAATCTATACCTTTCTCTTGAATAATCTTTTTGCATCCAAAGATTCCCAAACTCTTCAACTTGTTAGCTTTGGTAACTTTGGAAGAAGATATAGGCTTAAACTTGTCCATAGAAATAGAATAAATGTTACCAACAACTTTCTTAGCTTTTCCCATGACCTTGTATCACACAAACACTAAAAACAAATATGAGTGGAAACATCAAAGTTAGTTAATGACCAATAAACATATACAAAGGCAAAAACATTATTTTTGAACAAATCAATATGCACATCAATAATAAGCATAACAACTTAAGATTTATCAAAAACAAGAATAATGCCAACAAACAACAATCTTGAAGAATCATGTGAACAAATCACAAAAGAGAACAAAAACATAGCATATTATGCTCCCCCTTGATAAATGCTCTATCTAAAATCTAGATAAACAATTGTTCACAATAATCGCCACACATTCATATCTCAAGCAATTTTCATAGTTTTTCAAATAAGGTCCATATAGCAAAAAGAGTTACATCTAGATTTTCAATCACTCTCATATATCTTCAAAAATTGCTAGAGTATCAAAATACCAAATAAACAAATGTGAGTGTGTGAAGATTTTGCTTCAAGAATATAAAATGAAGTAGTTTAGTAATCAAACATGCAAACATTTTCAACAACTATCCATCCTTAAACTTTCCATAAAAAAGTCAAACCGGTTTTCATCTGTATTTTGCTTTTAAAGAGAATAGTTTTCAACATGTGAGTGTTGTGTGTGCATGTGGTTCGTTTACCGGTTTCTATTTGTCAACCCGAGCTCATTTGATTATTCAACTATACTCCATATAGCCTTTTTGTTTTGTTTTAGGCTTGAATCAAAGTATTTTTTTTTATTGATTCTTTTCAACTCTACTTTGATTTTTCTAACGAAAACTTATTCACCTCTTGGATGCTTTCACTCATCACAAAGGCGTAGCCCTTTCCAACATTGGGCGGCTTCACAACCAATGTGTGTAGCCCTTTCCAAGAGGGTGCTCGTTGAGTACTATATTGCCAAAGCAAATGGATACAAACCAAATGTCATTTTTAAATGTACTAATTATAGAGCATCAAAAATATCCAAAACTCACGCATATATCAAACTCAACGACATAACAAAACATATAAGAGAAGCAAAGTGCATTTTTGAAACCAAGTTTTAAGGTTTAAAAGCACATGATCAAAAAGCAAGTAAAGAGACTTACTTAAGGTCTCTACTTCTTAAGAGAGTAGCTTTCAAAGAATATAAAGCATATTTTTCAAAACTTCCTACTCAACAATCATATAAACAATAACACACACCATGATTAAGATTAACATGAACAATTATCACCAAAAGATCTTAGACTAGCAAATGTCAACGAGGACCATATAAACACTATATTAGTTCTCAAGTATGACATGCTTCATGAAGTGATAAAACAATGAGTTGAGAGATGAAATATAGATAAGCAAGCAATGTGATATTACAAGTACCTTCACAAGCTATTTTCATCAAATGCAAGGCCTTCACCCTTTTTATGAGTCCTCTAGGCTTGTATGTCGATTCCAAGAGACTAAAGGCTAAGCATTTCAACTCAAATAAACAAAAATGACTTTCTCTAAAAGTCTTAACAAAAATTATCACCATATAGATGTCAAAAAAAAAAAAAAACTTCTCAAAAAGTTAATCAATAGATTTCGACTATCATAACAATGAATGTGAGATAGCTAAGTTAATGTCAAGTTGTATAGATACAAAGCAAACAAGCTAAGTTTCTTAACAACAAGACATTAATCTTAAAACTATCTCACATGTGTAACTTACACTATTGATAAGAGCACTCACCCTTGACAAACTTTGTCTTGGGTGAACTAACACAAACATCATCAAGATCCTTATTGACAACAATGTTGAATCTAGAGTAAAGTTCCTCCACAACTTGATTCATAATAATATCATTGATACTCTTCTTTCCAACATTGCTAGCAACATATGCATCGTCAATTTTAGCAAGGTTTCTATTCTTCACATTCCGGAAATTTTTAACATGCTTTGTGACATTAACATGCTTTCGATATTCAAAAGCTTTAGCATGCTTAAAATGAAGTTCAATCTCTCTATCCCTAGATGCATTTTCCATGTTGCAATATTCAATGAATTTATAGCACTTGAGCTTAATATGGCCTATGGTATTGTAAAAATGACATATGGAAACAAAAGAAGAGATTTTACCTTCCTGGATGGGAGAAGCACAAATGGGAGTTTCAAAGGGTAACTTGTTCTTCAATTTGTTCTTGGTCTTGGAACATCTCTTCTGAGGAGCTTTCTTGTCAACAATGACGTCGCTTATAGGAAGTGATGCTTCTATGAGCTTCTCCTCAACTGCCACGTCACTTGAGCCTCCTAGAGACAAACTAGAGATGATCCTATACCTTTCAAGAACAAACCCTTCAACTTCTCTAAGCTTCTTGGCAATAGCATTATTTTCACCTAAGAGCCTCCGAGTTGTTGAAACAAACTCATCCACTTGTATCTTGATCAAATCATTCTTCTTATCTATCTCACTTAATTCTATCTTCAAACTATCTTCAAGACACTTCACTTTAGCCAAAAGTTCACCATAGGTAGGATTCTCATTTAAGCACATTTGATGATTTGTATCAACCTCCTTGTCCAATGAATCTTGACTAACATCATCTAGAGACAAGTAAGAGGCCATGAAGCCAACAAAGTTGCTCACTAGCTCTTCTTCACTTGAAGACTCATCACTAGATTCATCATCTTCACTCCATATGGCCGTCATAGCTTTTCCTTTCTTGTCCTTCTTAGAATCACCATTTGGACAATCCGAAACATAATGTCCTAACTTCTTGCACTTGAAGCATTGGACCTTTCTATTGCTTTTAACTTGACCACTCCTCTCATGAGGTGGAGTAAAGGATTTCTTGACTTCCTTGTCTCTTTAGTATTTGCTACTTGGCTTGACTCCTTTCCTCAAAAACTTCCTAAACTTTCTAACCAACAATGCCATCTCCTTATCATCTTCGCTACTACTAGCTTTTTTGACAACCTTGAGAGCTAAGCCCTTGTTCCTAGCCTTCGGTTTCATGCACGCCTCAAATGTTTGAAGAGATTCTAATAGTTCATCTAAGCTCATGACGTCAATGTCTTTGCTCTCTTTAATGGAGATAACCTTGGCGTTGAACCTCTTTGGCAAAGATCTTAGAATCTTCCAATTTAGCCTCTTACTAGAGATAGGAGTACCAAGTGCTTGGCACTTGTTAGCCAGGTCTAGTAGCTTATCTTGGAAGTCAACAAACTTGTCTTCCTCAGCCATTTGCAAAACCTCAAATTGGGAAGTAAGCAATTGAAAACGAGACTTCTTCAACACTTTAGTCCCCTCATTGGTGACCCGGAGTGCATCCCATGCCTTCTTTGCTATTTCTAGATTTTGGATGTAGCTAAATTGTCTACTATCCACACCTCCAAAAATAGAATTCACCGCCCAATGATACCATTTTGCTAACTCAAACTCATTGGTAGGCCACTCACTCCTAGGCTTGGAAACGGTCACTCCATTCTCAATCTTATTAGGAGCAAGGTAACCTTCTTCAACAGTCATCCTAGCTCTTTCATCAATAGAGCTTAAACAAATTATGGTGTGTTCAATATTAATCTAAAGTGGGGATAAATAGATTTTAACAAAATTTATCCAATTTTCGTGTATAGTCAAGATTACGAAAATACCCCTAATAGTAAATACAAATATAGCAAGTGTAATATGGTACGGAAATTAAATGACATTTGATATTTACATGGAAACCCTCACGGGAAAAACCACGGGCTAATAAGTGAGCTACACTCGAACCTCGAATCTACTAAATGTGAGAAAGATTACAACCTAATCCCGGAAGTAATCACACACCTACCTAATCCCGATATGAGTGAACCTAGTCCTAATACTTGTGATTTACGCAACCTAATCCCGGAAGCAACACATGACTTAGTTCCCAAAGAAGAGAATGCAACCTAAGTGAATATGTTAAATACTCAAAATGCAACAAGAGCTAGGTAACCCTATATGCTTATCCAAAATGATGATATATCAATGAAATCAATCCTAGATATCAAAAGCTAAATGACATATCATAAAGCTTAGCTAATCAAGATTAAGCAAAACCTAGATAGCTATCACAATACAACACTCAATCATATTCATCACAAACAATCTCTATCTTGTATCTAGCATGTAAATATAAAGCATACAAGTAAATAAAGAGATGGCTTGACAAGAAAGAAACTAAAATTCGATGAAGTTAGTCAAAATCTTACCAAGCAAGTTATGATAATGCAAAACCATGCATGAATGATGCAAGATGTTCTTTGATCCACAAATGAATGTATTTGAGTGTTTAAAGGTGAGTTCTTGAGAATTTTTCACTTCAAAAATGTTCTAAGTAAAAAGTATGAATTTTTGAACTCTTGAGGCTGACTTAAGGCAAAGAGGCATATATATAGGGTGCCAAAATAAAGTGACATCGTTTTGAAAAGTGGCACAAAAATTGCCTTGGACGCTGTACGAGTCGTTGTACGTAGGGTGACTTGTACAGTGCCTATCTGGGAAATTGAACATGTTCTTCATTTGGGCGCTGTTCGTAGGGCGTTTCTCAACAGCGACCCAACAGCGCCAAATCTCTATTCTCTCAGGAAAACAGAAAGGCATTGTACGTAGCGCTATACGTACAACGCTTTATACAACGCCGTGTATAGCAATCGAAAAAATGTATCAGGTCTGTACAACGCCTTTTCCAAGCCTCACAAGGTCTTAGATGGGCGTTATTCGAACAACGCTTTGTACAGTGCTTTGAACAGCGCCCAACATAAAATGAATGCATCCTAAGCCTAAATGTGACATGGCAATAATCAAACAAGATGCAATCATATGGGCAAGAATGAAGAGAGATTAAAGAACATAATTGCACCTAAATAACATACACAAACATATAAGATAAACATATATGCATGGGTTGTGTGTGTATGCAACTACTTCTCTTCATTTGCAAGAAACACTAAGAAATATACCTTTGGTGTGCTTCTTCTCTTGAGGTCTTGAGGGCCTAATCTACCCTTATATCAAAACCCTCAAATGTGGTTTGTCTACGAAATAAGCCAATCAATAAATTGAGACCTTACAATCTCCCCATTTGGCTATTTCGTGACAAAACCACCACTCACATAATCCTCACAACATAATTGAAGCTACGAGATAACAATTACATTCTACATTACAAAGAGATACTAAAAAGTAAAAACTTCAAGTCTTCGATCTCTTGTAGAACCATCAATGCTTCAAAACAAAAACAAAAAATTACACTTTCCAAGAAAAGTGCATGTGAGAGGATCAAGTGAAAAATAAAACAAGCATTTGCATTTAAGAATTTAAGTATAACATCATGCAATGAATGTTAATGCAATGCTCCCCCTCATTGGGTTACTCCCCCTCAATATGTATTCTCCCCAATATGCACAATACTCCTTACTTCATTCTACTCCCCCTTTTTGTCATAATATAGACAAAGGAGTAGTCCCCAACCAAGTCACTTTAGCAAAGAGAGATATAAGCATACTAGACATTTGCATAATCATATAAGCCACTTTATGCACTCAATTAATTGGAGAGAAACAAGGAGATTTATTTTTTAAAAAAATGTGTGAATTAAAAATGCTTTGCATACAAGACATGTTGCATTTAAGTCCAAAATACAATGGTATTTGGCAAAGCAAATGAGAAAGGTTTACAATAGAATTCAAACCAATTTTACCATTTGTCATGAGAGAAGCAAGGATATAGAGATTTCATTGATTTCAATTTTAATAGCAACTATATCCAACTTTATAAGCGAAATATGGTATGAGCGACTTTGCACCCTATTTGATTTTTCCGGGTATGAAACCCGTATGATAGTAGCCATGTTCAACAAATAAAGAAAGAGAGACATTTGGATAGAAACATCATTTGAATGGATACAAGATCCTTTATCATTTTTAGTCTTACTAGCTTTTTCACACATTGTTTTGCATTTAAAAGATTGCAAACATCAATTCATGCTTTTTCAACTTAGCATGTCAATTAAGAATCATCATGACAAGGAGAAAACTATAGGTCATTCAAATCGTACTTCCTATGTAAATTTCCTAGTCCAAAAATGCATGTTTGAACATAAATATGACATGGATTGTAATGCTAGCATGGTTCACACTTATTGAGATAAAAGCATATATACATATGTGCAACCAAGTTTACTTCAAGCAATTAATAAAGAAGCATAAGATCTTTCAAATATTTTACATGCATCAAGTATGCAAAACCTCTTTTTGCTTGAGTTCCCCATATGGGGTCAATCACACATAATCATCACTCCACAAGACATATCCCAATAGATCTACTAAGAGTTTTAAATCAAGTAGCATCTAAGGGTTTAGTAAATAAGTCCGCTAGTTGATCATTAGTACCTACATGTTCAAGTACTATGCATTTATTCTCAACTAGTTCTCTAATAAAATGATGGCGGATGTCAATATGCTTAGTTCTTGAGTGTTGTACCGGATTCTTGAAAATATTAATTGCATTCATGTTATCACAAAAGAGAGTGAGTGTACCTTGGTTGAATCCGTAGTCTACTAGCATTTGCTTCATCCATAGGAGTTGTATGCATCCACTCCCTGCGGTTATGTACTTGGCCTCCGCCATGGACAAGGAAATCGAGTTTTGCTTCTTGCAAAACCAAGAAACAAGGTTGTTTCCAAGGAAGAAGCAACCACCCAATTTGTTTTTCCTATCATCGTAATTTCTTGCCCAATCTGCATCACTAAAGCCTACAAAACTAGCCTTAGTGTCAAACGAGTACCAAATCCCATAGTTGGAAGTCCCATTCACATAGTGAATGATTCTCTTAACGGAAAAGAGATGAGACTCCTTGGGATCAAATTGGTACCTAGCACACACACCCACACCCACACCCACACTAAAGGATATATCGGGCCTACTTGCGGTCAAATAAAGCAAGCTTCCTATCATGCCCCGATATAGCGTTTGTTCCACACTTTTACCACTAGCATCCTTGCTAAGTTTCAAAGTGGTACTCATGGGTGTATCACAATGTTTGGCTTTTTCAAGACCAAACTTCTTCACTAGGTTTTTGGCATATTTGGCTTGAGATATAAAGATCTCATCATTTAATTGCCTAATTTACAAACCTAGGAAGTAACTAAGCTCACCAACAAGACTCATCTCAAATTTATGAGACATAACATCAACAAATTGTTGGACCTTGGTGTTATTGGTGGAGCCAAACATTATATCATCAACATATATTTGAGCTATAAAAAGCTCATCATTGTCTTTCTTGATGAATAGTGTCTTGTCAACACTACCTCTTGTGTAGTCATTATTGACAAGGAATTGAGTGAGACACTCATACCAAGCCTTCGGTGCTTGCTTTAACCCATAAAGAGCCTTCTTGAAGTGGTAGACATGGTTAGGGTGGTGTGCATCCACAAACCCCTTGGGTTGCTCAACAAACACTTACTCTTGCAAGAAACCATTAAGAAAGGCACTCTTGACTTCCATTTGGTGCAATTTGAACTTGTGCACACAAGAGATGGACAAGAGAAGCCTAATAGACTATAACCGGGCAACGGGAACAAAAGTCTCCTCAAAGTCAATACCCTTAATTTGAGAGTACCCTTGTGCAACAAGTCTTGCCTTGTTACGCACAATGTTGCCATCCTCATCAGATTTGTTCCTATATATCCATTTTGTGCCTATGACATTAGTGGTCTTAGGCCTAGGAACTAGAGTACAAACCTCATTTCTTTCGAATTGGTTTAGCTCTTCTTGCATGGCAAGAACCCAAAATTCATCATTTAAGGCTTCATCAACCTTTTTGGGTTCTATTTGAGAGGTGTAGCAAGTAAAGCTAATAAAATTAGCTAGTTGACACCTAGTCCTAACACCCTTATTAACATCTCCAATAACATCATCTTTGTTATGGAGTCTTTTAACCCATGGAGTGGGTTCATTAGAATCCAAGTTAGGAACTCTATCAATAGGTTGTGTGTCATTATCAACAACATTAGATGTCCCAACATTAGGAGACACACCATCCTTCTCCAAAGGAGAATCATCACCAAAAATAATCTCCTCCTCATGATTACTAGATTTGAGCCTTGTATCATCAATGACAACATTGGATGATTCCATGACGGTTCGAGTCTTCAAGTTGAAAACTTTATAGGCTCTACTTGTTAGGATTATGCTCAATAGCAAGAGTATAATATTGTATTTAACAATCTGTTTCATATTAATAAAGTGATTTCTGGTTTAAACAAATATCATAGCATTTATAGTTGAATATTATAATTGTTAAAGTAAATAATCATAAGGTCTAAAGACTATGAGAAAAGAAGAATTGTTCATACATCTGGATATGTATGTGGTAGACACAATTCTTTAGTTAGTCTTGAATATTGTTCACAACTTAAGTTAAAGGTTGGGCACCTTTATCTTGTTAAAGTTGTAGAATTCTTTTGCTAGCATTTGAGTGGGATCAAATGAGATATGATGAGTCTAAAATCATCGGAGTGTCTTCGAGCAAAAGAGTCTAATGCACTGGGTGCATTGAACTGGATCAAAATGAAATACTTTATCTATAACCGTCAGTAGATAAAAGTAATTTTATTATCAGGACAATCGGAGAGTCTATCTTAATCCTGAGATAAATGATGGACTTATGGTTGCAAGTGATATCATTTGAGTTATCAATGAGTACGATTATATCGCATAGTCTATCCTCGATAATTTGGTGATATTCATTTGTTCATCGATAGAGGACTTCATTTATAGATATGGACATCGTGGCTCCATTTATCAAATGAGAGTATAATATCATCATATGGATGTTTTGAGGTAATTGGATATTAAATCTCAACGTTGAGTTTTCGATAGTGTCTATTGAAAACATGGCTTCTGGACAAGTCAAAATATCCAAGTTCAAAACGTGGTCATATGAGTAAAAATGGTAACTTGGAGAGTTATAGGCGGTCTATGAACTCTTGGCGATTACTGATATTATTCACGAGGATACACTATCTCCAATATGATTGTCTAGGGTATGAATGAGGAAACATCTTCCTTTTCTGTCTTTATTTAAGAGTTCAATTTTAGCTCTTTAGTGGAATGAGTTAAAATTAATGGATCGGACCTAAGTGAATCATTTGTTGATTATGATTAGGTTATGTCTATTGAAGCTTAAATTTAGATAGCCCGCCAAGATCCCCAATCCACACGGACTTGCATGGATCATTTGATATATTCTACCGGACCAATTTAGGGTCCATCTAGAATTGCATTTAATATATTAAGAATATAATTTGCACATTATTTATGTAATGGGCTGCTCAATTATATTTATATATTAATGGATGACATGTGGGCTTGTTTCTTTTAGTAAGAATGGGTCTAGTTCACATGTGGGCTTTTTATTTAAAGTCCAAAGGATTAAATGAAATGAGAAAATAATATTTGGCCCAATAATATATATGGGGCGGCAAGGAGGTTATTTAACCTTAAATATTATTTTGTTTTCATTGTTTAATTAAATGAGAATTAATTAATTTATTAATTAATTATTTAATTAAGAAACAAATCTTTTCTCATTAGGAAATATGATTCCTAAAGGTATACTATTGGTAGTAGTATAATTAAATAGAAAGACTTGTTTGACAAGGAAATAAATAATTAATTTTATTTATTTAATCAAATAGGAAGTCTTTTTATTTTAGTCAAATAAGAGAATAAAAGATTTATGAGTTTGATTAGGGTTTGGAAGTCTTAAACAAAATAGGAATTAGGGTGCAAATCATACTCCTTTTTGTAGGAGGATTTGCGGCAACCCTAGTTAATTTTGGGGAAAGAATTCGGTCACCCTAGGGTAAAAAGAAGAAGAAATTTGGCCACCTATATAAGGCCTCTTATAGAATTCGGCCACCCCCTAAGTCTAGAGTGCAGAATTTATTTCTTCTTCTTCTTCTTAACTCATAGAAAGAGATTTTTTATTCTACTAAGGCAAAAAGGAAACATAGATTATTCTTTGATGGTGTACTATTTGCTTAATCATTGATAAGCTTGTGTATACAACATCGATCAAGGTTCACGCGAGTTTCAATCATTAGATTGAGAACTCAAAAGTGACCGGAATAATCTTAGGTTTCTTTTGATTGTTTTTGTGACTAACGAACAAGAGAAAAGTTTGTTTAATCCAATCACAGGTTTGCAATTCAAATAAAGGGAGACCACGCTCCTAGGTGATCCACGTTCGTGCTAGGATTGAAGATCTTGCGGATTACCATCGACGTAAGTCAATCGGATCACACGACAAGAGGTATTAATCTTTTGTTATATATATTATATATTTTTAATTGATTAAAAGGGTTTAAGGTTCATAAAAGGAAAAAATTTTAAAAGCTACTCAAACTATTCTTTTAGTCTCGCTTCCGCTGTGGGTATATTTTTTTCCCTACACTACTATTTAAGGCAAAGCCAAGAAGAATACCCTCATCACTCTTAGCATCGAATTTGCCAAGTTGATCATGGTCATTTAAAATGTAGCATTTACTTCCAAAAGAGTGAAAGTAGCTAACATTTGGCTTTCTACCTTTCCATAACTCATAGGAGGTATTTCTAGTTTCGGGCCTTAAGAAAACTCTATTTCCTATATAGCAAGCCATATTAATGGCTTCAGCCCATAGGTTCCTAGGCGCATTGTTTCTAATCAACATCACATGGGCCATCTCTTAGAGGACCATATTCTTCCTCTTAACAACTCCATTTTGTTGAGATGTCCTAGGAGCTGAAAACTCATGGGAGATGCCAATACTATTGCAATAGGTTTCAAACATGACATTCTCAAATTCTCTCCCATGGTCACTTCTAATCCGTTTTATGCTTTTTATGTTTGAGTTCATTTCATTTTGAATTTTAGTACAAAGCATTTTAAACTTATCAAAAGTTTCGGATTTTTCTCTAAGAAAATATGTCCATGTGAACCTAGAGAAATCATCAACATAATCAAAAATGTATCTCTTTCCACCTAAGCTCTCGGTTTGCATAGGACCCATAAGATCCATGTGGAGAAGCTCTAAAGACTCCTTGGTGGAGAGATACTTGCCCTTTTTGTGCATGTTTTTAGTTTGTTTTTCTTGTTGACAAGGTCCACAAACATCATTGGCTTTCTTCCCAAGCTTAGGGAGGCCACGCACACAATTGAACTTGCCTAGAATTCATAAATCTTGAAAGTTCATATGGCCAAGTCTTTCATGCCACAACTGAACTTGCTCATCCATGGACACATTGTTTGAGACTATTCTAGCTTCAAGACAATAGCAATTGTCATTAGATCTTATACCTTTCAACAAGGTTTGTCCATCGGGCTTAAAGATTGAGCAATTATCTTTACTAAACAAGACGAAATATCCTTCATCACTTAGATGAGAAATGGTTATCAAATTAGCTTTCAATCCATCAATAAATAAAGCATTGGATAAGGAGGGTAATTCGGGAACGGAAATGGTTCCTTTCTCTATGACTCTCTTTTTGGATCCATCACCAAAGGTGACACATCCTCCTTCCTCCATAACAAGAGTCTCAAAAAAACTTTTATTTCCCGTCATATACCTAGAGTGATGAGGTCGTTTGTGTACTCAACAAAATATTAATAATAGAGATTATGGTTGATTCTTGAAAACTCTTTTAAGGCCACTTAATCCTTTTAAAATGTGATTTGATAGCAAAATAGTGAGCAAGTTCGTTCCACAGGGAATGGAGTGTTAATTATATAAATTGACTAATCTTAGAGCAATAAAATAAATCATATTGTTTGATAGATGTGTGGTTTCTAAAACCACAAATGCTAACTACTCAAATGAAAATACACAAAATATGTTATGAAAAATAGAATACTCAACAGCTTGATAAGAATTGTGATAGAAATCAATTAATGAGAGAGCTAGGGAATAGATCGATTAACACTTGGATGTGGGTAAGCTAACTAGCATCATTAATGTACCAATCTCATTATGTTAACCACTTAGAGGCTTAGATTAGTGGGGTTGGTATACCCACCACTAATCTATCCTATCCAATGGGTTCTTAATCACACAAAGATTGTCAATCCACATGTGAATATATAACAAATTATTCCACTCAAGATAGCAATCAACAAGTGATATACAAGTCAATTATAATGAATGGAATCTAATTAATTTGAATGAATAGAACACATAAGAGATTCATTACAAGCTAAGCTAAACCCACAACCAATTGATCCTCAAATCTATCCCCTAGATTAGTGGTTTAGTTACACATATTTGCAATGAATGAAAAGAAGTAAATGATAAGGAAGTAACCCTTGGGTCACCTTCTTTAAGCTTGATCCTTCTTCTCCTCTATGCTCCTAGATGCAAGGAATGGAGGTTGAGGAAATGTCTTGGAATGTGGGTGTTTTGGTGGAAAGTTACTAAGGATTTTGGTGGAGAAATGGTGGGATGAGGAATGATGTAGTGAAGTAATCAAGGTTTTGTGTTGAGGGTTGGGTGGATTAGATGAGTTCAAGGAGAGAAATGGAGGATGATGAATAATGTTCCATGGATGATGATCTAGATCTGAAATGAGTGTTCTCTGAATTTTTGCTCTGATTTTCGATACCTTGAAGATGGAGAGACGCTTCATATATATACTCACTCATGGACATGTACTGATAACTGCTTGATTCGCTGATGTGGAGCCTTGGTCGCTATTTGGTTGCTATGGCGACCCTGGAGCGTAAAACGGTTAGATGAAAAGGTCGCTTCGAAAACCATATTTCTCGCTATTTGTCAAGTGGCGACCATGACCAAAATGTGTAGAGGTCGCCACTTGTAACCTCTAGGCCGCCATGGCGACCATAAGTGGCGACCCTGGAAAAGTGAAGAGGTCGCCATTTGCACCATCAAGGTCGCCATGGCGACCCTAAGTGGCGACCATGCCTTGAGTGCACTAGGTCGCCACTTGCAAGGGAGGTCGCCATGGCGACCCCAAGTGGCGACCCCACCTGATTGTTTTTGTGACTTTCTGTCGCCATGGCGCTCAAGTGGCGCCCAAGTGGCGACCTTCTGATGCCTTTGGAGAATCCTTTGTCGCCATGGCGCTCATGTAGCGACCTCTTATGTCCAAGTGGCGAAAATGCCCTGTTTCTTCCCATGTGTGAGACATTTTCGCACAAGTCCTCCACCTTCCTCTCAATTGCTTCTGAAACCTAATAAAACCTGAAACACTCAATTTAACAACATTAAACACGGGGAAATGCCCGAGAATCAAGCAAAAAGAAACGGAAATGAGGGCCAAAATCATACCAATTTTGGCCTGATCATAGAGCACCCACTATCTAAGTATCACAAGTTAGAAGGATTAGCCTTTAAGGCAATTTGAGCAAGCAATTTGAGCAACATGGCAAACATTTTCATTCTTTCTAACCCACTTAAGTACAACCTTTTCTTTCTTAATGGTCTTTGGTACATGGGCTCTAGATGTCCTAGAATCATGCAAATTAATCTTATCATTCCTAGGAACATGCATCATGGCTCTATTCTTTTTCTTCTCAATCATGCTTCTAATTTTGCACTTTTTAATATAACAAAAGCACCTTGGTCTAATATGACCATCGAAACCACAAAAATGACAAGTAGGAATGAAATAAGGAATCATACCATGTCCTTGTGCTTGCATGGGAGCCTTCCCTTGTCTTTGTGGTTGTCTTGGTTGTTGATTAGGATTTCTCCTTCTTTGTTGTTGACCAAGACTTTGTTGCATTCAAGATTGAACTTGCATGATTGACCTCTTCCCTTTTTGAGCCAAATGATGAGGAATGTTGGCTTGAGGTTGCCTTCTTGGCACCACCTTCACTTGTGCACTCTTAGAATATTGTCCTAGATCTATCTTCTTCCTAGGAGTGTGCACCGGTGAAGCTTCCTTGTTGCCCAAGCCCTTAACAAACACGGTCTTCTTAGAGGGGGTGGGGGGTAGGGGTCTCCTTATCTTTTCAAATCCGAGACCTCTCTTGTCACATGGACTCTTTCCAACACTTAGTATGTGATCTAATTTTTCGGTGCTAGATGTCATCCTTATCATAGATTTCTTAGCTTCATCAACCTCCCTCTTCAAACCTTCCTCATTCCTCTTAGATAATACTAACTTCTCTCTTAGCTTACCTTCTTTCTTCTTAAGTCTTTCCACTTCTTCACTTAAGTGGTCATTATGTGATGAAAGCTCAAGATTTTCTTCTCTCAACATCTTAATCTTCTTAGTAGTTTTCATCTCTAAACCTTTAAACTCCTTAAGATATTCAACTAAAACCTCTTTCTCCACATATCCATTAGTGGAGTAAGGGTCGGAGTCATCTTCACTAGAGTCACTTTCTCTTCGACTCTCTTCCTCTTTTTCACTACTACTTTCACTCTTGTGAGAGGAGGCAAAAGCTAGGAAGTTAGCCATGAGATCTTCATCATCCGAAGACTCATCTTTTTCATTGGAGTCATCACTACTTCCACTCCAAGTGGCAGCCATCACTTTTCCCTTCTTCTTTTCCTTGTGATTTGCACATTCAGGAGCAAAGTGACCTATCCCGCCACACTAAAAGCAACAGACCCCTTTCCTTTCGGTCATCTCTTGCCTTGGTTCAAACTTTTTAAAAGTTTTTCTTCAAGTCTTGGCCTCTCAAACCAAATCCCTTCTTCCCGAACTTCATAACCTTATTGAATCATTTCACAAATAAGGCCATGTCTTGGTCCGAGTCATTCTTTACCTCATTTTCATAATTAGATGCTTTCAAAGCAATTCTTTATTGCTTTTTAGGAGGAGTGGAGCTTGGAACCTTCCTAGACTCGTAGGCAAGAAGTGTTCCAATAACCTCGCTCGGCTTCATATCCTTAAATCCACTATTTTCTTCTAAAGCCGTCACCTTAGACTCAAACCTATCGGGGAGAGATCTCATTATCTTTTGTTTGATCCTTCTATCCGAATAAAGGTCACCAAGTTGATGACTTTGGTTGACTATGTCCATCAACTTGATCTCGAAGTCATTGAAACACTCATTCTCCTCCATCTTGAGCAACTCAAATTGAGTTTGGAGGACTTGAAGCTTGGAGTCCTTCACTACTTCGGTTCCCTCGTGTGCAACTTCTAGGATATTCCACGCCTCCTTAGCGATCCTAGTGTTTTGAATCAACTTGTATTGATTCTCATCCATTGCACATAGGATGGCATGCAATGCCTTCCTATTCCATTTTGAAGCCTCAAACTCTTGTGCGCTCCATTATGCCTTAGGCTTCAATACTTCATCTCCTCCTCTACCCATGGGAGTCATCATAGGTAGATCATATCCATCTTCAACTGCCATCCAAGAACGGTCATGAATTTGACATATGTAGGATTTCATCTTTCCTTTCCATAAGGAATAATTCAAGCCGGTGAGAAGAGGAGGTCACGTGCTAGAAGCTCCCTCGTTGTTGCCACCGTTTCCACTCATTATGTATAATGAATGAAATGAAATGTATGCAAAATGTATGAATGAACAAAAATCACACAAATGCAAAACACACCAAAAAGAGCAAGGATCCCCTCAGTATATATAGGAACCCACTCTGATACCAATTGAAACAAATTATGGTGTGTTCAATATTAATCAAGAAGGAGGGTGAATAGATTTTAACAAGATTTACCCAATTTTCGTGTATGGTCAAGATTACGAAAATACCCATAATAGTCAATACAAATATAGCAAGTGTAATATGGTGCAGAAATTAAATGACACTTGATATTTACGTGGAAACCCTCATGGGAAAAACCACGAGCTAATAAGTAAGCCACACTCGAACCTCGAATCCACTAAATGTGAAAAATATTACAACCTAATCTTGGAAGTAATCACACACCTACCTAATCCTGGTATGAGTGAACCTAGTCCTAATGCTTGTGATTTACGCAACCTAATCCCAGAAGTAACACAAGACTTAGTTCTCAAAGAAGAGAATGCAACCTAAGTGAATATGTTAAATACTCAAAATGCAACAAGAGCTAGGTAACCCTATATGCTTATCTAAAATGATGATATATCAATGAAATCAATCCTAGATATAAAAAGCTAAATAACATATCATAAAGCTTAGCTAATCAAGATTAAGCAAAACCTAGATAGCTATCACAATACAACACTCAATCATATTCATCACAAACAATCTCTATCTTGTATCTAGTATGTGAACATAAAGCATACAAGTAAATAAAGAGATGGCTTGACAAGAAAGAAACTAAAATTCGATGAAGTTAGTCAAAATCTTACCAAACAAGTTATGATGATGCAAAACCATGCATGAATGATGCAAGATGTTCTTTGATGCACAAATGAATGTATTTGAGTGTTTAAAGATGAATTCTTGAGAATTTTTCACTTGAAAAATGTAAGTAAAAAGTATGAATTTTTGAACTTTTGAGGCTGACCTAAGGCAAAGAGGCATATATATAGGGTGTCAAAATGAAGTGACATCGTTTTGAAAAGTGGCACAAAAATTGCCTTGGGCGCTGTACAAGTCGTTGTACGTAGGGCGACTTGTACAGTGCCTATCTGGGAAATTGAACATGTTCTTCATTTGGGCGCTGTTCATAGGGCATTTCTGAATAACGACCCAACAGCACCAAATCTCTGTTCTCTCAAGGAAACAGAGAGGCGATGTACGTAGCACTGTACATACAACGTTTTGTACAGCGCTGCGTATAGCGACCGAAAAAATGTATCAGGTCTATACAGTGCATTTTCCAAGCCTCACAAGGTTTCAGATAGGCACTATTCGAACAGTGCTTTGAATAGCGCCCAACACAAAATGAATGCATCCTAAGCCTAAATGTGACATGACAATAATCAAACAAGATGCAATCATATGGGCAAGAATGAAGAGAGATTAAAGAACATAATTGCACCTAAATAACATACACAAACATACAAGATAAACATATATGCCTGGGTTGTGTGTGTATGCAACTACTTCTCTTCATTTGCAAGAAACACTAAGAAATATACCTTTGGAGTGCTTCTTCTCTTGAGGTCTTGAAGGCCTAATCTACCCTTACATCAAAACCCCCAAATGTGGTTTGTCTACGAAATAAGCCAATCAATAAATTGAGACCTTACAAGAGCGAATGTAAGCCTTCATCCTAAATTTCCAAAACACATTGTTGTGACCCTTGAGAAGAGGAGGCCTAGAATTCGAAGCCCCTTCGGTCATCACATCATCTTGAAAATCATACTTCAAAAGCCTAAGCAATTCACTAGTAAGTATAATCCAGATCTCGTCGAGTTCCATCCGACGACCCGATTTGATACCAATTGAAAGTATACAAATAAGGTTAAATTGCTTAAAGCGTACCTAGAGGGGGGTGAATAGGTTTTTCGCCTATTTTCAATCCCTTGAACAAACTTACGTTTGTCCCTCAAGTTAGCTTTACGTATAACATATAAATAAAACATTCATACATAGATAAGATATGCATATCATCATTTAAGCATTGTCTACATATAACAAGTTGTTGTATGAGGTATAATATTACTAAAATACAAAATCAAAGAATACTTTGTATATCAATATTGTTCAATGTATTACAAGAGTGAACAAATATATCTATACACAAAGGTAACAAAATATGAAGAATTACAAATACAAAATTGATCAAAAGAGGATTGTTCTACAAATCACTCTTTACAAGTACTTGTTCAAATATACAACACAAGTGAATGATATTCAACAAAATAACACATACACATATACAATATAAAAGAGATAGAGAACGAGAATGGATACAAAGATTTTTACGTGGTAAACCTCAGAAGAGGAAACATCCACGGGTTGAATCCACAACCACAGGCAAAGCAAATCCACTATATGAAAAACACATACACACTCAAAGCTATCAACTCTAAGATATCCACCTCAAGCTATCAAATCCTAGTCTACCCTCGAGCTAGTGAATCACTAAGTCTACTTCCTATCCAAGGTCTGTCCTACACCTCTAGGAAGCAACTTCCTATCCAAGGCTCTCAAGTCTCTAGAAAGATTCCGGTGCTTAGCAATCTATATCACAAGGATCCTAGTCAAGCTCCCCTAGCTCAACTATCTGGAGTATGAAACTCCTTGCTAAGACTTTCACTTGGCTATCTGAAACTCATTCCTAGCCAAGTCTTCTTGTTCAATACAAAGCTTCACTCACTTTGAAAAAGACTTCAACCTTTCCTCAAGGCAAATGATCTAAGTGATGCAAATGATGCAAATCACAATCAACACAACATATAACATGTGATCAAGACATTCTATGGAACAACTAGACCTAAACATGTGTGTTGTATGTGTAAATTTGGCAACAAGACATGTTAGCAAAAAGGGAATAAAGACAGGACAAATAAATAGACACACCATCCATTGACCCGTCAACAAGAGGAAATCAAGTAAAAGATGCGCCAGCAGGCACACTCGCCGATTCAAAGAAGAAGAGTGTTCGCCACAACCGTTTGACCAGCAGAGAGGCGAAATACGCTCGCCGATCTAGGGTGTTCGCCAAAGATATACAGCCGGAAGGGTAATCCAATTCCAAGTATATCTCCACGTCAAAGCAAGGATTTAATCAAGACTCAAGGATTAAATCCTATTCCGAACAAAATATAATCTTCTTCAAAACAAGGAAGAGTCCAAACAGGAAACAAATCCCAAAGAAGTTATCTGCAGACCCTAGACTCCTTATACAACACAAAATAGGGATTCCCCTACCAACACGGCATGGGTACGGGAAACCCTAGGAAAACCAATATAAATGGAACCCTAAACCTCATGAAAAGGGGTTCGAGGTCAGAGAGAATAATCAAGCTATTGTCTGAGAGATTTAGATTTGAGTGTGTAAACTATAAACAATTCATAGTGATTTCTCTCACCCTCAAGGGGCACCGTGGTTTTTTCCCATTCAAGGGTTTTCCATGTAAAATCTATCTTGCATGTGTTGATTGATTTTCTTTGTTTATTCGTTTTTTATTAACATATTATTGTTGACCGAGTCAATCCAAAAATCACCGTCAACAATTGGCGCTAGAAGGAGGGGGTGATCGAGTATAAAAACTTCCAGGAATCCTTACAAAGCAAAAAATAGGCACAGCATGAGCAACGGTAGCGGTAGAGATGAAATTCCCAATAATGATCAGATCCCTCAAGCAACAACGATACTAGGAGAGGAGACGTTGACAACAGGGGAACAATCGGCAGCAACTCCAGGGATAAGAGCAGCCAACGAAACTCTGCAGCACTTTCATAGCGCTTTGGTGAACCTGGTCAATGAGGCTAACAAGATAGGACTCACGCTTCCAATAGGGTTGGGAGCCTCGTCTCCTTATGAACTAACGACCAGCACTCCCGGAAATCATCCCACAGGGAGGGTGCGATCAGAAATCCATGTCGTAACTCCTAGTACTCAGGCAAAACCGATTGCGGAAGAAACCCCCAGGATTCGCCAGAGGCCCTGGGAGAAAGAGGGCGAAAGAAGGGAGAAAATCTGCTGGACGAGGATTTCCCAGAAAAACGGTATCATGGGCGAACGCATATGGGACCCGCCGAAGACAGGATTAATAGAACCCGTAGGAGGCGGCGGTCGATCTCGTTAGAAGACAAGAGTCCACAGCCGAGAAGAGGATTGCGATCAAAGAGGGCGCGGCAGCAGAGGTCCGAAAGTACAGATGATTTAGGAGGTAACAGAAGTACCGGTAGCAGGGAAGACGATTATCGAAGGATGATAGTCAAAAGCAGGCTCGACCAAGAGGGGGAACCAACTGGTCATCGAAGCGTTACCCTTCAACAACTCTCGAAGAAGGTCTCAGCAATGGCTAAGCGGTATAGGCACAATATATCTTCGGATGATGAGTCAGACAATCCGTTTGTTGACCATATCGCTCATACCCGGTTCCTTGAAAGATTCAGGATGCCAACCATCGAACAGTATAAGGAGAATAGGGATCCAAAGGAGCACGTCCGTAGGTTTCGCAATGTCATGGCCCAGTACGCATCCAATGACGGCCTCTTGTGCTTAACATTCCCACAAACCTTCGGCGACCTCGCCTCTAGATGGTTTGGACGTCTGCTAGCCAGGAGTATTAGCAACTTTTCCAATTTCAGCAAGGCATTCATAAGACAATTCATGGGGAATGTGCAAAGGAGAAAGTCGCTGGCTCATCTGTCGAACCTGAAACAAGAAAGTAACGAGTCACTAAAGAAGTATTTAGCCAGGTTTGGGAAGGAGGTCGCCCAAATAGAAGATGCAAGCGATGTAGCTGTCATAGCAGCCTTCACTAATGGGTTGCAAAGCGGGCGTTTGTCTTTTGACCTACGGAGAGACCGACCCAAGACATATGAGGAGATGATGGATATAGCTGGAGATTATGCATTAGCAGAAGAAGAAGAAGTTGCCCAAGGGGGTAGTTACGTCCATGGTCACAAGCCAGACGCAAGATCAGAATCCAAGGATGAGAGAATAAAGGGTCAATCTCGCGACCACCAAAAAGAAGAAAAGAGCCGGAGAAGCAAACCCCAAGAGAGCCGAGGAAGCAACAGAACTAGTAGGTTCCGAGGCAGATACAGTAATTACACTCCCCTAAATGGCGAACAGGAGGACATACTGTCTGTAGTAGAAGACAAAGGGCTCGCCAAGTACCCCCGACAACAGTCAGCCAATGCCCGAAGAGATACAACGAAATATTGCCGATTTCACAAAGACCACGGGCACGATACCTCTAAGTGTTTTCAATTACGGGATCACATCGAGAGTTTGATCAGAGAGGGGCACCTTAAAGATTTCACACTAAAGGGGGATCAAAACATAGGTCGCCAAGATAGCCATCGAGGAGGTGGACAAGAAAGAAGAAGCCCGAGGAAAGGCAGCCCAAGTGTGGCTATAAATACGATCTTTGGAGAGCCTTACACTGGTAGAAACAATAGAGAAAGGATGTCAGAAGTCAGGGAAGTAATGTATGAAAACAGGGACTTTGAGGTAAACTCTGTGCAGAGAAGCCACAAAAAACCAAGAGAAGGCCATGACCCGATAATTTTCACGGCCGAAGATTCAGAAGGAATTGATGCCAAACCCAATGATGCAATAGTTGTGGGGGTACAAATAGCACACCGGGATGTCCTCCGAGTGATGATAGACAACGGAAGCTCTGCTGACATTTTGAGCGCCTAAAGTGTATGACGAACTTCGGCTAGACAGGAAAGACTTGGAACCGTTCCACGTGCCTCTAAAAGGATTCGGAGGAGCAGAAGTAAGATCTTTGGGAACGGTGAAACTGCCTGTGAGATTTGGGACAACACCTTGTCGACGGACCATCCTTCTGATTTCGTGGTAGTTGATATTTATAACTGGCCATACAATGCTTTACTCGGCCGACCCTTTCTGAACAAGGCGCGAGCAGTCACGTCCACTCATGCATTAAAAGTAAAATTCCCGACAGAGTTTGGGATTGAAGAACTTAAAGGGTCGCAAGAAATGGCTCGCCGGGCCAACCCGTCAATCTTTAAAGACAAGACTGGAGCAGAAACCTTAAGCGTATTTCAACTCGACCGAGAGACGAAAGAGGAAAACCCCGAAACGTTTGAGCTGGACCCGAGAGATGAGACCAACAGAGAAAAAGAAGAACCAACAGAAACTGTCATCCTGGATGAAAAAGAGCCTAATAAGACGGTCAAAGTTGGAGCGAGCCTGACGAAGCAGGTCAAAACAGGTGTAGTGAATCTATTGAGGGAGTACAAAGAGATCTTTGCTTGGAGCCATGAAGATATGCCAGGAATCAATGCAAATGTAACCACACACCATCTAGCAGTAAGCAAAGACTGCAAGCCGGTAATACAGAAAAGGAGAAGTTTCAACCCTGAGAGAAGTGCAGCAATAAGGGAAGAAATATCCAAGCTGCTCGCGGCAGGATCGATCAGAGAAGTCAAGTATCCTGAGTGGGTAGCAAACGTTGTGCTCGTAAAGAAGAAGAACAATCAGTGGAGGATGTGCGTAGACTTCACTGATCTCAACAAAGCCTGCCCAAAGGATAGTTTCCCCTTGCCAAGAATTGACCAGCTGGTCGACGCAACAGCCGGACATGAGCTGTTAAGCTTCATGGACGCATACTCAGGATACAACCAAATCAAGATGCATGAACCGGATGAAGATAAGACAGCATTCACCACGGACCAAGGATTATACTGCTACACTGTCATGCCGTTCGGCCTGAAGAACGCTGGAGCAACATATCAGCGGCTTGTCAACAAGATGTTCGCTAACCAAATAGGCAGGAATATGGAAGTGTACGTCGATGACATGCTAACCAAGAGCGTCAAAGCCGAGGGACATGTAGACGACTTACGGGAAACCTTTGATGTGTTAACCAAGTTCGGGATGAAGCTAAACCCCTTAAAGTGTGTGTTCGGCGTGCCATCTGGTAAGTTTCTCGGGTACCAGGTACATCAAAGAGGGATAGAAGTGAACCCTGACAAGATCAAAGCGCTAGCCAACATGGTTTCCCCAAAAAACTTGAAGGATGTCCAGAAACTTATAGGATGCCTGGTATCGCTGAACAGGTTCATCGTAAAATCGACAGACCGATGCTTACCCTTCTTCAAAGCGCTTAAGAAGGGCAAAGGGATAGAATGGAACAAGGACTGCAAACAGGCCTTTGTCGCTTTGAAAGAATACCTCGGCCAAGCACCATTGCTGTCAAAACCCATCACAGGGGAAGTGCTGTACATGTACCTGTCGGTCACAGAAGTAGCCACCAGTTCCGTATTGATAAGGCAGCAGAATGGGATATAGAAGCCAGTGTACTACACAAGCAAAGCATTACTGCCAGCTGAAACGAGATATTCATCAGCTAAAAAAATGGCGCTCGCACTAGTAACAGCAGCGGGGAAGTTGAGGCCGTATTTCCAAGCACACAAAGTAGGAGTATACACCAACTGTCCACTGAGAATGATACTGCAAAAACCAGAGGTGTCGGGCAGACTTACAAAATGGGCCATTGAGCTAAGCGAATTCTACATAGAATTTATCCCAAGAACAGCAATCAAAGGCCAAGCAGTAGCAGACTTTGTAGCAGAATTCACCGAGCCAGATACTGAAGTGGCGAAGATGATGATAGATCAAACAAGAAAGGACTTTCGCTGGAAACTTTGGGTCGACGGCTCATCAAACACACATGGCAGCGGGGCAGGGATAGTGGTCACAACCCCAGAAGGAGATTCTGTAGAATGTGCCTTGCGGTTTGATTTCAAAGCCACCAACAACCAAGCCGAGTACGAAGCACTGATAGCAGGACTGAAAGTATGTACGGCCCTAGGAGCTGACGAGATTGAGGTGTTTAGCGACTCTCAAGTCATCGTCAACCAAGTACTCGACGAATACCAAGCAAGGGATGACAACATGATTGCCTACCTTAGACTAGCAATGGAACTGTTGAGGCGATTCAAAGAATACAGGATTGTGCAGATCCCAAGAGAAAAAAACGAACAGGCGGACGTTTTGGCCAAGCTGGCATCTGCCACGGTCAATATTTGGCCCCGAACAATCCCTATGGCACATCTGCTTCGACCCAGCACAACCGAGCAGGCCGAAGTGGGGGTCATCATGAACGTATCAACCAACTGGATGACCCCAATCAAAGAATACCTGATCAATGACACCCTCCCAAGTGACTTGCTAGAAGCCAAGCGGTTGAGATACAGGGCAACAAGATATTCAGTCCTCAACGGTGAATTGTATAGGAGAGGATTCTCGAGGACATTGCAAAGATGTGTTGGGCCTAAAGAGGCAGAAGGAATCCTAAAGGGCATACACAGCGGAAGCTGTGGGAATCACGCTGGGAGCATCAGTCTGGCCCATAAAGCACTAAGGCAAGGGTTCTATTGGCCGACCATGTTCGCCAATGCAAAAAGAATAGCGACCAGATGTGAAGCATGTCAAAAGATCGCGAATAACATTCGCCAACCACCTGAGCGCTTACAGAGCATCATCTCCCCATGACCGTTCGCCATGTGGGGAATTGATTTGATCGGCCCAACGCCCACAGCACCAGGAGGGGCGAAACATGCTATTGTAGCAGTGGATTATTTCACCAAATGGGTAGAGGCCGAATCACTGGTACACATCACAGAAGCAAATACAACCAGCTTTGTGAAGAAAAATATTCTATACAGGTTCGGAATACCAAACACCATCATCACTGACAATGGGACACAGTTCGATAACAAGAAATTCAGAGACTTATGCAAGAAGTATGGGATCAACAACTACTACGCTTCCCCAGCTCACCCACAGACAAACGGGCAAACTGAGGCAGTAAATAAAATCATCAAGCATAACCTGAAAGCCAAACTGGCCATCAAAAAGGGAAACTGGGCAGAAAAACTACCACAGGTGCTATGGGCATACCGAACAACAGAAAGAAACTCCACTGGGGAAACACCTTACTCCATGGCTTTCGGAACCGAGGCAGTCATTTCGGTTGACACGGCGTTCTCTTTGCCAAGAACACAGTTCTTTCAACCAGAGCTTAATGTTGATATGCTGAAGTGTGGCTTAGATGAACTAGAAAAAAGAAGGGAGCACGCCCGAATAAGGAATGTCGCCTACCAGCAGAGAGCAGCGAGGTATTACAACTCACATGTGAAAGTCAGAAGATTTGCGCTCGGGGACCTGGTTCTAAAAAGGGTGACGCCCGGAACGAAGGATAAAACTGCAGGATCACTCGCAGACAAGTGGGAGGGACCATATCACATCACAGGTATAGCAGGCCATGGAACGTATCACATAGCAAAGAGAGGAGTCGGCGAGCTGCCCCGGCCGTGCAATGCTCAGTACCTGAAGATCTACTACCCTTGATACTCCATAAATAATCAATAAAGAGTAATTTATTACTGAGAGGTCTGCCATCATTGAAATCACAGATCAGCCATGACGAACGGATCGCCCAAGGTAGTAAATTAAGCTATCTAAATCCGGCGAACATCCGAGAAAACCGGGAAATACCCCTTATTACAGCAGGCTTAAGGCAGAAATGCCACAAAGCAGCTTGAGCTAGAGAAAAATGTCACATAAAAGGCAGTCGCCATCAATAAAGGCATAAAACCCCCAAAAAAACTGTACAAGGCGTTCGGCCAACAGTACTCGGGAAAATCCCTAAGAACTAAAAACACTGGAGGTAAAGAAAACTAGCAGTCAGAAAAGATAGTGAGCAAAAGCGGGAGACGTCCCAACAGTATGCTCACATAAAACCTGGTGTATGGTCGGAGACGTCCTGACAAACATTCGGTAAAAACAAAAACTAGCGATTATAAAGCTAAGTGATAAAAGGCTTTAGAGCTTGAGCCAGAAACTCAGCAATGGCAGCTGAACCAAAATGCATGGAAGTAAATAGAAGGCGAACAAGCAAGAAACACATTGCGAGAAAATTGTCATTTTATTTACTTGTCAAAATATATTTACAAAGTTAAAACAAATAAACTATACAAAAGAAATCAAACACTCGCCGGTGGAAAGCCCCCGTCATCATCTCCCTCTTCCTCGCTCACCTCGTCCTTTGACGGCCAAACAACATCCTCATCCCCTTCGGGCATAAAGGGTGTGTAGTCCCGACCAGCCACAGGACCCAAGTCAGGTTCAACACCAGACCCAGTGAAGCTCCCCTTTTGGCCAGAATAGTAAGTGTTGTAGGCACGTTTGGTGGGGATCTCCAGGTGCATAGGAAGGGGCTCTACTTGAGTATAACGGCAATGGGCCTTCCACAACTTCAGCTGGCTCTTTATCGAGCGTACTGCACCATCCATATGCCGCTGAAGGTTTCGGTCATAGCGCCGTAGGGCTTTCTCATTTGAGTGGTCTTTCAAGGCAAAAAACTTTTTCGCCTGATGCCTGCCTCGTTCGAACTCGCGGAGGTGGAGTGCATCATATGCAGGAGATCTTTTAAAGCGATCAACAGCTTCAACTTCTAAAACAGCCTTCAAATCACTCATAAGAAGGTCTTGGGTAGCCTGTTGATGCCATAAATCTTCAGACTCACGTTCCGCCTTCTCCCTGGCCTCATTCGCCAAACTATCCCCTTCCATGTGAGCGACCAAAGCTTCCTGACTATCGGCGAGCTGCTCTTTCAGTAGCTTGACTTGTTCTTCAGCGGCGAGCAGCTTCTCTTCAGCAGCAAGCTGAGCAGCCAAAGAACCATCGGCTGACTCCTGCATTTTAGCAATTTGCTGTGCATGTGATTCCTTAGCCGATAGTTTCTCAGCCGCCGAGCGAGAGATTATCTTTTGTAAGCGCTTGCTGTCGCTCAACGCCTTGTTCGCTCGCCGATAGTTACTCGCCATCTCTGACATCATCTGCGAGCCAAACAAGCTTAAAAAGAAAGGAAAAGGAAGGTAAAGTAAAGAATAATAGAAAGAAGAAACAAAGTCAATGAAATTACCAAAGAATGGCAGTTGAAGAAGAATTCCATCTTATTGTTGCATGATTTTCCCTTCACTTGCTCCCAACCTCCGCCAAAATAGACATCATTATTTATAAAATGGTTGAGGAGCTCGGCGGGAGAAAAATCAGACAACGAAACAACTCCCGAACCTTCACCTTGGCCGGCCGGATCAACAGATGGCCCTTCTTGAGAACCCCCCAAGCCCGTAGCAGGGACAGATGACGGACCAGGGATGTCAGCCGGAGCAGTGGCGTCCCTACCCTCTGCAATAAAAGGAGATGAAGGCCTGGGGGTATCCTCCTGTACAACAGTATCCTTCGCTCTAATATTCGCTGGAGACACTGAAGGACCAACGTTGTCCGAGGTAGGGATCGGTGCAGCCGAAGGGGTAGTAGTCTCTGCACCACCACCTTCCTCTGGTTGAGAGGCTGGATCAGCATCCTGAGGGACTGTGGAACCCGGTTCACTGACATTGGCAGCCTCGGGACGAACAGGCTCCCCATTCCCCTCTTCGTCAGATGAGACCACATATTGAACCACCCTAGAAGCCCTTTTTGGGGGGCAAGTGGCACATTCGAGGGTAGCCTCAGCAGGTCGCTTCCTTCGACCATTCCTGGGGTTAAGATCGCTGGAGGGATCTACAAGAGGCTCAGGGACGTTTGCATCAAAAACAGGAGCCCCTGTATCCGCCGCAGGAACCCCAACCTTCTCTTTCCCTTTGCGGCTGGGAGCGTGAGATGAGGTTCCCACTCCATCCCCGCGTGGCTGAGCGATCACCTCAGCAACAGCAGGAACTCCTGCTCCATCTTCATCGGGACAGTCATCGCCCTCAGGTGGAGCAACTCCTTCTTTAGAAAGGCCCGCAGCATGTCTTTGACTTGCGGCCTCCGAGTTCTTCACCGCTCGAGCTTGTTCGTCGCAAACGATATCGAACTCGCTCACTGAAAAGTAAAAATAGCATCAACCAAAGCGAAAACCAAAAAGACAAGTTTTAAAAATAAATTCCGAAGTTTAGAAAAAACTTACAGCGGCGTCGCCTAGCAGATAAGCGGGGGAAAACGCCACAGGTGACCATCCTGGCTTCATCGAGAAGATACTATTGACCTCTCTTAGCCAGACTAAGTATCGCAGCCTCCGTCACGTTCTTAACTTCGTGCGGAGTCAAGGTAGGGAGAGCCTTTGACCAAGCCTCAGGAGACGTAAAATGTCTCGGAACTTTACTTGCCAGAAGATTTCGACGAGGGTCAGCAGAATTATTCCTTCCCCACTCGCCACCGACAAAAAACCAACTGTTCTTCCACCTCTTGTTCGAGGTAGGGAAACCCCAGACAAAACCCATTTTCTTTTTATCACTCGAGACTTCAACTTGTCCCGCGTTGGATACACCTTCGGGAATCCAGTTTTCCACAGGGGTGGATTGAAGGTAATAAGTACCTCCATGACCAGACTGCCGCAAAACGTAGAAGTGGCGAATTTCGCGAGGCGTCGGCGACCTGCGACCCATCGACTTCCATATCACGCACAAGGCCATCAAAATCCTATAACTGTTCGGAGAAAGCTGAGCAGGGGCAAGCATTACATCAGCCAAGAACCTGGCTATAAATGGCTGGAGTGGGAGAGTCACCCCACAACCCAGCATCGACCCATAGATGGCGACGGCGTTACTCGGCGGATTCCACGCAGCCCGCTCGCCAGAAGGTATAAGGACAACCGTATCCGGAATGTCATACCTCTTCCTATATTTTATAATTTCCTGTTTGCCGACCACGTTTACTTCAGTATCGAACGAGCTCGGGCTATCAGTTGCAAAACACAAATTATTTCGTTGGTGATCTTCAACGTCTGATTCAATCACTGTTTGAGCACCTAGGAGAGAATCCCTGGGGGTTCTAGGCCCTCGTCGACCTCTACCAGCAGCTCTTGAAGTTTTAGCCATATCTGGAAATTCATTGTCAACAGTTGAAGAAAACGCGAAATCAGAAGTATTGGTGTCAGAATCAAAAGGGATAAAAAGGGAAATTGGCACAGGGGAGGTTGGGTCAAAATTTCGCAAATATAATTCAATCTTGTCTGCAACCTCCTTATTGCCAAGCTCAAGAGCTTGCATCATTTGATTAAATAAAAAAGCGCGTTGAGAAGGATCCATGAAACTCACCAGGAACACTCGTGAAAAAGGAAGAAAATAGGAAATGAAGCAGAATCGCACTTCAAAGAAGCCAACTGGAAATCCAACACCTAGTTGCAGACGCTTGGAGGATCTGTACTTTCAGAGGATACTTGTTGCAGGAAAAATAAAAGCAAGCAGAAGTAAAAAGAAGACAAAGTGGAACAGTTTCGTCCTTTTAAAGGGGGAAAATCCGAACTTCAAGAAAAAACGATAATTAAAAAAGAAAAAAAAACGGCTGTGATAAAGTGTCACCGCCTGTGAGTAAAGGCTGGGATGAAAGTATCCATCAAACGAAGGACGCGTGGCGTTATGGGGACTCCCAACAGACGCGAAATCATTGCAGGCGTGATGCGCAGGCATGATGTCAGTTGCAGTGCGTCACATCAACACCCCATCGTTTGAAATTCTGTGGCTGAAAATGAAAGCTTGCTGGAGAAGACTTAAACGTTAAAAGGAACACGTGGCAAGAAGTGAAAAAAGAGAGGGAAAAACATCTGCAAAATTTCAGAGAATGGGGAAAGTCAGAAAAACAAGTAAAACATATAAACACTGCTCGCAGAACCAGGTTACGTTGGATCAACTCGAAGTATTTATGGGGGTATTATTGTATGTGTAAATTTGGCAACAAGACACGTCAGCAAAAAGGGAATAAAGACAGGGCAAATAAATAGACACGCCATCCATTGACCCGTCAACAAGAGGAAATCAAGTCAAAGATGCGCCAGCAGGCACACTCGCCGATTCAAAGAAGAAGAGTGTTCGCCACAACCATTTGACCAGCAGAGAAGCGAAATACGCTCGCCGATCTAGGGTGTTCGCCAAAGATATACAGCCGGAAGAGTAATCCAATTCCAAGTATATCTCCACGTCAAAGCAAGGATTTAATCAAGACTCAAGGATTAAATCCTATTCCGAACAAAATATAATCTTCTTCAAAACAAGGAAGAGTCCAAACAGGAAACAAATCCCAAAGAAGTTATCTGCAGACCCTAGACTCCTTATACAACACAAAATAGGGATTCCCCTACCAACACGACATGGGTACGGGAAACCCTAGGAAAACCAATATAAATGGAACCCTAAACCTCATGAAAAGGGGTTCGAGGTCAGAGAGAATAATCTAGCTATTGTCTGAGAGATTTAGATTTGAGTGTGTAAACTATAAACAATTCATAGTGATTTCTCTTGCCCTCAAGGGGCACCGTGGTTTTTTCCCATTCAAGGGTTTTCCACGTAAAATCCATCTTGCATGTGTTGATTGATTTTCTTTGTTTATTCGTTTTTTATTAACATATTATTGTTGACCGAGTCAATCCAAAAATCACCGTCAACAATGTGAGAACACAATAATAAAAGTCTAGATGCAAAAACATGAATTAAACCTAGAGCATGTGAAAACACCTAACATAAAAGCTCATAGTTCCATTCACACAAATAACACTTCAATATATCATAATCATGAAGCATAAATTCAAGATGCTATAAACATACAAATAAATGCTAGAAACATAGAATGTATACAATGAGTATTCTAGCCAAAGATTTAGAGCATGGATATATTGATAAATCAATTAAATCCTAGATGTCTCTAAAACACATACAAGAGCATTAATCCTAGATTTCATCAATCAAGGGATCAAAACATATTTCAAAGATTATCAATCATAAAATGATTCAATCAAGTCTTAAATAATCCTAGATATCAATCTAATCACAATACAACTCTCAAACATGTGAAAATCATAGAATCAAATAATCTAGTTCATATATATCTCTAATTAGAATTTTGATTAGGATTGATTATGAAGCTATCTTTCTTAATAGTATTCACCATACATATACATACATATAGAAGAAGAAAACTCAAGCAAATTAAAGGTTATAAAAGAAAAAATCACAAAGATATGACCAATACCTTAAAATCACGAGCTGGTTCGTTTTTCTATGTAGAACCACCAGAAAAGTAAACCAAACAGCTACAAGACCAATTGGAAAAGGTAGAGAACTCAATTACGAACAATCTTCAACTTGAATCAACCAATTCTAACTTCGTATGAGAAAGTTATGGTGTTTGGAAGGTGAAAAAAAGTTGAGAGAAAATTTTGGTCTTAGGATTTCAAACTTTGCTTCTTAGAATGAATGAGAGGGAATGGGAAACATTTAAAAGGAAGAGAGAGAGGGAAGGAACCGACCAACCACAGCTTGCCATGTCAGCCCCACGTGTGGCACACGTGGGCAGAGGGATATCCAACCCGTGTGTCACACGTGGCTCACACATGGACAGCTAGCTTGGCCATTTGGCCTCACTTGCTCCTCCCGCGCTCCGCTTGCGTTCTTCATCTGTATCCGGGCCTATAAACTCTGATTTTGAATCCGTCTTCAGATTATAAATTGTAACTCACTCACGCACAACAAATACTATGAAACTATGACAAAAGGTTGAGAATTCATCTCGAAAAACAACGACGAACACATCTCAACGAATATGAACGAAAAGTAGAGTAGCTACATTGTTTGGACTCGAAATCAAATGTATGAGTAATCAAAATGACTGTGACTCAACAAGGAATCATAAGAGATCATGTTCAAATCCATAAACAATAAAATATAAATATATAAGCACAATGTCACACATGTATTCCGTTTCCTAGACATAGTCTTAGAACATGCAATTCTACAATGTATGAGAATTTGAGTATAATGCATGAGCATGTAAAAACATGTGAATGTACTATATAAATGTTGCACAACAATGTAGGGATACATATAAATGATTTGTGTGTGTGTGCCTATTTCCTTGAAGAAGAATGAGTTCTATATTACCTTAATTTTGCAATGTGGTCCATTCCTCTTTGAAGACAAGTTCTTGCTTGATCTTGTGGCCATGTCTTTCTTTAAAGCTTCAAATCATCAACCTATGACCACTAATCAAATTCAAGAAAAAACATTATTTTGATATGGAATATATGCCAAGATAAACTAAAAACCTAACAATGTTACAAAACAAAATTTTGATTCCTGATTTATAGAGATATTACTAATAAGAAAATCTGTTCCAACTTGAGTGGCCTCAATCTTACCTTGGTTGATGTGGTATCCGGCTACAACAGATTAGATTAAAAAAATTCTGCTATTGTATCCATAAAAGTTTCATAAAATTCTGCTTACTAAAAGTTGTTTTTCATAATTCTATACAGGCTTGGTTGCATGCAAATGGATAAGGGCCGGAGAGTTTGTGTGAAGAAGATATTAGTTAGCAAGGTACCTTTTATACACCCCACTAGTGACCTACAAATTCTTAAAGATGCTAGAGGCACTTATATTGTTTAGCCATAAAATACATCATTAATTATTAAGATTTAGGTGAATATATGTATAGGTGAACTTATTGTTAAGATTAGTAGACTTTTTAATTAAGTGAATATTTGTGGGTGAATGTAATGTTAACAATTGAAGATTTTTAATTGAATGTTTACGGATTTATAAATTTTAACATATATATTGAATGCTTGTGGATTTTTATATTGAATGCTTTGGAGTTTAATTTTCCAATTATTTGCACTAAACAGGCTACATATAAAATCAATAAATTAATTTTGCTTTTGTTTTGTTTTTTTATATAAAAAAAATACTCATCAATCACAGGCAATGCCCGTTGTCAATAACGCATTGACCACCAGCAATGCCCGTTGTAACTTGTAAGTAACGTATCGACCACTAGCATTGCCCGTTGTAGATGAACTTACTTATATTGGACATTGTCCATATTCGAAACACGCCATTTTCTATCACACCTTCATAGACGACGGACGTTATAACGGGCATCGCTCGTAGTCGATGATCGAATTTCTTGTAGTGAGACTCTTAATTTTCCTAACAAATTGAAGTTCTACATTCTTTTGAAACTTCTTAAATACCTCAAGTGCTTCAGACTTGAGTTTTAAAGGAAATAACCAAGTGAATCTGGTGAAAGCATTAATGAATGAGATATAATAACGGAACCCTTCAGTGGAGAGCATCGAAGCCGATCCCTAAATATCAGAGTAATGATCTCTAAAGGAGCTCTAGCCATGATTTCTAACCTTGAAAATGGTAACCTATGAAGTTTACCAAGTTTGCAAGAGTCACAAAAATCAAGTATATGAACTTTATTAGCAAAATGTATCTTAACCAACATCTTTTGAAGAATTAGAGGGGCTGGATGTCCAAGTTTGGCATGCCAAACATTTGCATTTACAATGGCTAAGTTTTTATATTGTGACCTAGATGACAACAGATGTCCAAGGTCAGTTTTATTTTTTGTAGACAAACAAGTTGACACCTTTGGTGGTATTGCAAAAGCCCGAGAATCTGGCAGCCCATCAAGCTTCAAGCAACATGGTCCATCTCTAAGTGCTCCTTGAAGCAAAACCCTCTTCGATTTGAGGTCTTTAATCACACATTTATCATCATAAAATTCAATAAAAGTTTTGTTGTCAAGTGTGAACTTAGAGATGCTAAGTAAATTTTTAGTAATTTAAGGAACATGTAGTATGTTTCTTAGATGCAAAATTTGTGGTGGATAAGTGTGTGACTTGACTGAAGTATCACAAGTATGAGCAATTCTAAGTTGATCACCATTACCAACTATGAGCTTATCATTACCTCGATAGTTTGCTTGTAAAGAAAGGTTGTTAAGATCGGAGGTGATGTGATTAGTGGCTCCATTGTCAATGTACCATGCTAGATCGGTCACCGATTCAGGAGTAGCTATGTAAGCTGAATTTTGATGAAAATTGGCTTGTGGTTCAATCACAGCAGTGTTCATGTTAGCCTGAGATGTAGAGGAGTCAATAAGCACTGTTCATTGAAGCCTTATTGTTGAAAGCCTTATTATTGGCTGAAATGTGCTTGATTAGTTGGATATTGATGTAGTTGTAGTTGCTAAAAGTTCTGGTGTGACTACTGAAAGTTCTGTTGTGGTTGCTGAAAATGTTGATCGAATCAATGATAGCACTTGAATGCTCCATGGCCAGGTTTGTTGCAAACCTGATAATGTATTTTGCCTCTTCCACCAGTTCTTCCATTCCTGCCACCTCTACCACAGTTATCATATCCCCCTTTGTTGTTTGAGTATCCTCCATCTCGTTGTCCTCTTTTATCTTGGTAGTTATTTGTGGAAAAGTTGGCAGAGGCTTGTCCAATAGCAAGCTGTGAATATGAGTCTAGGTGCTCAAGTCTTTGCTCATGTGTCATCAGGATAAAATGAGAATCGTCAAAGCTAATAAACCTCTGTTGAGTTGTGATTAATGACACAATTGAGTCAAAATCGTGTCCAACTCCATTTATCAAAGTAATAATCAGGTCATAGTCTTTTACATCTTCTCCAACAGCTAACAGCTCATCTCCAATTTTCTTGATCTTGAATAAAAAATCACACACTGTATCTAATCCTTTTTTCACATGCTGTAACTGATTCCTAAGTTGAAACATTTTGGCCATTGATTGCTGTGATTAGACTTTCTCAAGTCTATTCCAAACTTCAAAGGAAGATTTGCAACTAACTAGTGACCGATTACACTTTCACTAACAGTAGATAAGATCCAGCTCATAAGAATCTTGTCTACTTTTCTCCAAATGTTGAATTCTTTGCTCACATGATTTTCTATCAACCTTTCACCAGATTCATTTACTACTTCGACACTAACAAACTTATTAGTAGGTATATTTAAACCAAGTAAATGTTCCTCAATATCCAATGCTTGAATTACAGGGAATACCTGAGTTTTCCACATGAGGTAGTTTGATTTGCACAGTTTGATCGGCAAACTAAAATTCAAACTCTTTGCAAGTGTAGAGAACTCCATTGCGAAAGCCAAAACTTGAGAGCTATGATCTGAACTCAAAACTGGAGGTTGTGAATTAAAAGTTGTACATTGAAACCCTTAGTTTTGGTTCTGAATCGGTGAATGAGTTTGGAATCCTTGATTTTGATTCGTGACTGGAGAATGAGTGATTAGAGATTGTGAGTGACTCAGGATCAATGACTGAGCTTTATTTTCAATTGACGTTAGTCAATAAGCTTTGATACCATGTAAAATCAGTTGATAAGGAAAGACTAAAGGAAAAGAAGATGTTTGGGAGTTGATAAAATCTCCGAGAATATTTTCTCTGTAATTCCCTTTTTGTTATTATCCATCATCTAATACAATGACTCATATATATAGACATTTCAAAGAGTCACGCTAAAAGTGTTTCCTGTATTCTAAGGAAACACCAACCAATCAGAATCATTGATTGAGCCACATCACCTAATTCAGTTACTAACAATTGTATTTAACAGTCAACTAACTTTCTATTCTTAACTAGCTACAAGATGATTAACGGGTCGTCATCTTCCTCTGTTAGTTCAAGGACTGTTGACCATCATATGATCAGTTGATGGTTGATGAAGATGACTCCTTGTAGAGACACTCACGTTGTGTTGCTCTGGTACACATTGATGCTCTGTTCTTGAATCTAATCCACCAGTGTCTGTGATTTTGATACTTAACATACTTGATGGCAGGGCCAACCCATAAGACCAGCAAACCTAACAGCTCTCTGGGGCCCCCAATTGGCCTAATTAACTTCTTCATCTTTTGTAAAATTAGGGGCCCAAAGATCCAATTTATTTAAATTTAAAAATGGTCCAATCTAAGACATCCAATTCATTTAAATTTATAAAAGGCCCAACGAAAATCTAATTTCTAACCACATTAACAAGCATCATTTTTTTTTTAAAAAAAAAAAAAACATTAAAAGGAAACTTTATTCCAAATAGCCAAAAGGCCAGCATAAACACAAACGAACAAGGAAAAGAAAACAACCCAGAAAAAACCCAATCAAAGCACAAGGAAAACAAAAGGAGAAACACAAGACAGCCAGTAAAGGTAGTGTTTTTGGCTCTCTTGTTTATTTATTTTTTGTTGTGGGTACATTTAATTGGAATTTAATTACTTGTTTGTGTTGCTCTACTCGTTGAACTTGTATGAATTGTGCATGTTACGGTTTAAATTCTGCTTCTTGAGTTCTTGGACAACACTTTTAGAGAAGCATTTCAAGTTCTTTTCTAGTCTCAACTCTTAATTAGGGCTTGGCTAAAACTGTAAAATTGTTGATTTTGCTAAAACTTGTTGTAGTTCCTTTTCCCCTTTTGTCCTCACAAGTCTAGCTAGAAGGTTCTGATTGTTGGTGATCAATCAAGAGTTTAACTAGGGAACAAATTTTGATCATCCCATAAGAGAGTTTCAATATATAAAAAGTGTTATAATGTCATTGCAGAACTTCCATTTGTACTAGTGTTCTCTCTCTATCTCTCTTGAATTTACTTCTTTTATAAATAAATTTATTCTATTAAAAATAATAAATTTGTAGTAGTTGACAAAAGCTGACTGAGAGCATGAGTCCATGTCCTGATCATTAATGGGGGGTCATGTACCAATTCATAGGAGTCTACAGACATGTACATGGTACCAATTTGTTTGGATTCTTTAAAGTATTAGCTTGAATCTAAACTATACCTATATGGGCTATATAATAGCACAACCCATTTGCATTGAATGTTGTGACCTTGTTCATGTTTTTCATCTGAATTTTCTCAATTCTTGGTTGACATTGCATTGAATGTTGTGATTTGAATTTTTTTAACTATTTGTGAATTAAAAATAATTCCTATATTTGTAGGTAAAATCTTGATTTTTGAATACTTATGACGAGTCAGTGAATATATGACTCTGGAAGCTAGAAAAGAAAGGCGAAAAAAAGAAGAGATATGGTGATACAATCTTTTGCTAGTTCTATGGATAGGTACGTAAAAAGAAAACCTAATCAATATGAGAATGAGAATGTGAATGTGAATACTAGTTTAGATGAGAATGATAATACACATGATTTGAATGAGAACAAGCATGTAGATTGGTTGAATGAAAATATTGATGATTTGAATGATAATATAGAAGATTTGAATGATTTGAAAGAGAACGAGCATGTAGATGGATTGAACAAAAATATAGATGATTTGAATGAGAACATAGATGACTTGAATGATAAGGCATATGATTTTTGTGATCCTGGAAACTGGAAAATCAATATATCTCAAAAAGAAAGAGACTTGATAGTAGAAATGGGTCTAGTAAGAGTTATTAATTTTGTATATCCTATTGAAAATAATAGAAGTTTTAACGATAAATATTACACTCGCTTTTTAGCAAATGGGGAGAAACACAATAGACCATGGCTAGTGTATTCACAAATAAAAAATAAAGTCTTTTATTTTTGTTGTGTATTGTTCAAGTTCAAGAAAGGGTTGTCAAGTCCTTTAACTAGTACAAATCAAGGGTACTACGATTGACACAATATTTATGGTAGACTAGTGGAGCATGAAAAGAGTAGTAGTCATATGCTTAGCATGAAAGCATGGAAGGAGGAAGAATCACGATTGAAAAAAAAATGTAACAATTGATGTTTCGTATGAAAGAGCCATTAGTAAAAAGAAAGAATATTGGAAAGATGTTTTGAAGAGAATTATGAGTGTTGTCAAAACTCTTGCTACTAGTAATTTGGCGTTTCGTGGAGGAAATGAGAAGATAGATTATTGTAATTACGAAAACTTTTTAAGGATTATCAAAATGATTGTTGAGTTTGATCCGATAATGCAAGAGCACCTTAGGCGTATTCGGAAGAAAGAAATTTGTTATCACTATCTTGGCCATAATATTGCTAGCTAGTGAAGTGAAAAACATAATTCTTGATATTTTAAAAAGTGCTAAATATTTTTCTATTATTCTTGATCGTACTCCTGATGCTAGTCACGAGGAACAAATGACTCTTATATTAAGATGTGTCAATGGTTCTACAAGTTCGATAAAGGTGGAAGAGTTCTTTGTTACATTTATGAAAGTGGTTGAGACAACGGGAGAATCACTTTTCAATACACTTAAAAGCCTTTTAGGATCTTATGAGCTTGATTTTAATAATGTGTGAAGGCAAGGCTATGACAACGTTTCTAACATAAAAGGGCAAAATAAAGGAGTACAAAGTAGAGTTATAAGAGAGTATCCTAGAGCATTTTATACTCCATATGGTAGTCACTCTCTTAACCATGCAATGTGACATGGCTATAAGTTGTTTTCAAGCTAAATCATTTTTTGGGATTTTGCAACGAATTTATAAATTGTTTTTAGGTTCAACCAAACGATGGGAGATTTTGAAGAATCATGTTAAATATCGTGACAGAAAAGGTCTTACACTTAAATCATGGTCGGATACACGTTGGGAGAGTCACGTTTCTAGTGTTAAAGCAATAAGATTTCAAGCTCCGTAAATAAAAAATGCATTGATTCATCTAATGGAGAATAGTGATGATGCTACCACAGTGAGTGATGCTCAATCTTTAGCAAAGTGTCTTAAGTTTGATTTTCTTGTTGGCATGGTTATTTGATATGAAATATTGAATAAGGTTAACAAAGTTAGTAAAGTGCTTCAGAAAAAAAGACATGAATATTGATGATGCTATATCTCTCTTAAAAGGTCTCATTACTTATTTTGAAGGATACAGAGAAAGAGGATTTGATGAAGCTAAACAAATTGCTATTGAAATGGGGATTAAATCTAAATTTCACGAGACACGTGTTCGTTCTAAGAAGAAGTTTTTTGATAAGATTGTTAGTGATGAGCCAATAGAATCAATGGAAGAAGCATTTAGAGTTATATATTTTTTATCTATCGTAGATAATGATATTTCTTTTTGAAGAGTAGATTTGAGCAATTTCAAAGATATGAGGACACTTTTGGGTTTTTATTTAACTAGAGTAAATTAAGCTCTTCAGACACTGAGTGTTTGAAGTATTCTTGTGATACTCTTGAAACATTTTTACAACATGGGGATAATTATGATATTGATACGGTTGAGTTGTTTTCAGAACTACAATTGTTACGAAAATCATTACCATAAGGCACAACGAAACCTATTGAAGTCTTGGAGTATATTAAAAACATTCACATTTGCTTTCCAAATGCTTGGATAGCTTATAGAATTTTATTGACTATACCAGTTACAATTGCTACTGCGGAGAGAAGCTTTTCAAAGTTGAAGTTGATTAAAAATTATCTTCGGTCAACAATGTCACAAGATAAGTTGAGTGGATTGGCTATGTTATCTATCGAAAAAAAAGTGTTAGCGAATCTTGATGGTAGTAATGTAATTAGTAAATTTGCTCTTTAGAAGGCAAGAAGAATAGAAATTTAAATAAAGTTTTGTTTTTATGTTTTTATATACGATAAATATTTTTTGTTTTAATTGATGTGGATTACGTTGTATTTGGTAAATGAAGAATTATTTATTTAAGGTGAAGAATTACATTGTAATTGGTATATGGGGCCCCAATTTTTGTTAATATCATGAAATGGCTCGGGGCCCGAAATGTCTGGAGACAACCCTACTTGATGATACCTTAATTGGGCTGCTAGAACACTTCACCTTATCAAGTCTATGCCCAGCTAACAAGCATAGTAGAGTTTAGAATTCCTTGTTTTGGGTTGTGTCTTGGACCATTTGGGAGGCCAGAAATCAGACGGTGTTCAGTGGTGTCTTGACGTCAATCGATCAAGCCTCTAACCTGGTTAGATTCCACATAGCATGGTGGTTCAAGAACCATTCGAAAGGTTCCTCCATTCCTCTCTCTACCATGTTATTAAACATGAAGGATAGCTGTTGTGATACGAAACCTTTCTTGAAACGTAAGCAGGTGGCCTAGATCCCTCCAGTAGCTTCAGCTTTGAAATTTAACGTAGACAGCTCGGTTAGAGGCAATCCAGGGAATGTCAGGATTGGTGACGTCCTTAGGGACAATTCGGGCAAGGTTTTAGGTATGTTCTCGATGCCTATGGGGTTTATGGACTCCAACAAAGCCGAGTTTCTTGCCATTCACAAGGCTGTCACCTTGTGTGCTCAGTCTGTGGGCTTCATCGAGAAGGAAATAGATATCATTAGCGATTCAAATGTGGCTGTTGCTTGGGTAAATGCAGAGGGTGTGAGCTGTCTGAATCATGTTGATATCATTTTTGACATTCGCAACTAGTTGAGTTGGCTAGGCAACACTCGGTTTACTTTCAATTCAAGGGACAGTAATACCTATGCTAATTTGCTTGCTAAAAGAGTTCTAGGGTTAAGGGAGACAGACTGATATGGGATTTCCATTAATTTAGGTTGGGGCCAGGTGGTGTTGTTTCTTTTGCTGTTGATTTGGGGTGCTCTATTCTCCTACTTCCCTCTACCCTGCTTTGCTCATTTTCTCTCTTATGGTTTCTTCTTTTGGCGCCAGCTAGGGCATTGTTGGCTTGTTTTGTGGGTGTGTGGTCTACTGTTTGATTGCTTGTGGTTTTGTCGCTTTGGATAATGTGTTGGTTTGTTACTGTAGAGTCTGCTATTACAAGGCAAACTTCTGTTTACTATCGTTATAACAAAGTTAGAGTTACAGCTGTATTTCCTATTTCCTATTTTCTATTTTTACTTTTTCTATTGTTCTATTATGCTGAGGTGTGGTTAGGGATTGTAAACCTCATCATACATAAGCCTAGTTTTGTATTCTTTGCTCGCTGTATCAATCAAAATATCAGAGATAATTTTCTTGTCTTCTCTTTTGTAATATGGTATCAGAGCAATTTCTTGCTCCATTGCTTCTCTGATTTCTTTTAATGGCGAGAGGTTTAGGAGCTAATGCCAATCGATTTGGCATTATGAATCCAATTGATGAATCTCCCCCATCTTCTCCAATGGGTGATTCTAGTAGCCCTTATTTTCTGTATAATGGTGATCACCCAGGTCTTAATCTAGTTTCACATCCTTTGACAGGTGCAAACTACCATACATGGTGTCGAGCTATGCTTATGGCTCTCACTGCGAAGAACAAGCTCAGTTTCATCAATGGTTCAATTTCTCGGCCAAGATCCGTAGATCTTCTCTTCGGTGCCTAGTCTCGATGCAATAGCATGATCTCTTCCTGGATCATTAATGTCGTGGCTCGTGATATCGCAGACAGTTTACTTTATCTTGATTCAGCCTTTGAAGTTTGGAAAGATCTTTATGATCGTTTCAACCAGGGAAATGGACCATGAATTTTCCAGATCAAGAAGCTCTTAGTCGCTCTGTCTCAGGGATCTCAAGATGTGAATAGATACTACACTTAGTTGAAAATCCTATGGGATGAACTCAAAGAATTTCAGCCTGTTCCTATTTGCACTTGTGGTGGATTGAATGCTTGGATGGACTATCAACACAAAGAGTATGTATTGCAATTCCTCATGGGGCTCAATGACTCTTTTTTTCAGTTGTGAGCTTAGGTATTAATGATAGGTCCTCTCCCTTCTATTAACAAAGTATTTGCTCTTGTTGTGCAAGAGGAGAGACAATGAAACATTGGTTCTGGTTCACATCTACCTTCTGAATCAATGGTTTTTGGTACTAATTCAACTCTAGCAGCTTCTGTTGTGAGTTCTGCAGCTAAATCACAAAAAGACAAGGCTCTTTGTGCATATTGTGGGATTTCAGGGCATACAGTGGACAAATGCTACAAAATCCATGGTTATCCACCTGGATATAAATTTAAATCTAAAAGTCATCCAACTAAACCTCTTGTTAATCAAGCTAGACACAATATACCAGAGTTTTATGAACCTTCTTCACCAAGAGCTCCTGTCATGAATTCTCTATCACTAGCACAATGTCAACAGTTAATTCATCTTCTTAGTTCACAACTTAATGTAGGATCTTCAACTCAGCTTGGTGATTCTCCACAAATTGGACCTTCTGTGTCAAATTTCACAGGTATAACCTCTTCAATCCCTTCTTCTTCCTAGATTTTAGATACAGGTGCAACACATCATGTGTGTTGTTCATTATCTTTGTTTGATTCATCTTTTCATGTATCTAATTCTCGAGTCACTCTACCTAATGGTTTTTTCTGCTCCTATTACTCGAATTGGTTCTGTATTTCTTTCAAAGCATATTAAACTTCAAAATATTTTATATGTGCCTCATTTTAAATTCAACCTTCTGTCAATGAGTTCTTTTGTACAATCTCTCCAATATTCTCTCATTTTCTCCCATGATTCTTGTTTGATTCAAGACCATTCATAGGGCCAAACGATTGGGATTGGTAGACGCAAAGGCAATCTTTATTTTCTGGATTTATAGAGTTTTACTTCTTCTCATTTCAATGTAAAAGCTACTTGTAATAGTGCTTCATTGTCTAAAGGTGTAATTTGGCACTATAAGCTAGGCCATCCATCTTGTGTTAAGATGAATACTCTAAAAAATGTTTTACACATTACGGATGAATATAATACAAATTCTCATTGTTCTGTATGTCCTTTGGTTAAACAGAAACGCTTGCCTTTTATTTCTCATAATCATAGAACTGATACACCTTTTGAGCTAATCCACAGTGATATTTGGGGTCCTTTTCATGTTGAAATTACCGAAGTTTTTAGATTTTTCCTAACCATAGTAGATGATTGTACTAGAGCTACTTGGATTTATTTGCTTAAAACCAAATCTGATGTCAAATAGATCATACCAAAGTTTTTCAATATGGTTCAAACTCAATTTGGTATCTGTATAAAATCATTCAGATCAGATAATGCTTATGAATTGGGCTTTGTTGATCTTTTTTACTCTCTTGGTGTTGTTCACTTCTTCTCATGTGTTGAAACACATCAACAAAATTCTATTGTTGAGAGAAAACATCAGCATATTCTTAATGTCGCTGGAGCTCTGCATTTCCAATCCAATATTCCATTATGTTATTGGGGGGATTGTGTTCTTACAGCTATTTATCTCACCAACAGAACTCCTTCTTTACTCTTGTCCAATAAAACTCCCTTTGAATTGCTATTTCATAAACAACCTCAGTATAGTCATTTAAGATCTTTTGGTTGTCTTTGCTATGCTTCCACATTTGTTAATCACGGAAATAAATTCTCACCAAGAGCAAAGTCAGCTATGTTCCTTGGTTATCCATTTGATTACAAAAGGTATAAGCTTCTTGACTTAAACACAAACTCAGTTTTCATTTCCAGAAATGTGGTGTTTCATGAAAATATTTTTCCTTTTCACAAAATGAATTCCGCTGTGTCTAAGGGTGATTTTTTCTCTGATAGGGTTTTTCCTTCTGTCATTTCTGAGTATAATGATGCCTCTTCCCCATCTTCTCATTTTCCTGTTCCTACTCAGTCTCAAGCTACCCTTACATCTCAGAGACCTCATCGACAAATCAAAGCTCCTACTTATCTGCAAGATTATCATTGCTCTTTGGCTAGTTCTGATTTTTGTCCCAAATTATTTTCTGCCAACACACCTTATCCTCTACACACATTTCTTACTTATGATCATTTGTCTCCTACATATAGATCCCTTGTGCTTTCAATTTCTTCCCATTCAAAGCCATCTTCTTATTCTCAAGTTGTGGTTTTACCAGAATGGAGACAGGCTATGAAAGCCGAGTTACAAGCCTTAAAAGAAAATAACACCTGGTCTATTACAAGTTTACCTGCAGGCAAAAATCCAATTGGTTGAAAGTGGGTTTATGAGGTGAAACATAAGGTTGATAGATCTGTTGAGAGGTTTAAAGCTCGATTGGTTGCTAAGGGTTATAGTCAACAAGAGGGTGTGGATTTCATTGACACATTTTCTCCTATTGCTAAGCTTGTGATAGCGAAGCTTTTGCTTGCTTTGGCAGCTATTAAGGGTTGGCATCTTACTCAATTGGATGTTAATAACGCATTCTTGCATGGTGATATCTCAGAGGAAGTGTATATGGTTCTGCCTCCAGGATATCACTGTGAGAGGGAGATTTTACCTCCAAATCCGGTTTGTCACTTGCACAAGTCATTGTATGGACTCAAGCAAGCATCTAGGCAATGGTTTTCTAAATTCTCACAAGCCTTGATTACTAAAGGGTATACTCAATCTGCATCAGATCACTCCTTTTTCATCAAGAAAAATGGTGAGACTTTTATAGCAATTTTGATTATGTAGATAACTCAAATGCTTATACATTGTAGAGTTGCATTTTCTGAGACTATGTCTAGGAAATGGCATTCATATGTGAATTTGTTTTTGATTGTTTGTGTTTCTTGTGTTTTAGACTTGTACATGATCTTAATTGATTCCTTATTGAGTCCCGGTCATTTCGGTTACTCATACGTTAAGTTTCGAGTCCAAACGATGTAGCTACGCTACTTTTCGTTCTCATTCATTGAGTTGTGTTCGTTATCATTTTTTGAGATGAATTCTCAACCTTTTGTTTAATTTTCTTAGTCATCGTTATATATGAGGGAGTCACAGTTCGTAATCTAAAAATAGATTCGAAATCAGAGTTCGGAGGCCCGAATTCGGTCGAAGAACATGGGAGGTGCGCGAGAGAGGTGAGCATGGCCAAAGGCCATGCCTTGGCCACCCCGTGGGGAGGCCGTGTGACCCACGGCCAGACCAGCCCTCTGGTCACGTGGGCCACACACGCCCCACATGGCCAGGAGCTGATGTGGCAGCTCTTGGTTGGCTGAAATCCTTCCCTCTCTCTCTTCCTTTTAAATATTTCATCTTCCCTCCATTTGTTTTGAAGAAGAAAGAAAGAAGAAAAAATAGAAAATCCCGTCAGATTTTCTCTCCAGAATTTTCTCATCTTCCAAACACCATAACTTCTTTATACGAAGTCGGATTTGAGTGATTCAAGTTGTAGATTGTTCGTAATTGAGTCCTCTACCTTTTCCAAGTGATCTTGCAATCATTTGATTGAGTTTTCAAAGTGTTCTACCCAGAAAATCGTGACAGCTCGTGATGGAGCGGTATTGACTTTATCTTTGTGATTTCTTCTTTTATAACCTTCAATTTGCTTAGGGTTTCTTCTTCTATATGTATGTATATGTTTAGTGAATACTATTGAGAAAGATAGCTTCATAATCAATCTTAATCAAAAGTCTAATTAGAGACACTTGTGAACTAGAATTTTTGATTCTATGATTTTCACATGTTTGGGAGTTGTATTGTGATTAGATTGATATCTAGGATTATTTGTGACTTGATTGAATCATTTTATGATTAATAATCCTTGAAATGTGTTTTGATCCTTTAATTGAATAATTCTAGGATTAGCACATTTGATTTTGTATTTAGAGCTAATTAGGATTTAATTGATTATTGTGAATATATATACTCTACGTACTTGCTAGAATATTCATTGATCATATCTTGTCATTCTAGCATTTTTGTTGTTTGTGCTCTAAAGCCTTGAATATATGCTTAATGATCATGCTTTGTTTTCAAACTTTAGTAACATGAATAGAATCTAGGATTTGGCATGTTTTAGGTGTTTTACATGCTCTAGATTATTGTTCATGTTTGAGGTCTAGACAACCTTATTTTGTGTGCTTTGTTGCCTATGTCCAGATCTTCATGAAGTGTACTTTATCCATACATTTAATATGCTCATGCATCATTTTGTGTGGTGTCATGTTTTGGATCATGAACTAGAAAAATATGCATTGTGTGATCATTGTTTATTTCTAGTTTTCATAGGATGTATTGATCATATATTCTATGTTGCATGTGTTTGCATTATTTGCATCACTTAGATCATTTGCCTTGCATAAGGTGGAAGTCTCATCTTGGAGTGAGTGAAGCTTCAATTTGAGCAAGAAGACTTGGCTAGGAAAGTGTTCTAGATAGCCAAGCAAAAGTCTTAGCAAGGAGTTGCGTACTCTGGATGGTTGAGCTAGGGGAGCTTAACTAGGATCCAAGTGATCTAGATTGCTAAGCGAGGAAATCTTCCTAGAGGTTTGAGAGCCTTGGATAGGGAGTTGCTTCCTAGAGGTGTAGGACACACCTTGGATAGGGAGTAGGCATAGTGATTCACAAGCCCGAAGGTTAGATTAGGATTTGATAGCTTGAAACGGATATCATAGAGTTGATAGTCTTGAGTGTGTATGTCCTTTTCATATAGTGGATTTGCTTTGCCGGTGGTTGTCGATTCAACCCGTGGATGTTTCCTCTTCGGAGGTTTACCACGTAAAAATCAATGTGTCAAATGTCTCTATCTCTATCTCTATCTCTTTATATTTGTATGTTTGTTCTATATAACTTGTTTATGATCTTTAATTTCTCACATCCTTGTAAACATGTTATTGATAAAGAATGAGATGCTCACATTGTTTGTTGAATCAACATTTGTTTCTTGTAACTTGTAAGTGTTTGAACTTTGTATCTTGTTATATTCTATGTCAAGTTGTAATGTTTTACTTAGTGATCTTTCATTGTAATATTCATAATACAACTTGTAGAATGTGCTCTTTATTGAATATACTTGTATATGAGATACATTGTTTCTTGGTATATGTTTTGTAGACTAAGTGTGGTGAATTGAGCATACTTGTACAAATTGTTTTTCTCATAACAATCTTGTTCAAGGTTTATTACATGCTCACCAAGGTTTTGACACTAGTCACGAAAGAGTTTTTAAAACTAGTGTGTCAACCTATTCACCCCGCCTAGTATAACCTTGTAGGCATTTTCAGAAAGTTAAAGAGTTTGATGCCCCTAGGATTACCAAGTCTCACAAGTTTCTGCTCTTGGAATTTCACCTTAAAATTACCATATTTATAAACTTTGACTGTGTATTATTGCCTGAATATGAAGATTTTCTCACAGGGGGACTTAACCACGCAAAAGTTACAAGAAATCGAAATTGACTATAAATCGGTTGAACTCCATTCAGACTTTAACCTTAACACATCCATACAATAGTCCTAAGAAAAAGTGGTACACATTGATTCACTAAGCTAAACAATATCTAGTACTTTTCCATAGATTATTTTTAATACAATTTCTGCTTTCACCTTTAATATGTTTTCTTTTGCTACAGATTTCTGCAAAACACAATGGTGCTTCTTCTAGTCACCATTTGGATTGAAGACCCTTTTGTATAGATTTTGAGACATTGGACTTTGCTCATGTTTTATGTTGAAGTCAGATGCGATTGTACACCACCAAACAGAATACTTCACTTTGGAATCAAGAACAACCATGAGATGCAAGAGAGTGGAGATGAGTGTGTGATGGTCATTGAAACGGGCCCTCCTGTCTCCATATAACACCACTGTTTTGCTTGCTTTGTCCGCCATTTGCAAATTCTCTAAGCATACTCTTTTCAAATATGTTTATCATTACCAATATCATAGAGTTCATTGGTGATGGATGAGCCAGCTAGGTCTCTAATCTCCATCATCGATTCGAAAAAGGAGACCCAGATATATATATTAATGATGAACATCTTAACATACAGCAGCAACAGGCTTATTAAAATACTCTTATCTAACTTTTTCTCACTCCACCGCACGCTCGAGGGAATTAATGTCAATTAATTATTCTAATTTTAATTTACAAACTAACACTACTGTTGAATGAATTTCTTTTTATTTTGGTTGAAATTTAGATACATGTTTTTTTAATTTTATTTATTTATTGGTTTTTAATTATTCTTTTATTTTTAGATTTGTTAGTAATTAGTAATATAAGTGTATATTTATTTCCCTATGTAAAGTGAATGCTCCATCATGACTAAACTAAACTAATAATTAAATAATTATAAATTTTTAGGAAGTAATGAATTAGATTTTTTTTAACGATTAACATTGTATTTGTATATTTCGAATAAATCAACTAATATTATAATATAAGAACATTGTATATGTAAATAATTTGTTATTTCTTGATGTATATAGAAGTAATAAAATAAGGATCAATTTAATGACTTATTTATGTGTCTTTTTGTTATTTATATAGGTCATAATGTAAAAATGAAACATATTCCACTATTTCGATAAAAAAGTTGATGGTGATTCATCATGTAGGCCAAAAAAAAAAAAAAATTCTCGTATTGTTATTGATTGAAATATATATATATATATATTCAAGCCCACCCTAGGATGTAATCTTGGTTACGTCCCTGGGTGTATTGCAGATAGCAAAGTATTATGTTGTGTCTTTGACCTTGATTATAGGACATGTGGCTGGGTCTGGGATCAACTGATGCTTGTGATCTTGTTCCAAAAAAAAAAAAAACATGTTTGATTTTGGTGATGTTAGGTGGTGATTTTTGATTTTGGTGGTGCACTGTGTTGCATGTTGGTGATGTTTTTTTTTATTTTCTTTAAATTTCTAATTATATATAAAAATATATTATCTCAAATGAACTAATTTTTATTTTTAAAATATATATATTACACCAATTAAGGTTCAAATGAATTGCTATTTTTTTAAAAAAAAAAATTATTGTTAGAAAAGAAAAAGATTATAAATTGTTCAACTATACATAAAAATTGGGAGGGTATAAATGTCATATCATTGTTAGTAGAGATATTAAAATGTTCCAACCAATAATCCCAAAAGCTCTTCTGAAATATATAATCCAAATAACAATTGAAAAGTTTGAGCTTTTACTTTTCTTCTTTTACTGTCAAAAGTAAAAAACAAAAGTTATCATAAACGAGCCCATAGTTTACTTAAATGTGACTGAATTCAGTTCAAAAGCAGGCAAATATTCTCACCAACATTGAATATGAAAACTAATAAGTCACATCTTCCAGAGTAAAATTTTATTCTATTATTTTATTTTTATCCATAGTTGGAGAGTGTAACTGGGGTGGATAAGAAATATTATGAGTGTAAAATGTTAAACCTTAGATAGGTTGGGTGTAATTTGACACTTATGCTTATAATATTTTTGATGTAATTTGACACATTTTTTTATCCCTACATACACTCCACCTGAACTCTTTAATTTTAAAAAGATTCTATTTTATTCAAAATTATTCATTTTATCTTACACTCATTTTTTATTTTTTTTTTAACACTCTATTCTAAAAACCTAAATTTGAAACAACAATTGTAGAGATATTTCATTTTGATTCAAAATTATCTTTTCTCGTTGAAGAGTGAAATTCACAAGTTTAATTTACTTTTATTTTTTGCTTCATTTGACACTTAAAATCTGCATTTCTTATCGTTTTTCTACAAAAATCAATATTTTTTTAAGAAAAAAAATATGTTTGTTTCTTATTGTAAATCATTTTCATCACTTCAAAATCAAATAAAAAGTTTTAATAATATTGAAAAATATTTTTAAGGGTTTGTGAAATGCAAAAAGATTTTTTTTTTTAAAAAAAGGACATTTGTAAAAGTAGTCAAATTAAAAAATGGATTATTGTTTTTAATCAAAAATATTTAAGTTATTATTTTTAACCGACTGTAAGTTGCAAAGTCTAAAATGCCCATTTTTTTTTCATAAAAAAAAAAAATTCAATTTTGTCTATAAAAGTAAACCTAAATTATTATTATTTTTTTACAAGCATAAACCTATCGTTTTAATGTCATTATCGAAAGAAAAAAAACATCGTTTTCAACTGAAGTGAGAGAGGCAAAGGTGATCAAAGAAGAGGTGGGCAACCACGTGACGGCGACGAGATAAAGGTGACACCAACCAGACGTTGGCGAAGAAGAATCGACTGGCTGAACTAACTAAACGCTGACAAAGAAGAAGAAAAAGAGAGGAAGGAATGAAGGGACTAGATCATGCGACGTCGGCGAAGAAGAAGGGGGTGCTTTCCAATGACAATTCGACAGCCGAACATTCCGAACCTAGGTTGACCTCGACTTGTTTGTGACACAACCTGTTTGTGACCCAATTTTGACCTGTCTTCAACCCACTTCAACTGTAATTGCTCAAGGTACAATTTTTGTTCAATTTTTGATTGATGCGATTTTTGTGAAAGCCAATTACATGTGAAAATTTTCTTAGGTTTGATGGGTTATATTCAAAAGCTTGAGTGAAGTGATTGATAGAGACTACTAGATGTTTGATAAAAGTCTTGAATGAGAAAACAAAGGTTTATATGTATGATTAAAACTGCCTCAATCTATGTTTATATGTATATTTATATATAGCAAACAAAGGTTCTATTTTGGGGAGTCATCTGTTTCTTTTGTGATTTCGTGTCTGCTCTGTTTTTGTGTTAATCTGGTTTGGTGCCTGTTTGGGGTGCAGGCTGTTGTGTTTGTGCTTGCTCTGCTTCTGGTGTTTCTTCAGTTGGCTATTTCTTGCTCTATTTTTTTTCTTCATTTCTTGTCTGGTTTGTTTAGAGGCTGTTTGCTTTTTTAGTTTTGGCTTGAGCTACTGCACAACATGTGTTTATTATTTGCTAGGGTTGTTGCTTGTTAGTGTTTGTTGTTACCAGTTTTGGCTTTTCTTGGTGATATCAATTAATATTGGTGATTATCAGATTTATGACTTTTCTTGGTGATTATCATATTATATATGATCATGATTAGTTAGGGTAGTTTAGATTCATACAGATGCTTGATTTGTGCAAAAAGCTGGAAAAAAATTGAGCTCATGTGGAATTGCTGCGGTGAACATCTTATGTTTGTACTGTGCAATATGGTTATCTAGATCTGTCATGCCTTCAAATTGCTTCATTTAAGCTTAATTTTCTAGGCATCTTGACTAGAGCAATGGCGTCGACAAAGGGTGAATCCACAAAGCTATTCATCGTGTTTTTTCTTGATTGGCGTTGGGACTCCTGGAATCCTTTGAATAAGGGCTTCCATTTCTGTAAACTTGTGAGAGAGTTCAAGGTTAACAAATACATGTAGACCAGAGTTAGATTTTACCAATTCTGGTGTCGACTAGAGCGACACTGGAGTTCTGAAAGCTTTCTCTGGCTACAGCTCGATGATTAGGTTTGGCTCTTGTGGCGCTTCTTGTCGGATAGGTATGTTGTTCAAATCAATTTTGGCTCGAACCTTCTAGGTCGTGCTTTGATTCAATCCAGCGCTGGGGTTCTCCCCTGATCTTTGAGGATCTACAAGTGCGACCGACGTTGTTCTATTGACGTTTTGCTCGTCGTCAAGTGTTGGGATTAGGGGCTCTTGTGTCACGTTGTTGGGTGCACCATAGCGTTACCAATCCGTACTACAACGTTTTCTACTTCGAGCACCTATAGCTTTTTGACATTCGCAGCCATCTGAGCAATCAACGCGGTGATCTGCTCATTGACGGTCGAGGCGTTTCCATCTCCAAACAAGTTGAGAAATGTTCACTTGATTCAACTGGTTCGCTTGTGAAATTGCAATTAGCCCCACGGTAGGCACCAAACTGTAGATGGTTGATCTACGATTGATATGGATAAGGTCGATTTCAAATTAGGCCTAAGCAAATTGGTCTAACCGGTTGAATCGATTGCTTCGACTTCTTCCAAAACCTGCAAAAGAAAAATTAAAATAAGTAGAAAAAATGAAAATAAAATAAAATAAAAGAGAAAAGGAGGGGGGGTGGGGGGATGATTCTTTAGCCTTAAGTGTGCTTGGACTAAGCATTTACGTGGAGAGTGATTGTAACTAAGAAAGCGAAAAGATTTTGGTAGTCGGAATTCGTATTCTAACAGAGTTTCAACAGACCAAAGCTTTTCCAGTGGTTCAAGAGAGTTGAACCCTTTCTCTGGGACCAAATGGGTCTATTTATAGGATTGGCTCTTGACTGATTGCGTCAGTTGGCTGGAAAGATATCCCAAAAATCTCAATTGGATTTTGTGGGATCTCCTGGATTGTTTTGACATGTTCAAACACTTATCAGATAAGTGTGATCTGTATCTATCAGCACGAGTTTCAATTGAGTAGTCTCCCGGGTCGACCCGTATTGGATGGGCCTAAACTAGATTCATCACGAAATGGTTTAGGCCTTGAGTGTTAGACCCAAAGGCCGTTTTTGGCTACCACAATCAACACTTTCAAGATGATTAACGAATTTCAACAATTGCTTTAGATATATATTGTTTTACAAAATTGAATTTGATATTTTCAAAATTCATAAATGTATATTAATTATTATACGGTATACATCACAAATACAGTGTTTGAAAGCGATACAGTGGGCCCAAATATTTTTTAGCTCAAATTAATTTGGGCTAAAATTGTTTTTGAGCCCAAAAGAGATATGGTGGATGCACCCAAATATTTTGTTAGCCCAATAAATTTTTGGTATAAAATGTTTTTGGGCTCAGATGAGAAGCGGCTCATGTGCCCAAATATATTTTTTTAGCCTAAAGTACTTTTGGGTTAAAAATGTTTTGGGTCCAAAGTAGATTTGTGCCCAAAACAAAAAGAGAATTTTTTTTGACAATCCATTTTTTTCTTTTTACTCTTCTTTTCTAAAAACACTTCATTATTAATATTTAAATTTTAAAAAGTTCTAAAGACACTTCATTTTATTACAAGATTATCATTTTTATCTTTTTTGAATTAAATTATTAAAAAAAATTCATCTCTCATAAATCATTTGATTAATTATTACATATTAAATACTCTCTCCTACATTTTTAATTACCATATTAAACTCTCTCTTCTCCGATATATATCTCTAATTTTCTACCTCTATTCTTTCTCAAACAAGACTAATAGTTAAGAAAAAAAATTACTAATAAGCTTGATTTTTAATAACCATATATATGTATATATTAAAAATAAAATAAAAAGTACCTTGTTTTTTTTTAAAAAAAAATCGAAATATGAAAATGTTTTTTGTTACTCTTATAGATATGTGATTGCCTAGAGAACTTAAATTCTTTCATTGGTCTTAGAAATTCTGGATTTAATCGAATTTAGTTATAAAAAAAAAATCATGCTTTCATATATATATTTTTTTTGTTTTGAAAATTGACTTTTTAATAAATATTTATATATTACTGTTAGTAAAAAACTAAAATATTGATAAGTTTTTTTTTTTTTCTTTAACTATTAATCAGCGAATGATTGAGAAAGTATGGAAATATGATTTTTGATTAATTATGAGAGAATGTTTAATATGGTAATAATAGAATTAGGAGAGAGAGTTTAATAGGTAATATTTAATCTAATGATTTAGAGGAGAGAATTTTTTTTAATAATTTAATTAGTTTGGAGTGTCTTTAATTTTTATTTTTATTTTTTGGTCTTGTTTAGTAATTTTAATTTAGGTTAATGTCATTAATAAAAATAAAATAAAAAATCAAATTGGAGTGTGAATAGATAATTTGTGGATTGTAAGGAGAAGCTCTCAAACAAAAAGCTTGCTTAAAAAGACCTATAAAATTAAAATGGTACCTTTGGTTTCTTGTCATTATAACATGGAATTCTCGGGGCTTAACTGAATTTAAATTTGTGATTGGCCATGATGTCAAGAGCATCATCTCTCGTGTCTCAAATTTTGTGAAATGTGATTATTATCAACATGGATGATACTTGATATTTGTAAAAGTTGAGAAGATATATGATGTAGTTGTTAATGACAAGGAACTTACGAGTTTAGAGAACTTAAGGATTTATCATTTATGAAATTTGGTGTGCTAATAACTTAAGAAGGTTTATATTTAAATTGTATTAATATGAATATATATGTTCATTTAAATAAGGGTACTATTGGCATTAAGATGTGTGCTTATAGTAATGATTTAATTTTAAATTTTACACATATATATACTTATAAATATGTGTATACTTATCATATTTATGGATGGCAATATATGCATCTAAAAAAAATAATATCTTTTGATTGAGAGAGAGAGAGAGAGAGAGAGATTTGTTGATGCTAAGATAAATAAAATATATCACACATTTATTTCGTTAATAAATAGCAAATAAAATATAAGAAATTTATAACTTATAAGAAACAAAACAAAACGAAAAAAGTATAATTATCGAGTGTAAAATCCGGCATCTATTATTCTCACAATTTTTGCATTTTTATTTTTATTTTCGTTTTTAACTTGTAGATGTTATATATGTAATGCAACTACAAATGTCGTTCAAGTTTGTATTAGTTACGGTTGCAATAAGACAATGAGGTGTTGATATATACGACAAATTTAAACATCAAAGCCACTGTGAATTAATCACAGCTTGGTGGGATTTATTGGCCATCATCAAAAAAGAAAAAGAAAAAAGTCTTATAGTAGTGTGTAATTAAAGAGAGGTGCTATTGGCACACCCTTGTTGAACTATTTAAATCTCACTTTTTAAATTATTTAGTATTCTTTTTTTACCTCTGTCAAATTACTTAAAGAGACATATAATTTGTATTAAAAAAAATCATGTACAAAGTAAAACTAATACAACCCCAATTTCTTTATTTCAAAACCCTAATGACATAGATTATTTCAAATCACTGAATGTTAATTTACTATTTTTGTTTATATTTTCTTTCAAATCTTGATATCATGTTTCTAATGTTAATTTTTTTTGTCTTGTTAGTAATTTTAGTTTAGGTTAAAATTGTCATTAATAAAAAAAAAATCAATTTGGAGTGTTAATAGATAATTTATGGATTATAAGAAGAAGCTCTCTTAATTTTGTATAATTAAATCAAAATTTTAAAAAGTGTAGCATAAATATTTTATTGGGGGCAATAACACCACTCTTAATTAAAAGCTTAAAGAGTCAATAATGATGAGTGAAACACCTACAGCAGCACCAGCCTGTCAAACCCAACACCAGTCATGACGGTTAGCTGTGCTGGGCATGAAAAAGAAGACCCAATTGACTTGTCGTTAGGCAGAGACAAAAAAAGAAAATAATACAACTACAAGTGATCAATGATCGATCATGTCATACTCTTACACACTTGATTGACTTGCAGATGTAGTTGATATTTAAGATCAATCATCCATCTGCCCCACGAACTATGCACGTACATTATCCGAATTTGGATTGTCTACTGATTTGATTTTCTTCATGAACTCACATAATCTTATGACACATAAGCATTGCAATGAATATATGGTTAAGATGTGATTGGTTTCCACAACCACTTTAACAACAATCAATCACATGTTTTAAAAATGTCAGGAAAAAAATCATATCAGTAGAGGATCCAAATCCTAAATTAATTTACCGGATAAACGGGTTAGTATGATACCAACCCTTTTTCTATGAACCACTTAGTCGTTTACTTCAACCTACATTAACACTTAACACTGATTTCCAATGTTGACGTTGAGTGGAATTCTACAAGGGTATTACTTCTACATCAAAATTGCTGATGACTTGATGGTTACTTCTAACTATATATAATTATATATATACTTAGATATTTTTGTCTTTAAATTACACAGACTTAATGTGAATTGAATACTCTATCACAAATCAAAGGAATTAATACAAAACAAAACGATTAATAATTAATATGAGGATCAAGATCCTCTCCTTGACTTTCCATAATCCAATGACACCTAAACAAAATACAAAATACATGGTCAAGATTGATTCATTTTTTTTCTCTCATATAACTTGATATTTGAATTACACTTGAAGAGCGTCAAGGAAAAACAAAGATCAAGGAGAGGATCCCAACTCTTAATATGGATGTTGATTGCACGAAAAATCATCAGCTAATTAATACATGAAAAACCCACTTAGTGGTAATTATGGAAAATTAATATGATCACCAATTAGCCTCGTCTCTTTTCAGGCAATATTGGACTTATTGATGAATTGGAAGTAATAAGGGGTTGGTGGTGTTGATGACTTGTTGACGAAAAATCATCAGCTAATTAATACATCCTCTAAATCGTTGGTTGTTTCTTTGGATATTGATGATGACTTATTGGGTTTCCAGTAAATCGCATAGAGCACCAGTTGTGCTGTGCCAAGAACAAATCCTGATCCATTTGGTATCTATAAATGACAAAAACAAAATCATTATAAACCAGTATTATATAACAAAGTGTGTTAAGAGTAGGGAAACTTACCCCAATAAAAAGGTCTTTAGTAAGCACTGCATAAACAGTCCAAACTGATCCATTTACAAAAAGGATAAATGATAGAAGAAAAGGCATGTACTCCACACTCTTTGTCATCACAACTGTTTTCTGTATATAGACACACATTTCATTAATACATAAAAATTCTCGAATGCAAACCTCCGGACATAATTTATATACAGGATCTTTGATTATTTCATATGATAATAATCAGTTTTGTAGCACTATAGATCAGTAATCCTAGACCTAAATTAGTCTAGTTCACCTCATCAAAATTAATTTAGCGTCCATATAATAAATTAAGCTTTATTAGTTGGTATTTAAAATATTATAATAAAATCAATCAAAATATTAAATTACCATGGCTGATAATGGTGAAGCATAAGCGACCATACTAAAGCACAATGACAATAACCCAGAAACCTCGATTTGCACATCTCTATCGAACATTAATTGTGTGACCAAGACTGCTACACCAGGAAACACCACATCCAAAATTCCAACAAGTATGCCAGTTTTAGCCTAGTAAATTAAAATATACACACTCATCAATCATATAGTAAGTCCTGAAAGAAAACAAATATCTGACTCATTGGATGCATATAAGAGTTTTCAGATGAACGTTACGTACTCTCATCCATGGAGTAGCTGCAAAGACTAAAAATATGACGAGATAAATAATCTCCAAGACAGCACCAAAACCATTAACAGTGGCAACAAGAACACTGTTGGGCTTCACAACTCCATACCAAACCCAGAAGTATGCATTCAGCAATTTGCTTATGTAAGGAAAGCTCTCGAACTCCTCCGTCGATCTTCTCTGCACTATATGCCAGAATGTTTTCCTGACATGCAGAGATGAACGATCGATACAGATTCAAATATCGAATGTAGAATAAATACAGATAATTAATAAAGGGATCGATTGATGATCGACAAGGGGAGATTCGAACTCAAGACTTTGATGATGATAATATATAAGAGATCGAGATCACTTACACAGTAGAAAGGTAGACCAGGCCGGTTGTGATGTTGCCTGAAATAGAAAACAATAATCAAAATTAGACATATATAAATTTGATAAACAATTAATAAGGTTAATTAATATTACCAAGCAATCCGAAAATGAAAATCAAGCTAACTGCCATCATAAATTCAAGATCAAGAAATAGCAAGATCGAGAGTGAAATATTGTTGCTAGCTATATATATAGTTGTCACTTTCAGTCAACGTTAGAATTAACAAAAATACATTTCAAAAAAAAAAAAAATTAACAAAAATATAGTAGCCACTCATATAAGATTAGATTCATATAAAAAGATTTTTTTTTTAATTTTTTTTTATTTTTTTTAATTTTTTATTTATTTTATTTTATTGTGAAAAGATCATTCAAAAAAGAAAGGCTACAAACAAGATGGGGTATCCCCCGAAACCAGACTCTCCACACAAAGAGGATAGTCTTCAAACCAAACAGACTCACCCACATAAGACAAAGCAAGCTTTGCTAAGCCATGAGCGACATTATTCGCCAACCTTGGGACAAAATTAATCGAAACTATATTAACCTGACTAAGAAAATGAAGAATATCATTCAGAACCACCCTAATCTCTGAAGAGGGAGCCTCTTTCAGACAAATCGCCTTAACCATAGATAAAGCATCAGACTCGCCACCAACCGAATACCCTCTAAGATCAATAGTCTGAGGTTGATAACAGTTCCTTAAGTTTTGACAAAAGGAAGCCATCACTCGCCCACTGCAGTCACAGATCACCACACCTAAACTCGAGACCTTCTCGTTAAAATTCAAGGCAGCATCTGTGTTAATCTTGAAAACCTCCACCGGAGGGGCTTGCCAACGGTGATTAGCCTTACTAGTCACCGTCGGAGTGCCCCTTTTTCCATAGTAGACCGGAAGTCCTGGATAAAAGAAGCAATCCACTTAACCACATCCAACACCAGCAGCAACACCTAATTATGGATGGCCAAATTTCTCCGATGCTAGACCCGCCACCACAGCACACAAAAGGCTTCAAACTCTTACACACTAACTTGAAAGCTATAGGAGAGCACAAAATCCATGAAGAGAACCAGCATCAACGTCGACCCTCCATCAGAGAAGCCACAACCAGCTTGCACACCTTTTAACGATGAGCAACGCCATAAAGCATGCAAAGTATACTCAACCTTCTTTGAACAGATTGAGCACACAACCTCCAACTGCATACCATGAGTCGATAAATTGACCCTCATAGGAACCTAATTATTACAAGCCTTCCACATGAATAGCTTAACTGTGATAGGAATATTCAGCCTCCAAAGAAACTTCCACCAAGAATTAGACGCACTCACACCAGAACCACTAGGCTTAGAAAAGGAAGAAAGAGTAAGCCAATAACAACTACGGATTGAATACTCACCAGAATTATGAAAATGCCACAAAAGTCTATCACCTGAATCAGTGCTACAAAGAGGAAGACTTAAAATCGCATCAGCCTCCTCCTCCATGATAAAATCTCTAATCATGTCAATATTCTAGCCCCCAAAAGGCATTTCCAGCATCCCAATTAGAGCCTTCTCACCCATCAACTGCATCGAGGATATCTTAAAGGGGGAATTGTCTTTTATTTCCCGTAGTTTGCCTTAATCTGCGTTTAGTCCACAGTTTTTTGGAATTGTAATTTTTAGTTATTCTGTGACAGAATCCGTCAAAAGGATAGATTATGTCATGTCAGACTTGTTAAATGACTCTAATGCCCTTGATGTGTGCTTATCCCAATGAAAAGACTGTTTTACCCTTAATTTTAACTAAGGTGTTGCCAAAAGGTGTTGACAATGTATTTTTAGAAATAACTTTTGGTTGAGTGAATTACAAAAAAAAGTGTTGACAATGTATTTATAATGAAAGAGTTATGGTGGAATATCCAAAATTTATAAAGGGTAGTTGAGACAATTCATATGTTTTAAAAAAAAACTCAAAAAAAGCTTTTGGAAAAGCCCAAATTTTAGGCTTCTCCAAGTATACATAAAATAGCTTTTATAAAGGGTAATTGAGACAATTCATATATATTAAAAAAGCTATTTTGAGTTTTGCCAAACAATTAAAAAAAAATTTCAAAATAGCTTCTAGCATTAAAAAAAATATATATTTTTTTTTGATCATTCAAAAGTCATACCAAACTCACACTAAAACTCAAGACCATAAGCGCGGCTGAAGCAGGACAAAATGCTGCTCGCTTGATTCCCTTCTTCACTGCAATTTCTAAGGCCCATCCAATACTCTAATCCATAAGGAATTTAGGATACAACTGATCTTATCGTTTTCGGATCTGTTAATCTATTCAATGAGTTTCTCCATATTCATTGGCACAACTCTCAGCATTGCTTCATATATCTTCCTTGGTTTATTTCTATCCTCCAATGATTCTAACCTATCCGAGATCTGATCCATTACATCTTGCTTTGATGACAATGCATTCATGACAAGTTTATGATGACACCCACCCAGAAACCCAAGTAGAAACCTAGAAACCATCATCACTACCAAACCAACACTAAGAACACCCATTAATGAAATCACATCAACATTTATTGGGATCTCCAAACCCAAACGCAAAATCGCACCCACCCCTCAACCCGAAATCGCACCAGTCAACCACCACCAAACCCAAAATCGCATCAATCAAACCACCACCAAAATCCAACACGAAATCGATAAAATTCCACCAGTCAAACCATCACCAAACCTGAATCCACACCAGTCAAACCACCACCAAAAACCAATTTAGAACCGGAATGGAACTCACACTCATTCAAACACACAAGGGTTTCTATTTTTCTGTAATCCTGCGGTATTTCAGAAAAAGAGAGATAATTTGAGTTAAACTACTCAAGAAGTTTTAATTTTATTCAACACTAAAAAAACTCAAAGCGATTGCAACTAAATAAATAGAAAAACAAATCTCATTGACTCCTAAAACACCTCAACTAAATCAGGAAAGAATCCCAGATGAAAAAAATATAAAATCTCCTAAAATTTCAAAATAATTCTAAAACATTAAAAATCTATCTAATAAGGAAATTGGATTTGATTTTATTAAATCAAATCATTAAATAATTAATAACCTAATACGTATAAAATAAAAGGAAATAAAATATTCATATCGAATCATGACGATAATTAGAAACAATAATTAAATCAACAGTTGTCTCGACGCGCAAGAAACTTAACGGCCAAATTTGGACCTTTTGTAGCCCGTTGTTAAAGATGAATTATTCATAACATTTGTAGGGCTCGTCTTGGGCTTTTCAGAAAATTATTATAATGCTGATTTTGAGTCTGTTTGCCCCTTGAAGATACCCTCGGAATTTGCTCCTGTGTTGCCACAGGCTATCTCGACAATTGCCTTTTTGCCTTGGGCTGATCCATATCATAAAAGGTGTATAATTTTCAGCCAATAACGACTACACTGAAACCCCAAAAAATCACCACAATACTCAAACTGTGTGATCAAGCTAGACAGGCCCTCCACGCAGAAAAGAAAGAGATATGGCGAGAGTAGGTCCCCTTGCCTTAAACCCTGAGAAGGCTAAATACTGCCTCTGATTTTACCATTGAGAATAAAAGAGTACGAAACAGAGGAAACACAACCTATAATTAGAGAAACCCATCTTTCAAGGAATCCCATTTGGCGCATCATACCCTTCAAGAGGCCCTATTCCACTCTATCATATGTTTTAGACATGTTTAACTTGAGAAACATAAAACCCTTCTTGCCATGAACTTTCCTTCATAGCCCATGCATACATTCAAAACCCACCAATGCATTATCCGTAATCAATCTGCCAAGAACAAAAGCACTTTGAGTCTCCGATATCACGTAACCCAACACTTTTCGAAGACGATTTCTAATAGTCTTTGAGATGCATTTATAGACTACATTGCATAAACTGATCGGCCTTAGCTCCGACATTCTCTCCACGCTCTTGACCTTTGGAATTAAGCAAAGCAAAGTGTAGTTAATGATCCCCACTGGCAGCCCTTCATTCAAATATTCCAAACACAACTTTGCAGCATCTTCCCCCATAACATTCCAAAATTTTTGATAGAAATCAAATGAGAAGCCATCAATGCCCGGAGCTTTCAAAGGGCTCATTTGAAATAGAGCAATTCTAACCTCATCTGCGATGAAAATCATAGCCAAAGAATATCTCATGTCCTGTGGAATTCTCGAATCCACTGAATTATATACCCTTGCGAACTGATCTGGAGATGGGTGAGAGCTAGTGAATATATTCGAAAAATACTAATTTATAATGCCCTCCATTTGTATCTTATCATCCTTTAATGTTCCCCTTTCATCAAACAGCCCCTTCAATCTGTTACAACATCTTCTAGAGGTAGCCTTAGCATAGAAAAACTTCGTGTTACGATCTCCCTCTTTTAACCATGTGACTATCGATCGTTGTCTCCAAAAACTCTCTTCACAACGTAGCAGGTCATCAAGATCCTTTTCAATTGTGCCTCTCACTTTCCAATCCACAAAGCCATGCTCCTCACCATACCCTGATAGTTTTGCCTTTTTCATAATGATATCTTTCTTAAGAATCCATTTATTTCTGCTGCTCCGTCGCTGAAGAGATTTCGAACATGCACTTAGTCGGTTGATCACACGTTGCATACTATTTCCATCATTAGTATCATACCATGAAGATTGGACCATCTCCCTGCATTCCTCTTTCTCATCCCAACACAACTCGTAGTGGAAACAGTTCGTACCAACATACCTCTCCCCCTTCAACGAGAATTCAAGGAGAATTGGGCGATGAAGGGATTTCCAAGAGCCAAGATGTTTAACCCCAAAGCTGGCGAACATCTGCTGCCACTCCAAATTGCTAACACACTGGTCCAATCTTTCTTGAACCAACTGGGAACCCTCATGCCGATTAGTCCAAGTAAACCGCGGTCCTGAAAAACCTAAATCCTTCAAACCACACTCCTCCAAAACCATACGAAAATTATTCATAAGTGATTCTTGCCGAGTTACACCCCTCAATTTTTCAGAAAAGCTAGTAATTTCATTAACATCTCCCCCCACCAGCCAAGGGAGAGATATCATCCCATCCAGCCACTTCAAAGAGTCCATCCATGACATTGTTCAGTCGCAACCGCATGACCATAATGATTTTTTTTGACAACCGGATGAGACTTTTGTTTTTTTGAAAAGAATACTGAAAACACGAAAAAAATTTTGATTTTTCCCTTTTAATGTCTTGAAACTTGCACCCAATGATGTTTCTATGTTTATGTTTCCTTGTTTTCATGAGGGATTAGGATCCCCTACCCATCTTATTTGTGCTCATCTTTTACACATCCGATGACATGTGGCAGCCAAACAAATGAATGGCCAGGATTAATTTGTCTTATTTTTTTCTCTCTCACTGCCTAACAAACGACGTCGTTTCTAAATCCCTCTCTTCAACGTTTGTTTTCTTCTTCTTCTTCTTCTTGTTTGTTTCAGAACCAAAAAAACAACACAACAACAGAACCCAGGCCAAGCACCAACTCAGGCAAACAACTGCCAAAACTAAAAAGAACAAAAAGAAAAGCAGAGCAACAACAAAAAGCAAAGCAGAGCACAACAACAACAACAACGGCTTAACCCGAGATATCCCATACTATTTTCTCCCCGGCGCCACCAGAGCCCCTCTTTGCTAGGCTGTTGGCAAAGGAATTAGAAGACCCAGGATTACCTAGATTTCCAATTAAACAACCCAAATCTTCCATTTCTTCTTGTACACCTTCCGCATTCTTGAAATCCATTTTCTTCCCCTTTCAAGCCTCCCAAAATCCAATACCACCACTTCTTCAACTCACTTTTTTGAAGAATTGAAGACCTAGGATTACCACTTTTTTTCCCCTTGGATTATCGGAATTGATTTGGGTTTGTGGAATTAATTTCTGATTTTTGTTTGTGGGATTTGATTGAAGAAAGTTCGATCGTAGTTTGGAGAGTGAGATTAGTGTGGTTTTTAAATTGATATGGTTTGTGGGTTTGTGGTTTTTGTGAAACTGATGTGAAATTGATCGTGTTTGGAGAGTGAGATCGATGTGCTTTCTGTGAAAAGGGAGAATTTCTGGGTTTGTGGTTTTTGTGAAACTGATGTGGTTTTGAAGAAACTAATTTTGTGGCTTGATGATTATGTTTGATAAAGATGAAAATTTATGGGATTTTGGAGGATGAATGATGAAATGAGAGAAGATGATATTATTAAAATCTGGAAATTTTGAGTTTAAAAAAACCTGGAAATTTTATTTTATTTTCAAATAAAAAAAGAACAAATGAATGATGGATGTGAGTCATCATCATCTGAAACAAACAAGAAGAAAAAAAAAATTTGAAAAGAGGGATTTAGAAACCTAACGACGTCGTTTGTTAGGCAGTGAGAGAAAAAAAATAAGACGAATTAATCCTAACCATTCATTTGTTTAGTTGCCACATGTCATTAGATGTGTAAACGATGAGCATAAATAAGATGAGTAGGGGATCCTAATCCTTTCATGAGACCCACCTATTAATCATTTTATTTTTCTAAAATACATTTGTTTAATCATTAATAAATTATGTATGATAGTTATGTATAATAACAATAGCTAATTGCACAAACACCTTTAAGTTTTGACTACACTTGATTTACTGTTTGTTTATTTTTAGATATTTTTTTACAATTATATTCGGTTAAATTAAAAAGGACTCTAATTAGTAACTCAATATCATGGGCACTACATAAGTCTCTCTTTTAGTTTTCTCCGAAACCCTAAAACGAGAGTAGTCTGGTTTTTTCTCTTCTTTTGGTTATCTTAGATTTGGGTAAAACTTGGAGTTGTTATGACGAACGTGGATGATGTCGCAGCACTCTGTGCGGCTATGTCACTAAAGGAAATTGAGGGACCTGTACGCAGGCTGGAGGGTGATCTGAAGGAAGATGGTGCGAGAAAGCTATCCCTAAGTCTGGTTGGAAAGGTACTGGCGAATAAGCTAATCAACCGTGAGGTTTTTAGAAGGGTGTTGCAAAGGATCTGGAAAGTTAGGGAGGGATCACTATTGAGGTGGTGAGTAAAAATATCTTTACTTTTCACTTTCAGAACCTCGAGGACAGACGGAGAGTACTAATCGGAGGGCCATGGAGTTTTGATAACTTCCTTATTGTTTTGGTTGAACCAAACGGAAAAGGCGACATTTTGGATATGCAGTTTGATAAGGCAGCGTTCTGATTACAGATCCATAATGCCCCATTGCTGTGTATGACGAGAAAAATTGGTTGTTTTCTTGGTAGTATGATCGGCGAGGTTGAGGAAATCGATGAGGGTGCATCGGGGGATTGTGATAGAAAGTTTTTTAGAGTTCTTGTGATGATTAATGTGGCAAAACCATTACGTCGCATTTTACGGGTGGATGTTCTTGGGGATGGAGAGGAATCAATAATGCTCCTTAGGTATGAATGGCTACCGGAACATTGCCACCGGTGCGGTAAACTTGGTCACAGAACTACAGAATGTGTGGGTGCTGGTGTCGTGGATGAGCTGCCATATGGTGCTTGGCTGAAAGCAGGCATTCTCATAGTACGACAGGCTCAACAAGAGCATGCCTTGACTCACCGACCAGTTGTAGGGCATAGTAGTGGAAAATCTAATGGTCAGAGCAAAAGCATAGCTATAACTCGGGCTGTTCCTTCAATGGGAGTGGGTGAAACGATGTCGGCGGCGACAATGATTCCCGGCTCAGGTTCCGGTGAGCGGCTGACAAACACGGATATGGAAGGTGTTGGAATTGGAAGGGGAAGATTGGGAGAGAAATTTTCAGCTAATTCGGTGGAAATTATTGACAAATCCCGTGATAGGGGGAGATTGAAAGAACTTGATAAACTTGAGAATCAAGAAACAGTTGAAAACTCGCATATTTTCAAATTTTCAAGTCAGAGGGTTGATGAGCACGTGCAGAGCAATAGTGCTAAGTATAATGGGCCTATGGGAATGGTGGATCGACACGTTTGTGATGCTTATGATGGTATGGATTTTGGGCTCGGATTTGACTTTAAAGCCGGCCCAACTTAAAAACAAGAGAATTTTACTAAGGACGGAATGCCCAAATATGAGCAGGACACTGGGCTCAGTTTTATTAAAAATTTGGCTGGTGGGGTATCTACTAAAAAAGCCCATAAGACTGGAACGTGGAAACTGGTCGAACGAGAGGATTGGAAGATTGCAGAGATTCATGAAAAGGGGATGAATGTTGGGAAAAGAGGGATAACTAATAGCGAAACAAACAATCAGGGATCTGCAAAGAAATTGAAGGGGAGTGAGCAGCTGCAGTCGTCGTTGGCTGGGAATGGCAAGGCTGGGAACGGTGTATCTTTGAAGGAAGAGGCAGTGAAATCAGTGGTGGTACAGGCTGAGAATGTTCATGGTAATTATGTTGAAGACTTTGGAAATGAAGCAGGGGCTTTATTTGTAATGGATATTGTTGTATGTATATATTTGGCTGAAAGACACGTCAGCAAAATAGGCGGGAAACACAAAGGAAGGATAAAGCTACATCATTTGTCAAATAGTCAATGAAGGAAACGTAGACAATTTGCCACGTCATCTATCCACGTCATCAAGATCAATGAAAACCAAAGATATACTCGTCAAAACAACCGTCTAGAAAAGGTAAAGATCGTACTCGTCGGATACCCTTACTTGGCCCAAACCTACTCAGCCAATACAAGAAAAGTAACCTTATTTCAGTATACCTCCTAGAGTGAGGATTTATCCATATATAAGGCCTAAAAGCGTTGCACTCTAAGGACATAACCTTATCTTCTCTTAGAGAAGTCTAAACATGAAACAAGTCTCAATCCATTCACCATATCATATTCCTAATGCAAATCAAATTGGGAACTCCACCACCAACACGGCATAGACAAGAAGAAACCCTAACCAGCTCGGTATAAATAGAATCATGTAATCTACGGTGAGGAGGTCGGAACCTTGAGAGAGAGAGAGAGAGAGAGAGATTATTGAGTGTGTAATCTATAAACGAATCATAGTATTATTTTCCTGCCTTCAAGGGCACCGCGGTTTTTTTTCCCTTTCTAGGGTTTTCCATGTAAAATTTGTGTTCTTACATGCATTTATTTACATTCTTATTTTCATTAACATAACATCATATATTGTTGGACGTGTGGCAATTCAGAAATCGCTGTCAACAATTGGTGTTAGAAGGAAGGGGTTTGAACAAGAACTTCGAGGAACCCTCACGAACAGACCTAAAGCATGAGCAACATCAGCGACAAAGATGGAAACTCCAGCGGCGATCAGGTCCCTGAAGCAACCGGAGTGGCAGGGAACGGAGCATTGATGACTGGGGAACAATCGGTAGCAACACCGGAAATTAGGATAACTGATCTAAGGACTCTACAGCACTTTCAAACCTCTTTGATGAACCTGGTCAGCGAAGCCAACAAGTTAGGACTCTTGCTTCCTATAGGCCTGGGGATTTCTTCTCCATATTACTTAACAACAGCATGGGGACCACCCACTGGGGAGGTTGTAGTCGGAAGTCCATATCGTGACCCCGGATGCCCAAACAAAGCCATCTATGGAAGAAATACCTTGGGACCACCCTAAAGCTGTCGAAGGAAGAAGATAAAAGAAGGGAAAAGGTTTGCTGGACGGGGAATCTTTAGAAAGGCAAGGCCATGGTTGGATGCATGGGACAATCCCCGATAGTGCACACCAAAAAACCCAGCGGAGACACTGTTTTGTTTCATATGAAGATAAAATTCCTCAGCCAAAAAGGGGTTGCAGTAAAAAAGGACGAGACAAAGGAGATCTTAAAGCATAGATGATCAGAGGTCCAGAGGAAGCATAGATAGCAAGGAAAATGGCTACCGAAGAATGACTATTAAAAGCCAGCTTGGTCCGGGAGGAGAACCAACCGGTCAACTAAGCGTCACCCTTCAAGAGCTGTCAAAGAAAATTTCAGTTATGGCTCAGAGATATGGACACAGTGCTTCATCAGACGATGAACTAGACAACCTATTCATTGATCAAATTGCTCATACCCAATTTTCGGAAAGATTCAGGATGCCGATTGTTGAGCAATACAAAGAGAATAGGGATCCGAAGGAACATGTCAGACAATTCCGTAACGTCATGATACAATATGCATCCAATGATGGACTCTTATGCTTAACGTTCCTACAAAACTTCGGCAATCTCACTTCTAGGTGGTTTAGGCAGCCCCCACCCAAAAGCATTAACAGTTTTTCCAGTTCTAGCAAAGCATTTGTAAGGTAATTCATGGGGAGTGTGCAAAGGAGAAAGTCACTCGCCCACTTGTCAAATTTGAAGTAAGAAAATAGCGAATCCCTCACGAAATACCTGACAAGATTCGGGAAAGAAGTCGTTCAAATTGAAGAGGTCAGCGATGTAGTCATCATAGTCGCTTTCACCAATGGGTTGCTAAGCGGTCAACTATCGTTTGACCTACTAAGAGATCAACCAAAAACTTACGAAGAGATGATGGACGTAGCTGGCGACTATGCTTTAGCTGAAGAGGAAGAAGTAGCACAAGGGGGTAGCTATGTGCATGGCCACAAACCCGATACAAAGCTCGAATCTAGGGACGACAAGATAAAAATGTAGTCGCATGATCATCAGAGAGATGAAAAGAGTTAGAAGGGCCAATCTAGGGAGAGCAGAGGAAGTAACTGGACCAGTAGGTTCTGAAGTAAGTACAACGGCTACACTTCTTTGACAGGCGAGCAAAAAGACATACTTTTTGTGGTGGAGGATAAGAGGCTTGCCAAATATCCATGACAGCAATCAGCCAATGCTTGGAGAGACACAACGAAATACTGCAGTTTCCACAAAGATAATGGGCACGACACCTCCAAGTGTTTCCAGTTGCGTGATCATATTGAAAGTCTAATCAAAGATGGGCACCTTAAGGATTTCACCTTGAAGGGAGACAAGCATGGTGGTCACCAAGACAACCACAGAGGAAACAGATAACAAAGAAAGAGCCCAAGGAAGAGTAGCCCAAATGCCGCAATAAACACCATTTTCGGCAGACCTCATACCGATCAAAGTATCAGGGAAAGAATGTTGGAAGTCTGAGAAGTGATGTACGATTGTAGAAATACGAAGATAAATTCAGTGCAGAAAAGCCCCAATAGAGGAAAGGAAGAATAGGACCCGATAACTTTCACGGCAGAAGATTCAGAAGGGATTGACGCAAAACCCAACGATGCAATTGTAGTGGGAGTCCAAATAGCCCATAGGGATGTCCTCCGAGTGATGATAGATAATGGGAGTTCAGCCGACATCTTGAACGCCAGGGTAAATGACGAGTTGCGACTAGACAGAAAAGACTTGGAGCCTTTTCATGTACCGTTGAAGGGATTTGGAGGTGTAGAGGTAAGATCCCTAGGAGCCATAAAACTACCAGTAAGATTCGGAACAACACCTTATCGGAGAACAATCATGTTAGACTTTGTTGTCGTCAATATCTACAACTGGCCATAAAATTCCTGAACAAAGCATGGGCAGTCACATAAATTCATGAACTGAAAATGAAGTTCTTGAAAAAATTTGGAATCGAAAAGCTCAAGGTATCGCAAGAGGTGGCTCGCCGTACCAACCTGTCGATTTTTAAAGATAAAGTTGGGGTAAAAACTTTGGGTATTTTCGAACTCAAATAAGAGGCATAGAAAGAAACCCCGGGGATTTTCAAACTTGATCCAAGGGATAAGGCAGATAAAGAAAAAGAGGAGCCAACTGAATCCGTCATTTTAGATGAGAAGGAACTTAATAGAACCGTTAAAATTGGGGTTGGCCAAACCGGTTAAGATAGAAATAGCGAACTTGTCGAAAGAGTACAAGGGAATCTTTGCCTAGAGCCACGAAGATATGCCATGAATCAACAAGAGTGTGATTTCACACTATTTGGCCATAGAAGATAAAAGCAAGCTAGTGATGTAGAAAAGAAGGAGCTTCAATTCAGAAAGAAGCATAACCATAAGGAAAGAAGTGGCCAAGTTACTCGTAGCAGGATCAATCAAAGAAGTTAAATACCCTGAATGGATGGCAAATGTTGTACTCGTGAAAAAGAAAACCAAACAGTGGAGGATGTGTGTAGACTTCATTGATTTGAACAAGGCTTACCCTAAAGACAGCTTCCCGCTACCAAGAATCGACTAGTTGGTCAATGCTACAGCTGGACACGAGCTTATAAACTTCATGGATGTGTATTGAGGGTATAACTAGATCAAAATGCAAGCCAGATGAAGATAAAATAGCATTCACCACAGATTAAGGACTATACTGCTACACAGTCATGCCGTTTGGCTTAAAAAATGCTAGAGCAACTTATCAATAGCTGGCCAATCGGATGTTCACCAGTCAGATAAGAAGAAACATGGAGGTATATATAGTCGATATGTTGACCAAAAGCGTCACGATCGATAGATGATGAGGTCGTTTGTGTACTCAACAAAATAATAAAAATAATAGTTTTTGGTTGATTCTTGAAAACTCTTTTAAAGCCACTTAATCCTTTTAAAATGTGATTTGATAGCAAAATAGTGAGCAAGTTCGTTCCACAGGGAATGGAGTGTTAATTAGATAAATTGACTAATCTTAGAACAATAAAACAAATCATAGTGTTTGATAAATGTGTGGTTTCTAAAGCCACCAATGCTAAACTACTCAAATGAAAATACACAAAAATGTTATGAAAAATAGAATACTCAACACCTTGATAAGAATAGTGATAAAATCAATTAATGAGAGAACTAGGGAATAGATCGATTAACACTTGGATGTGGGTAAGCTACTAGCATCATTAATGTACCAATCTCATTATGTTAACCACTTAGAGGCTTAGATTAGTGGGGTTGATATACCCACCACTAATCTATCCTATCCAATGGGTTCTTAATCACACAAAGATTGTCAATCCACATGTGAATATGTAACAAATTATTCCACTCAAGATAGCAATCAACAAGTGATATACAAGTCAATTATAATGAATGAAATCTAATTAAATTGAATGAATAGAACACATAAGAGATTCATTACAAGCTAGACTAAACCCACAACCAATTGTTCCTCAAATCTATCCCCTAGATTAGGGGTTTAGTTACACATAATTGCAATAAATGAAAAGAAGTAAATGATAAGGAAATAACCCTTGGGTCACCTTCTTTAAGCTTAATCCTTCTTCTCCTCTATGCTCCTAGATGCAAGGAATGGAGGTTGAGGAAATGTCTTGGAATGTGGGTGTTTTGGTGGAAAGTTACTAAGGATTTTGGTGGAGAAATAGTGGGATGAGGAATGATGTAGTGAAGTAATCAAGGTTTTGTGTTGAGGGTTGGATGGATTAGATGAGTTCAAGGAGAGAAATGGAGGATGATGATGAAAAATGTGCCATGGATGATGATCTAGATCTGAAATGAAATTCTCTGAGATTTGCTCTGATTTTCAGATGTTTTGAAAATGAAGAGACGCTTCATATATATACTCACTCATGGACATGTACTGGTAACGACTTGATTCGCTGATGTGGAGCCTTGGTCGCTATTTGGTCGCTATGGCGACCATGGAGCGTAAAACGGTTAGATGAAAAGGTCGCTCTGAAAACCATCTTTCTCGCTCTTTGTCAAGTGGCGAACATGACCAAAATGTGTAGAGGTCGCCACTTGTATCCTCTAGGTCGCTCTGGCGACCATAAGTGGCGACCTTGGAAATGTGAAGAGGTCGCCCTTTGTACATCAAGGTCGCTCTGGCGACCATAAGTGGCGACCATGCCTTGAGTGCACTAGGTCGCCACTTGCAAGGGAGGTCGCCAGAGCGACCCCAAGTGGCGACCCCACCTGATTGATTTTTGTGACCTTCTGTCGCCATGGCGCTCAAGTGGCGCCCAAGTGGCGACCTTCTGATGCCTTTGGGAACTCTTCTGTCGCCATGGCGCTCAAGTGGCGACCTCTTTAGCCCAAGTGGTGAAAATGCCCTGTTTCTTCTCATTTGTGAGACATTTTCGCACAAGTCCTCCACCTTCATCTCAATTGCTTCTGAAACCTAATAAAACCTGAAACACTCAATTTAACAACATTAAACACGGGGAAATGCCCGAGAATCAAGCAAAAAGAAATGGAAATGAGGGCCAAAATCATACCAATTTTGGCCTGATCAAATACCCCCAAACCAATCTTTTGCTAGTCCTCGAGCAAACATAATAACAAGCACACCCCCAAAAACATGCATAGAGATATTTCAAAGGTTTTTACTTCAAATGATCAATGTGCGAAACCAAAATGAAGAGATTAAAACAGTTATGCCATGGTGAGGATTTAAACATGCAAGAGCGTGTATAGTTATGATCAAAAACGTGCCACCTTAGACATAATTGTACGCAATGCGATCTTACATTCAAAATGCCAAAGCTTCAAAGCAAAGGTGCTATTAGTTTAGAATGTAATTCGCTTTGATACTAAATCTCTCCGGATTCTCTCTTCTTTTCTCCAAGACTCCTAGGTTCACTCAAATATGTGCATGTGCAATATGAATTCATGTTATGGCAACAAATTGATTGCACATGCTAAACATTAAAACGCAATTTCCTGAAAAGTGATCTCATGAATGGAATTGCAAGCCATGAATTAGTAAGAACATGCATCAACCAAATTGTACAAAATGGACAATCCTAAAGATCATGAAGGTCTTTTCTTTGGTTGTAATGGGGCCTAAGGTTATGGTGAAACAAAGAATGGAAGAAATGGATATCAAGGGACCTAATGATTTCATTAAGGCATACATTCTAATTCTTTAAGTTCCACAAGATTCACACATATGTTCACACTTCAAGGTGTCCAGGCTCACAATTACACATGTGTATGCTACTCCTATTTTCAACTTGAGTAGTTCAATTACTTCTCTTCCTTTTCTAGGCCCTTTGTGCCCAATTTCTTGATTCCTTTTTCTTTGCTTTTCTTTGCTTGCCAATTCTTTTCTTTTCATGCTTTTCATCTTTTTTTTATTTTTTTTTATTTTTTTTTATTTTTTATTTTATTTATTTATTTATTTATTTATTTATTTTAATTTTCTTTCTTTTCTCATTTTCAAACATCTCTTGTTTTGCAAGACTCTTACACACATTCACATGCCTTGGTACACACCTTATATTTATAATTTCAAAATTTTACATTGAGTTCCTAAGCCTTAGCGAATCATTTGGTCAAGGTAGGTCAAGTATTTTAAGGCTATAAGGTTCATGTAGATGTGGTTCATGAAAGAAATGCTTCAAATGTGTTTGGCTTCAAAGGGGCTTGGGAGCACACATATTCAAGTGGTTGGAAGTGTTTAGGCCAAAGAGGTTTTCACATGCATCGCCTAAAATCATTTCTAAAGATTCGTCCATTAAGCAAAATAAGGCATCCACAAGCAGACCATAATATTCTATGGCAAACAACATTTAGTGCAAATGAGACCAAAACATGCTTGTATGAGTGTTTAGAGTGAGTGTTTAAAGAGTGAATGTTTACAACTCAACGTATGCTTTTTAAAGGCTGTGTTTGTGATCCTCACGGGAATCTCCACTATTAATTCTTAGCCTTCAAGCAAATTTGATCATTCACTCAACATTAAGAGAAAAAGATTAACGCATTTTGTTCAATGACACCCTAAGTGGCATGGTGTTAATCTAAACCAAACACTCACAAACATGCACAATTCCTCACTACATCATGTAAAGAACAATCTCCACAAGCAAAGCATGCTCAAATATGGCAATATCGCAAAAATTTTAGAAATTTTGGCACACAATTCTTTTGAAAGCCAAGTATTATGGTGTTGCGCAAAAGCACCCCCAAACCTAAATTTGACATTGTCCTCAATGTTCAAAGGTGGAAAATAAAAACAACAAGCGCAACCCACTAAGTTTCAAGCAATAATCCAACAAGCACGAAAAAAAAACAAAATATTGCATCATCCGGCATATTGCCCTCCAAATATTCATACACAAAATTCCAACAACACATATAACAATAAAGCACAAATGTCCTAAATCCACTACCAAAATCCAATTCACACCCTTATTCTATGCTGAAACAAAATAAAGGCAAAAATGAGAAATAAAGACAAAAAGGAAAAGAAATGTGAATAAACATAAATCAACAAAAATATCCAACAAAATAATCCAAAAGTAAAAACATAAAACTAGCAATGTCCCAACAAAATGATAGAAAATGCAAATGATGCAAAGATAAAACAAATCCTAGGAATGTTAGTAGGCCACTACTCTGAATCATCCTCCTCATCCTGCACTACTCTACCCTTCCCTTTCAGGTCCTTCCTTCTCTGCTCCCTAGCTAATGCTGCTCTCCTAGACTGCTCCTCTCTCCATTTCCTCTGTGCGGCTGCCTCATCAATAGGAGGACCTCCCACATAACGGGGCCCCTGATCAGTCAAGGAACGTGCCATGGCCTCCTCCAACTGTGTTGCCTCCTCAACAGCAGACTGTGCAGTCTGAAATACAAAGTCAGGCTCCTCTGTGCTATGTCCTGAAGGTGCAGTGGGGGTAGGTGGAATCACTGTGGCAGGCTTCTTCGGTCTCCTGACATAAGGAGTGAGCTTAAGATCATGGCGGAGGTCTGTAAAGCCTGTGATCACTGTCTCACTCAAATCCTGAATAAGGCTTTCCAACCTTAGCTGCCTGTCCTCCAAGGCCTTCTGCCTTCCCTCAATATCAAGTTTATCAGCATGAAGGATATCAAAATCACCAGTCTGAGTCCTCCTAATGCGCTGTACACCATCTAGAATCCGAAGACCCAACGGCTGCCCATGATCATCACAAATAGGAGTCTCCTCCTCCTCATCATCATCGTCCTCCTCAGGGACTATTCTCTCAAATTCTTCCCTAACACTGGTTCCGGCCTCTGAACTCCGCACTCTCCTACGTTTTCCCCCAGTATGTATCTCTCCACGCTTAATCATCAAACGTCTCCAGGTGGTCAAGTCCATATCTGACACGGGGGGCTTAAGTATGTCCCCGGAGATATCTACACCCGCCAACTTGCAGGTTTCTGTGATCAAACAAGGGAAAGGGAGGATATCTGTCTCTGATTCATTCCTCCCAATCCGCTGAATCTCCATCTTTATGATAATCCCCACATCAATAGGCTGCCTCTCACTAATACTATGTAAAATCCTGGCTGCCTCAAATGGAACAGTGGACCTATGGGAAACCGGTCTCAGGGAAGAATGGAGGAAAATGTGCCAAAAGGCGTGCTCAATCTTCAAGTTTGCCTGCCTGAGAGGGAACCGCTTCGCCATCCATATGGTCATAGGAGTGATGGTCATCGTGTTTGCAAATTCCACCAAATTCTTTACGTACAAAGGATTCGTGGTGATCCCTTCCACCATCCTCTCACGTAATCCTTCAATTTCTAACAAAGTTGTCCCAAAATAGATGTTAATGTCCGGTGCGTTCAAGTACACGGGAACCCCTCTCACAAGAATGGGACCACCCCTCATATACTCTCCCGGATTCATTCCCGCATAGAACTCCTTCACCAAACCTTCACTGTAATGTGGCGGAGTAGCCGCTAATCCTCCCCATCCCATGTCATTCACTGTTGTTGGGACAGGGGTATCCCTCAAGCTCTCCAAATCAATGCCCCTCTCAGGCCACATTTTCTTCTCAGCAAAAGTTTCCAAACGATCATCAAAATTTCTGTTCAGTTTGCAGTCGGGAACTACTCTCTTCCTAGGAGTGTGGGTCTTGCTACCCTTGCCCCCCTTGTTCGGCAACTTCATCTTCGGAGCCATTTTTCACCCCCAAATTCGGACTAACTTTCTGACAGAAATCCGGCAGCACAACGGCACTATAATAACACTCCGGCACTCACCAATGTGCACCACAATCAACCAAAACCTCTTCAATACTATCACAATCACTTCTATATGAACAAATCACACAAAAATCCAATCCTAAGCACTAATCACTTCAAATCAAACTCAAAACCACCCTTAGTGATTCTAGATGCAATGTAGGAAGGATTTGATCAAAAGAATTGAAGAACTAGAGTGATTTCTTACCAAGTTTGGAGATTACGTGCGTGCCACGGCTTTGGAATTGAGAGAATTTGAGAAGAGAGGACTTTTGTGTGTGCGGCGTTATGTTTGAGCAGCAGTCCTTATAAGTGAACGCCCTATGTCGCCACTTGTGTCACTCGGTCGCTCTGGCGACCAAATGGCGACCAAGAAGAAATTTCATGTTTGCATGTGGTCGCCATTTGCACAAGTAAGGTCGCTCTGGCGACCAAATGGCGACCATACCTGATAACAAAGGTCGCCATTTGCATAAGTAAGGTCGCTCTGGCGACCAAATGGCGACCATACCTGATAACAAAGGTCGCCATTTGCAACATGTGGGTCGCCATGGCGACCATGTAAGTGGCGACCCCTGAATCCTTCATGCAAGTGAGGTCGCCATTTGCGTGCACAGAGCGACCAAATGGCGATCCTGACTTAAAAACCTCTTCTGAGTGCATTTCATCACCTGCAACGAAGAAAATCCACAATAAGCTCATACTTCAAACCTCTACCAAGAATTGATGGACAATTATTCAGAAAAACAAAATGAACAAAAGAAAAACACATAACAAGCAAAATTAAACACAAACATATTTATTCATGGCATGAAATGTAAAAACCGAATGTAAATCCAACTACCACATCATACTATGCGAAATGGAATCATGATGCTCATCATCCAAGTCAATCACATTAGAACTCAATTTTTTCTTGACTACCCAAATTGGACCTCTAGACTCATCCCGGACTTGATTGACCAAATCCTTCCTAACCCAAATTTGCTTAACACGGTTAGATCTCCTTATAGGTTTATTTTTATCATTATTGGCATGCTTCAAAAATTCAAAACATTTAGACTTTACATGACCCTTTCTATGACAAAAATAACAAGTTAAAGGATATGAAGGAAATCTTCCCTTTTTCATTGGAGATTTAGGTCTTGAGGGACCGTTATTGGTGAGTTCCTTGATGGCTTGATCCATCCGATCTATCTCCACCAAAAAGTCGCACTCCTTTACCTTAGCAACCTTCAAGGACATCTCCTTCTTGCTCAATTCCTCCTTCAACTCCTCAAGTGCCTTGTTCTTGGCATCTACATTCATGAGAGCCTTCCTCATCTTTCTTAAGGATTCTTCCTCAAATTCTTCGGTGAGCCTAGCCAAATCTTCAAGTTCTTTCACCGTCACTTCATTCTCCATTGTGAGAGCCACGTTGACCTTCTTAAGCTTATGATTTTTCCTTGCTAGGTCATCAAGCTTCTTCTCCAAGGCATACTTCTCCGCCTTAAGAACCTCTACCTCAAGCATGAGCTCTTGGTTGGAATTCTTGAGCTCTTCAATTTCAGAGTCACCTATACTCTCCACTTCGTCCTCTTGGCTATTCTTTTCAAACAATTGCACCAAATCACACACCTTTCCACCCGTTGACCTTGGTGGATGCAACTCAACCACATAGCAACTCTCAATGCTTTTTAGGTCATCATTGCATATGGTTATATCGATCTCAAGTTCTTTCTCAAATGCATGCATACAAACTTTCTTCTTGCAAACATCGATCTTCATTTGAGCGGTAGCCATGAATGGTCTACCAAGGAGAACTTGCCACTCCCTAACATCATTTGACTTGTCACCAATGTCTAGAACGACAAAATCCGTTAGCACCATTACTCCTTCAATGACAATTGGGACATCCTTTAGTTCACCACATGATGAAAGTGAGGTTTGATCCGCTAGCATAAGCTTCTTCCCGGATGGCTTCAATCCTACCAAACCCAACTTTTCATAAGTAGATAGGGGCATCATGCTCACACTTGCCCCTAAATCTAGTACTCATTTAAGCACTCCACTATTTCCTATTGAAATGGGAATCACAAAGCTTCCCGGATCTTCCACTTTCTGCATGTATGCTTCTTCGAACAACAATGCCTCATCTCTAGCTCCATCCTTCTTGACAAAATTTCCTTCTTTGGCCTGCTCAGTGTGGCTTGGAAACTTCCCCTTTTCTTGCTTTTGAAGAGCCTCGGCGATTTGCCCCATTTGGGTCTCCAATTTCCCGAAGGATGCCTCTAGATTGCCAAACCTTTGGCCACTAGCTTGCATGAAGCTTGTCAAGGTGTTCTCAGCTCTTTGGAACCCTTGCATCATACCTCTCATCTCTTCATCAATATTTCGGCGAGGTTGATACGAGCTAGGTTGAGCACCGTTGTTGTTGTTCCATTGGTTTCCTCCCCATTGGTTTCCTCCTTGGGGAAACCCTCCTTGTGGGTATCCTCCTTGTGATTGGTTTTGCCGGTAGCCTCCTTGTGAGCTATTACCTTGATTGTTCATCCCTTGTTGTTGACTTGGACGGTAACCCCCTTGTGAGCTACCTCCTTGATTGTACACCCCTTGTTGTTGATTTCCTTGTTGTTGATTTCTTGGTGGTGGGTTTAGAATGTTGTTGTTGTTTGACCAAGAAAGATTTGGATGGTTCCTCCATGGTTGAACATAGTTGTTTCCTTGTCCTTGGAATCCCATAGCTTGAACTTCCTCTTGCTCTTGACCTTGAAAAGTGTTCTCAAACCCTTCATTCTCATTAAACTGCCCGCTAGAGCTTCCTTCTTGTCTTCCTAGTAACTTAACTCCCGCCTTCTGAAACCCCAAACTTTCAATATGAGAAGTTAAGGTTTCCACCCTCTTGTTTATCCTAGAGATTTCAATTGCGGTTTCTGTGCTAGCATTCACATCAAACTTCCCACCTCGAATACTGTTGGCATTCCTTTGTTGAGAGTTTTGTGCCAACATCTCATAGATGTCGTAGATCTCCGAAGCGGTCTTGGTATCATAAGAACCTCCACAAGCGTTATCCACCAACACTTGGGAGAACTGAGTTAGACCCCCTTGGAAGCAAGACACCTTGTATTCCTCAGTGAACATGTGAGGAGGGCATTGGGCCACAAGGCGTTGATACCTCTCCCATGATTCATGAAATAGCTCCCCCTTACTCTCATAAAAATCGGCTATCTTCACCTTTAACTCCTTTGCTTTCCTAGCCGGAAAGAATCTGTTGAAAAATACCTTGCAAATTTGGCCCCAACTTGTCAATGATCCCGGCCTAAGCCCCATGAGCCATGTCATAGCCGCATCCTTCATACAATACTGGAAGCAACGCATTTGCAATTGTTCGCGTGTGAGCCGCATGATGGGGAAGGTCTCAATAATAGCACTATACTCCTTCATGAACTGGAGGCAGTCTTCATTCAGCTTCCCATGAAATGACGGCAATAAATTGACGTGCATTGTCTTCAACTCATAACCCCTAGCCACCGGGTCTAGCACGATCGGTGATGGTTGGTTCCCGATATCCGGAAAGGCATACTCACCCATGGTCATCCTTTGACCACAGTTGGTTTGAGTCTCTTCCGTCATCTCCTCTCTCAAAGGAGCTTCGTCTTCCCTACCATGTTGTTGTCCTTTGGTACTCATATCTTGACTTGGAATTGGTTCAAACTCTCTCACACGGCTAGTGCCTTCTAGTGGGGGATGAACACCTCTACCTAGAGATCTCCTACCGTGCATAAAACTGAGCACCTGAAAGAGGAATAAATAAAGAAATACAAGGAAAGAAAAAAAGTAAAAACAGCACTATGAACAAATCAATAATCACAAAACAAAATAATAAACTAACAATCTACAAAATACCAATAAAATGATGAAGAAAAGTCAATATATGTAATCAACGCTACCATTCCCCGGCAGCGGCGCCATTTTTGATGAGGTCGTTTATGTACTCAACAAAATAATAAAAATAATAGTTTTTGGTTGATTCTTGAAAACTCTTTTAAAGCCACTTAATCCTTTTAAAATGTGATTTGATAGCAAAATAGTGAGCAAGTTCGTTCCACAGGGAATGGAGTGTTAATTAGATAAATTGACTAATCTTAGAACAATAAAACAAATCATAGTGTTTGATAAATGTGTGGTTTCTAAAGCCACCAATGCTAAACTACTCAAATGAAAATACACAAAAATGTTATGAAAAATAGAATACTCAACACCTTGATAAGAATAGTGATAAAATCAATTAATGAGAGAACTAGGGAATAGATCGATTAACACTTGGATGTGGGTAAGCTACTAGCATCATTAATGTACCAATCTCATTATGTTAACCACTTAGAGGCTTAGATTAGTGGGGTTGATATACCCACCACTAATCTATCCTATCCAATGGGTTCTTAATCACACAAAGATTGTCAATCCACATGTGAATATGTAACAAATTATTCCACTCAAGATAGCAATCAACAAGTGATATACAAGTCAATTATAATGAATGAAATCTAATTAAATTGAATGAATAGAACACATAAGAGATTCATTACAAGCTAGACTAAACCCACAACCAATTGTTCCTCAAATCTATCCCCTAGATTAGGGGTTTAGTTACACATAATTGCAATAAATGAAAAGAAGTAAATGATAAGGAAATAACCCTTGGGTCACCTTCTTTAAGCTTAATCCTTCTTCTCCTCTATGCTCCTAGATGCAAGGAATGGAGGTTGAGGAAATGTCTTGGAATGTGGGTGTTTTGGTGGAAAGTTACTAAGGATTTTGGTGGAGAAATGGTGGGATGAGGAATGATGTAGTGAAGTAATCAAGGTTTTGTGTTGAGGGTTGGATGGATTAGATGAGTTCAAGGAGAGAAATGGAGGATGATGAAAAATGTGCCATGGATGATGATCTAGATCTGAAATGGAATTCTCTGAGATTTGCTCTGATTTTCTGATGTTTTGAAAATGAAGAGACGCTTCATATATATACTCACTCATGGACATGTACTGGTAACAACTTGATTCGCTGATGTGGAGCCTTGGTCGCTATTTGGTCGCTATGGCGACCATGGAGCGTAAAACGGTTAGATGAAAAGGTCGCTCTGAAAACCATCTTTCTCGCTCTTTATCAAGTGGCGAACATGACCAAAATGTGTAGAGGTCGCCACTTGTATCCTCTAGGTCGCTCTGGCGACCATAAGTGGTGACCTTGGAAATGTGAAGAGGTCGCCCTTTGTACATCAAGGTCGCTCTGGCGACCATAAGTGGCGACCATGCCTTGAGTGCACTAGGTCGCCACTTGCAAGGGAGGTCGCCAGAGCGACCCCAAGTGGCGACCCCACCTGATTGATTTTTGTGACCTTCTGTCGCCATGGCGCTCAAGTGGCGCCCAAGTGGCGACCTTCTGATGCCTTTGGGAACTCTTCTGTCGCCATGGCGCTCAAGTGGCGACCTCCTTAGCCCAAGTGGCGAAAATGCCCTGTTTCTTCTCATTTGTGAGACATTTTCGCACAAGTCCTCCACCTTCATCTCAATTGCTTCTGAAACCTAATAAAACCTGAAACACTCAATTTAATAACATTAAACACGGGGAAATGCCCGAGAATCAAGCAAAAAGAAATGGAAATGAGGGCCAAAATCATACCAATTTTGGCCTGATCAATAGACATATAGATGATTTGCGGGAAACTTTTGATGTGTTGACCAAGCACGGCATAAAACTGAACCCCACCAAATGTGTGTTCGGCGTACCATCCGGGGATATCAGGTACATCAGAGAGGAATATAAGTGAACCTCAACAAGATCCAAGCATTGGCCGATATGGTTTCCCTAAAAACTTTGAAGGACATTCAGAAAATTACAAGGTGTTTGGCGTCGTTGAACAGGTTCATATCAAAATCGATAGACAGGTGCTTACCATTTTTTAGAGCCCTCAAGAAAGGTAAGGGCTGCAAATGGAATGAAGATTATGAATGGGCTTTCCAGGCTTTGAAAGACTACCTCGGCCAAGCACCATTGCTATCGAAACCGCTTGTTGGAAAAATACTGTACATATACATATCCGTCACAGAAGTAGCCACGAGTTCCGTACTAGTTAGACAAGAAGAGGGAATCCAAAAGCCGGTGTACTATACAAGCAAAGCACTGTTACCGACCGAGACAAGGTATTCGCCAGCTGAGAAGATGGCACTCGCACTAATAACAGCAATAAGGAAACTGAGGCCGTATTTCCAAGCCCACAAGACCGAGGTGTATACGAATTACCCTCTCAAGCTAAAGTTATAGAAACCTGAAATATCCGACAGACTAACGAAATAGGCAACTGAGTTGAGTGAGTTCGACATAGGGTACCTCCCAAGAACATCAATTAAAAGCCAAGCAGTTGTAAATTTTATGGTAGAATTCACTGAACCGGATGTTGAAGTAGCAAGAATGATGGTAGAATAGATGAAGAAAAACTTCCAATGGCAACTTCACGTCAATGGCTCATCAAATACACTTGGCAGCGGGGCGATGATAGTGGTTTCGACCCCGGAAGGAGATTTAGTCAAATGTGTCTTGCGTTTTGATTTCAAAGCCACCAACAATCAGGCTAAGTATGAAGCACTAATAGCAGGGTTGAGAGTATGCACAGCCTTAGGAGCCGATGAGATAGAGATCTGTAGTGATTCCTAAGTCATTGTCAACTAAGTGCTGGATGAGTATCAGGCGAGGGATGAAAGCATGATCGCTTATCTAGAATCAACAAAAGGATTACTAAGGCAATTCAAAAAGTTCAGTATTATGTAAATCCTAAGAGAAAAGAACGAGCAGGCTGATGCTCTGGCCAAACTAGCCTCAGCCATGGTTAATATCTGGCCCCGAACCGTCCCTATGTCCCATCTACCCCAGCTAAGCACAACTGAGCAGAATGAAGTCGGGGTAGTCGAAAATGAAACAGATAACTGGATGACACCAATAAGAGAATATCTCATCAATGACATCCTGCCAAGTGACCCACTAAAGGTAAAACGGTTGAAATACAAAGCTACAAGATGCTCAGTTCTCAGTGACGAACTATACAGAAGAGGTTATTCAAAAGTGTTGCAGAGGTGTGTCGAACCTGAAGAAGCTGAAGGAATTCTAAAAAACATACACAGTAGAAGCTGTGAGAATCATACTAGGTGTAAGCTAGCCCACTAGGCATTAAGACAAGGGTTTTATTGGCCAACACTATTCGCCGATGCAAAGAGAACAGCGGCGAGATGTGAAGCATGTCAGAAAGTTGCAAACAACATTTGCTATCCACCTGAACATCTGCAAAGTATCACTTCCCCTTAGCTATTCGCCATATGGGGAATTTACCTAATCGGTTCAATGCCCATAGCAGCCGGAGAAGCAAAACACGCCATTGTTGCTGTGGATTTCACGAAATTAGTAAAAGCCAAACCACTGGTACATATAACAGAAGCAAATACTACCAACTTTGTGAAGAAGAACATCTTGTACATATTTGGAATACCAAACACCATCATTATCGACAATGGAACACAGTTCGACAACAAAAAGTTCAGGGAGTTATGCAAAAAATATGGGATCAACAACTACTATGCATCTCCGGCCCATCCACAAACAAATGGACAAACTTAAGCAGTGAAAAAATTATCAAGCACAACCTAAAAGCCAAGCTCGCTGTCAAGAAAGGGAATTAGGTAGAGAAGTTACCACAAGTACTATAGGCTTATCGAACCACAGAAAGGAGTTCAACGGGTGAGACTCCTTACTCTATGGCTTTTGGATCTGAAGCTATTATCCTAGTAGAAACAACATTCTTCTCATCAAGAATATGGCTTTTTCAACCCAAACTCAATGTTAACATGTTGAAATACGGGTTGGACGAGCTAGAGAAAAGAAAGGAACACACATAAATAAGGAATGCGGCTTATCAACAAAAGACAGCTATGTACTGCAATTCACATGTGCGTGTAAGGAGATTCGCGCTCAGCGACCTAGTGCTGAAAAGAGTGGCCCTAGGAACTAAATACAAAGCTGCAGGGTCACTCATAGATAAATGGGAAGGGCCATATTATATTACCTGCATAGCAAGACATGGAGCGTACCGTATGGCTCAAAGAGGAGCTGGCGAGCTCCTTCGACCATGCAACGCATAATATCTGAAGATATACTACCCTTGATTTCTCCCCCTCTTTAAAGTTTGTTTTTGTTTTTTTTTTCCTTTGAATTTTCGTTTCAGTATTTTCCTTTTGAGTATTATTGAGGAGTGTGGACAGAATGTCGGAGCAGAGGCCGATCAGTTTATGCAATGTAGTCTAAATGCATCTCAAAGACTATTAGAAATCATCTTCAAAAAGTGTTGTGTTACGTGATATTGGAGACTCAAAGTGCTTTTGTTCCTGGCAGATTGATTACGGATAATGCGTTGGTAGGTTTTGAATGTATGCATGCGTTGCGAAGGAAAGTTCATGGCAAGAAGGATTTTATGTCTCTCAAGTTAGACATGTCTAAAGCGTATGATAGAGTGGAATGGGGCTTCTTGGAGGGTATGATGCGCTGAATGGGATTCCCTGAAAGATGGGTTTGTCTAATTATGGGTTGTGTTTCCTCTGTTTCGAACTCTTTTATTCTCAATTGTAAAATCAGAGGCAGTATTTGGCCTTCTCGAGGTTTAAGGCAAGGGGACCCACTCTCGCCATATCTCTTTCTTATCTGTGCAGAGGGCCTATCTAGCTTGATCACACGGTCTGAGTGTTGTGGTGATTTTTCGGGGTTTCGGTGTGGTCGTTATGGGCTGAAAATTACACACCTTTTTCGATATGGATCAGCCCAAGGCAAAAAGGCAATTGGCGAGATGGCTTGTGGCAACACATGAGCAAATGTTGGGGTTATCTTCATGGGGCAAACGGACTCAAAATTGGCATTATAATATATTTTTTAGGAAAGCCCAAGATGAGCCCTACAAATGTTATGAATACTTCATCTTCAATAACAGGTTGCAAAAGGTCCGAATTTGGCCGTTAAGTTTCATGTGCACTAAGACAATTGTTGATTTAATTATTGTTCCCAATTATCGTCTTGATTCGATGTGAATATTTTATTTCCTTTTATTTTATATGTAATTAGGTTATTCATTATTTAATGATTTGATTTAATAAAATCAAATCCAATTTCCTTATTAGATAGATTTTTAATGTTTTAGAATTATTTTGAAATTTTAGGAGATATTGTAACCTTGAGTGGGAATAAGGAAACATATAGGGTGTTGCCACATGTTAAATTAAATGCAAAATTTTACCTTCTAAGACCTATACTGTGATTGTGGGCTTCAATTCCAATTCTAGGGTTTCACCTCTATTGAATATGGGAATCATAAACAATGCCTTTCAAGGAATCCATGGTGGACCACATATGTATCCCAGTAATCCATTTTTTAATTTCTGGGCTTCACAAATTATGCCAGGGCTTGAATGTATTTTGTTTGCATTCGATGATGTGGGCCCCATCTTTTTTTTCCCGATCGAGACGGTCTGAAGTGGATGGAACGTAGGTGGACAACTTTATAGAATTTTTTTGGGAGAATTAGACGGTCACAAAAATATCCCGTTACCAAGTCCATTACAATTACTTAGTAACATTTCTAACCCTAGTAAAACAATTTGAGACATTTGCACTATTATACCACTACATAGTGTACCACTAAGGCCTCCCTTACAAGATTTTGTTTTTGAGTGAAGTCGAACTTTTAGGGTGTTGCCACATGTGTAACTAATTCCGTACGGAAAGAACAAATTTAAAAATTTTCCAAAAATTTAAATTAAATCAAAAAGTATACCGATGTATTGTTTCTGGCTTCAATTCTGATGATAGGGCTTCAAATGTAATGTATATGGGCTTCAAAAACAATGCATTGAAAGGAAGTTAGTGGTCCACAGCTGGATCCCACCAAAACGGTTATGAGGTAATTCAACGGGTAGGCTTTTAGCCTACCAGTTATTCAGGCTTCATCTAGGCTTGAGCCCACCTATTGAACATTCAGCCCAGCCATTAACCCAGCTGTATCCCAGTAGTCCATTTTTTTAATTTCTGGGCTTCACAAATTATGTCATGGCTTGAATGTATTTTGTTTATGCATCCGATGATGTGGGTCCCGTCTTTTTCTTCCCGATCGAGACAGTCCGAAGTGGATGGAACGTAGGTGGACAACTTTATAGAGTTTGTTTGGGAGAATCGGACGATCACAAAAATATCCCGTTACCAAGTCCATTACAATTACTTAGTAACACTTCTAAACCTAGTAAAACAATGTGTGACATTTGCACTATTATACCACAACATAGTGTACCACTAAGGCCTCCCTTACTAGATTTCGTTTTTGAGTGGTGTCGAAGTTTTAGGGTGTTGCCACACATTGTGTAACTAATTCCATATGGAAGGAAAAAATTAAAAAAATTTCCAAAAATTTAATTTAAATCAAAAAGTATACCATTTAATCCCTGTATAATGATTCTGGGCTTTAGTTCTGATTACAAGGCTTCAAATGTATTGTTTCTAGGCTTCAAATTCAGTGCATTGAAAGGAAGTAAGTAGACCACAGCTAGATCCCACTAACTGAAAGTGGACCACAGCTAGATCCCACATCTCCATGGGGTTATTTATGGTTCCATCACAATATTTATGGATCCCATTCCTACATCATCATCATCTTCTTATTTCTTCAAATCTTCATCTTCTACCCAACTTCTACCCATCTTCATCCTTCATCTTTCATCTTCTATACCACATCTGTCGACCAGAGCACACAACTACAGGTTAATTTTGCACGATATCTTCATTTTGTTAATGGGCATGGAGGTTTTTGAAAGAAATCGAAGTTATAAGCAAGTATAGCTTCTACCTCCGATTCCTATCGAAAGACTTTTATGTCCTATTAACCATAATTTGTTGGTGTTATTTCATTTTGTTTAAAAGTGAAGTGAGAAAAAATACGCAGTACACTGTCATTTTGTTCGGTTATCAACGAAATAGGAAAGTTTAATGTTTGTGTTTTGGAATGTTTTCTCTGTTCGAAAGATTTACTTTGTTGTTTTGCCATTATTAAAAATCTGATATTTGGTAATTTGGTTACTTGTTTATTGAAGTGTTATACAGTGTGTTGTTTGAAATGGTGAAGAAATCGGTGTATGTCGTTTTCAAAGGAAGGAAAATCGGTGTCTTCAACACATGGCCTGAATGTCATGATCAAATTGATGGATTCAAGGGTGCTTCTTACTAGAAATTTAGTACGGTTGATGAAGCATATCAAGCTCTTCGAAGTTGTACTGTTCAGCGTGAACTTTGTATTGATACTCCTGGTACAACAGAAGATAAGGTTTTTGACATTGAACCCGTATAAACCAAAAGACATTTCCTTCCATTTCCACTATACCTCATTGTTGTGTTTGTTATTGGAGTAATAGTGGGCAAATATCTGTGAAACGGTGTTTGTGTTTGACTGTTTGTTTAGCAATATGTATAATTTATGTTCCGTCTAGGCATGGGGTATTCCCAGCCATCGGAGTAACATTATGTATATTGTCTTCTTTATATGAATTAAAAGATAACTTTCATTGTATTTGATTCATAATAGTAGAGATATTAGAGATATATTGTGTTAGGGAAATGTATTTTCATTCATAATAGAGAAATTAACACAAACAAAAAATTCATAATAAGGACAGCAAACTGTAGGTTCTGTAAACACAATTATGAAGCTTTTCTCTATGGAATATTGAAGTCCAACATCTTCTTCTTCAATTTTTCAACAAGAATGTACAATCCGTTAAGTTCATTGTCTCTTGTCTCCATCTGAATATGTAAATTGATTATTTCTGCTTCCAGGTTTTCAACTTTTCCCATCAAAACTGCATTGTCAACAGTCAGGCGTCCAGCATTTGCTCACTCTTCACGGATGGTGTTCTCTGCATTTGTAATCCGTTGCCTCGGACATTCGAAGATTGATTCCAGCTTGTCTGTTTCACGCATTTTGCCTGCCAACATGATTCCCGATGTTGTTTTCTACCATTGTATGAAAAAAAAAATTTGATAAACAAATAGAAATGAAGTGAGAAAAAAATGTAACAGGGACAAGGTATTTATAATGGGATGCAAAGGTTCACCTTAAATGAAAAGTCACAATGGTAACCAACCATTGTAAATTGGTAATTGTAAAAGTCTTTTCATCTGAATGCCTGTTCACTACCCAATGCATGCATTTTCCACTTTTCGAAATTGAAAAGACACCATTACTTTCTCTGCAGTCCTTCCATTTCCACCATTAACAAATCAATTCTTTTGGTTTAATATTGTTAATTACATTACATTAAATTTTAGTTTATTTATTATGGGCTTAGGCCTTAATAACAACAACAACAACAACAACAAAGACCGTGGCCCGTAAGCCCCCTAGTGTGTAACCTGAAAAATAAATTCAACCAGTCTTGCATGACTCCTGGCCTCAATAATATCCAGGCCGTAACAAATCAACGTTCTTCTAGGGCTTGACATACATAGGTCAGGGCTTATGGAAATATAAATAAATTCAAGCGCTGTCTTGCATGAAACAGACAATGAATTTCATGGGCTTCACACATCAATGTTATTCCAGAGCTTTACATTTGTTAGTTCAGGGCTTATGAAAATAATAATAATAAATAAATTCAAGCCCTGTCTTGCGTGGTTCCTGTTCCTAGGCTCAATAATGTCAAGGCCAGTATATACAACAAAGAATAGTATACAACAATATATACTACAAAGAACAGTATATTTGTATGTTGGGCACACACGAATATATACTTTAACATAAACATATAAATACCAGTATCACACTATCACAAGGCAAGGCCATAACAAATATTCCTGAAAAAGACCATAACAAATATTCCATAATACACAATTATTCCATACAAGACCATCACCACAACAAGTTTAAAACAGTTGTAAACACATGCTTAAAAATAGTTGTAACAACATAAAACCATAAACATCATCCCCTGCAACTTACAACGACTACACCACACCACCTAAAATGTTGTAAATATTGTACGACTGCACCACCACAGAAACAACATCCCCTGTAACCTACAACACATATTACACCATCATCACATACTACACCATCATCATAGCAACAACTTTCTTGCACTTCTGCATTTCAACCTACAATGAAGGTGTATGTGCATGCAACAGCAAAAGCGTAAGCAACTGCTGGCTGTCAAAGATTTTATTTAAAAAAAACAAATAAAAGGAAAGGATAAGTCTCACCCATACCTAACAATCAACTTCTTCATCATCTCTGTCAGTGTCATCCGATCTGAGGTAGGGTGCCAAACTGGGGTTAGGTGCGTTATCCCAATCTGGGCATGTAAGTTTGTTATGTCCTTCTTTCTTACACATGCTACAAGCACGTGGTTTTTTTGTTGGTTTCCCTATGCTACATGATGGGTTTGAGCAACTTTTTTTATTGTATCCCTTATGCCCACAATTTCCACACGTTTGTTGCTTTCGTTTCTACCCAACAGAAGACATCCGATTTTTCTTTGGTCTTTTTCTCAATTGCTTTTTTTTTCCATGGTAAAACAACGCGAGTATGAACATCATCACCAATGTCCCACACTTCAGGTTCTGGAACAAGGTTCACAGACATGTCATATGCCTGTTTCATCCATCCGGTTGTGAAAAAGTCGGAATACCTTTAAGCCTGATATAAAACACTCAAATAATAAATGAATAACAAATATAAATTGAAGGTTATGGTTGTTATTAAAAATGTAAATAAACATTATGTAAGCATACATTGCAATAGCCATGGCATGTCTACACGGTAGCTCATCTAGGTCTCATTCATGATATGAGCATGAATGTTGTTCCAAGTCCACAATTGCTCTCTTCCATTCATCTTGTACCTTGAATCTAGTGAAGTCAATGGGGTGAACCACACACCTTTGCGATGCTTATACCCTGTCTTTAATGTGTTGGTCCACATCACTAGTCAAGAACGTGGGTGTTTCTCTTGCATTAATTCGACGATCGTGGAACCAACGTTGCAACAAATCTCTGATAAATTTGGCAATAGATATGATAGGCAACTTTTGGATTGCAAGTAGAGCTGAATTCATTGACTCTACAATGTTGCTGGTCATAATATGGTATCTCTTCCTGGGGCTATGGACGCGTGAAAACTTTTGTATCCCAACCTCTACGAGCCCATCATAAACCTTAGGATGGATGGATTTCAACGAAGCCATTGAACGATCAAAATCATCAACAAGGTAGAAATATGTAGCACGATAGTAAAAACTAATCACGTCACCACGCTTCCTACAATGTTGTTTTAGATTTTTGGCCAAGTGGTATGCACAAACCCCATGTGCTGCATTGGGAAATATAGCTCTCATGCCATTAGAGATACCTGTGTGCCGATCCGAAACTATCATCATAAGTTCAGGATGCAAGATTACGTCATGAAGTTGCTTCAAGAACCATGTCCACGACTTTGAGCACTCGGAATTGGCAAACCCAAATGCCAACGGGTATATCATCTCATTACCATCCTTGCATACCGCAACTAACAAAATACCACTGGTCTTGGACTTCAAGTGGGTAGCATCGATGACAATAACCGACCTAATAACTATATTGAATCCCTCTATACAAGCCCCAAGTGCCATGAATCCATATTTGAACTAGTTTTTCCTATCGGTTACAATCTTGGTTTTCGTCCCCGGATTAAATTTTTCCAACATATGAAAGTATGCGGGCAACAACTTAAATGACTCCCACGGATCACCGAAAACACTTTCTAAAGCGTGGTCCTTAGATCTGTAGGCTGTGTTGTATGTGAGGTTTATGTTGTGCTTATCCTTCATGTCAATCATTATATCTTTAGGATGGATGTTGCGTCCTAGATCATCAAGCTGTTTTGCAAACAGTTGCCATATTACATGGGAACTTACACGGTGAAAATCTACATTGTAGTTTCCATTATCACCACGTGTGCTCAGAGCCAACGGACTTAACATTCCAATACATCCCATTTCTCGACTTCCCTGCCCTAAAAACCCATTGACAATCTCTCTTTTTACATATTGCGACGAATCGTGTATGATTCGATCGTCAAACCCTGTAATCAAACATGTTTTGCATTGCATTGAACCCTAGAACCCCTTTCAAGGTTTTCTAGAAAACCTTGAACATCTGTCCTTTGTATATTTCACTAAAGTCTCATTTGTCTTCAAACAATTATTTTGATCTAATGGGCTGAATTGAGTATAGTTCTAACCCCAGTATTGTCCAGCCTGTCGTCATAGAGGGTGTAGAACTGTTAGCTGCTCCATTTGTTTTAGCTTCTCTACAGTCCGCTGACAATTCCCCATCACTGCTAGACTCATGGTCATCCTCTATTTCAGAGGTTTCAAAACTATCACAATCATCCACCTCAACCTTCGGATGCTTGGTAGTCGAAGCTGGAGTCCCCTCATCTTTCTCGGTAGATGTAAATCATGGGGTTGGTTGGTTGGTTGGTTGTTAACTGGCCCAAACGGCTGATTGCTACCACTTATTGACTGGAAATATGGAGTACTAATAGGGGATTTTGAAATACCGGCGGGTTTAGGCATACTGGACTTCATCGGATTTTGAAATACACTTTCAATTGCCTTCGACGGTACAGGTCTTTCTATGACTTCGACCTTAATTTCAGTCCACAAGGATCGATTATGAGAAAACAAACAGGATACATCACTGTCGCTTAAAATGGATAATGTACAACTCCGTTTCAGCGTTAAAAGCTCTGAACTTAAGTTTATCCAAAATCTGTCGTTACTAACCCCAATCCAGTGACATACTGTTTCCAACAATTTACTATATTTGTTGTCATGACATGCAAAGGAAATTGGACCCATCACTTCGTCATCAATCCAATGTCTATCGCAGTGCACTATGAACCCATCTAGCGTATCCATAGACCCTGGAAATGTTGTTAAAGTAACCAATAAATGAAAATGAAGAAATATAACAAAATGGCATTATGAAAATCTAGAACAAATTTCATAACCTATAATGAAGAAATCTAGAACAAATCTAGAACCTATAATGAAGACATTGACCTCTAATTATAGAAACAACAATTGCCTTTCTAACCATGGACAATTATTGTTAAAGCCCTGTAAAAGTATTTTCAAGCCCGGGACTCGAACTTCAAGCCCTGGACAGAGTTATCAATCCCATCAAAACAACGCCACACAGCAGCATTAGCACTTCAACAAATGACATAGAAAACAAAAAAAAAAAATGCAACACATCTAGCAGCAGTTCAACAAATGTCATACAAAACAACAAATGCCACATAACTAGCAGAACTTCAACAAATGCCATAGAAAATAACAAATGCCACACAACAGCAGCACTTCAACAAATGCCATAGAAAACAACAAATGTCACACACCAGCAGCACTTCAATTTGGCATTCTGAAATCTCTAGAACAAATTTCAGACCATATAATAAAGATATTTCAAGAACTGGACAGAGTTATCAACCCCAAAAAACAACGCCCCCATAAATGTCATTCATTAAACACTCCACACAGCTCACACACACATTCATCACAACTAAATACTCATCACAATCAAGCAATATATGATTCCTCATTTTCTCTATCCAACAAAAGACAACACCAACAACAATCACTGAGCATAATAAACAAAGAATCATCTATTTCATAGGTTCCAATGCACAGATTAAAAGAAACACTAACCTGCAGCAGATGGATTTATTTGACGACTCGAACCTTCATAAGCAACCAATCGTTCCTTTGTCAACCGGTATCCTTGCCTTTGATCTACAACTTACAGCTTAGGTACCCTTGCCTTCGATCTATCTCTGCCATGACTCGAACTTGAGAAAAACCCAAAATAAATTGCAAACTTTTGAAGACTGGAGAGACAACCCCATTATCTCTCCTCATCCTCGTCACCTCTGTCTCTCTCTATCTCTCTGTTTTTAGGGTTTCTAAATGGTTTTTCAAATCGCTTGTTCAATTCAAAAGAATTCATAAGGAATTTCCAAATATGAGGAATATTGAAGCCCTAAAAATGGGGAGAACTGAAGATGGGGAAGGAAGAAGAAAAATAAGCCGGAGATAAAGGACTGTGGTCGGGTCAGGATATGTTCGAAAATGGGGGAGGGATTTCAATAGGGCTTGTTGAAAGAAAGGGAGGGAAGGGAAGAGAATGGTAATTTCTAAAGATTGGGAGAACTGAAGATGGGGAAGGAAAAAGAAGAAGAAGAAAGACGGAGATGGAGGACTGTGGTCGGGTCAGGATATGTTCGAAAATGGGGGAGGGAATTCCCGGAATTCAATAAGGGTCATTGAAAGAAAGGGAGGGAAGGGAAGAGAAGGGTAATTGTGGGAAGGTGAAATGTTTAAGGGTATTTATGACATTACGCCCCCCCTTTAAGTGGGAAGGGTAATTTAGTCCAACAGGAGACATTTTATGCAAAGTAAACTTCAATACCAGACAGTTTTGCAAGGAAAACAATGAGGAGACATTTTGCTCTTTCAAACTTCAAAGTGGACACTTTTGCAAGGGCCCCTTATTGTTTTTTAATAAATTAAAATATTGTATATAATCTATGATCTAAAATCCAAAAATTATTCTTTAAAAAAAATTCCCAAATTTATTATTTTAAAAAATAAATAATTTTTTTTTTAATTACAACTTTCCAACTTTGCATGAGTATAAAATTCAAGTGGGTTAAGATGTTCGGTATTGTTTCTGTAAAAAAAACATATCAAGTTTTCCTTTTAATGCCTTGAAACTTGCACCTGTAAAGATGGTTAAACTTGCACCCGTATTAATCATTTTATTTTTTCTAAAATACATCTGTTTAATCATTAATAAATTATATATAATAGTTATGTATGAATGTATAATAATAATGGCTAATTGCACAAACACCTGTTTTCAGTCTAAAATTTAGAGTTATTGGATGTCAAAGTCTAAAAAACCTGTTTTCTGTATCTATCCTTGCAAAGGAAGGAGTAGTGATGAAAGAAGCACCTGCTAGGTTTCTCTTTCCGAAATTGACCCCCTTGGAATTAAACAATCTACCAAGATTCTACCCAAGTAGACATAAAGTGGAAGGCCCGTCTTGAAAACGTTGGAGCTGTCTTATTGTGGCATCAGTGACACTGACGAGGAGGGCCAAATGCAACAACCTTTTTTTCTCTCCTTGGTCGAAGAGGTATGAGAATAAGACCCTTTTTTTTCTTCTTTAGTTAGTAATTTCTCTATTTAAATCTATATGAAAATTGTTTTATATATGGTCTTTGAAATTATTTACTTTGCTTCTTATGATTTGATTGATTGCTAGGCCTTCCCCTGTTTAGAGGAATTGATATTAGTTGGAAAAAATGTCACGATGCTGTGGCAATGCCAGTTTCCAGAATCTCTCTTTGACACACTTAAAATTCTTGTAGTCTCAAATGATGAATCCACAGTTTTTCCATTTGGTATCATTCAAAGATGTCAGAATCTGGAAAATCTTTCACTTTATATAAGTTCATACAAAGAGATATTTCCCCATGGAGAGGACCAAACACGTGTTAGAAAAATATGTTTCAAAATGAAATAGTGTACCTTTATCTGTTGAAGTTCGCTGTCACTGTGAAATTAGTTAAACCAAATTGTTGTCTGTAGAAAACAAAAATCACTGCAGCAATATAAAATGTGGGCTTCAAGACACGTTACAAAAGTCGCTTTCCTTAAGACACTATTTGCCCCCCAACCAACTGAGTAATGCACTGGGTTATGCAAATGTACCTCCAAGATACAATGAAGCCTCAATTGTTTAATATCGTTGTGCACTAACGATTTAAACTACGAACACTATTGATAACAAACCCGCTAAAAGACAATATTCTGTTACTGCAGTTTAACAGAATATTGGTAATTTTATGCAAGAAAAATAATTAATAAATTAAAGAAATTAAATGAGAAGAATGAAAGGAGAAGACAGAGCAATTTTCAAGTAAACTGGTTATCTTTCTGATGATTTTGCAAGTGGTGTACATGGTCCTATTTATAGAGTGTTATGCACCCTTTCACCAATCATTACAATTTTTCATAGACCATTACAAATAATGTCTGTTGAATTTAATCTAACACACAAACATCTCTGTGTGAAAGTTACATCTCTTTGTAAGGTTGTATCTATTCATACAAAAAATACAATCAACACCACTTTGGAAAGTTGCATCATTTCCATTCAAATTTAATTTGAAAATTCTCTAACAATCCTCCACCATTTTCTAAATAAATTTGAAAATGTTTTGCACAGGCTTGGAAATTGTATGCACAGATGAAGGTGTCTTTTAATTGAACCTTTCACTTAGCGAAACACGTCAAAGTTAGTCAAGGTGGCATGGTAGGCAAGCTTTGAACCAGCGACCTTATCTGACTAACTGAATATGTCTCACACATAATCTTTCAATATCTCAAGTGTTCAAAAATTGTTGACGCGTGTAAAGGCCTTGCGTCTATATCTTGGATTTTCATGAACGCTTTAGTAATCAGCCAAATTACATAGAGGACGGCACCATCCTCGACACTCATATAGGTAGACGTTATCGGAAATGTCCCTGTAAAAAATCACAACAAAAATTTGTTATAAGTCTATTAAAAGCTTAAAAAGCTTATCCTTCCTAGTACATACAGGTACCAAACACTTTTACCTCTGGGACGTATATATAAATTTTATAGTGCTTGCAATCACAGCATATGATGTACTTTGCTCATTGAACCCAAGATCTTGATGTTTCAAGTGTTGGGTTGAGTTTCCATCATTGGTGATATTTAAATGATGGCTTCAGTCCCATCTCCTTTGAAGTTTTAGATACCAAATCCCTTGTGAGTCCTTTTGTAAAAGGGTCTGTCAGATTTTGACTTGATCTAACAAAATCAATGGTGATTACACTATCTGTGAGCAACTGTCTCACATAACTATGTCTTAGACTAATATGCCTAGACTTGCCATTGTACATTTGGCTGTATGTTTTTGAAAAAGTTGCCTCACTATCACAGTGGATAGATATTGGAGGCATTGGTTTTGGCCACAATGGAATTTCTATTATTAAATTCATTAACCATTCTACCTCTTTGCTACATGATGCCAATGCAATAAACTCAACAGCCATGGTGGAATATGCTATACAAGTTTCCTTTTTGGAACCCCAAGAGATTGCTCCTCCACCAAGCGTAAAAATCCATCCACTTGTGGATGTATGATCGTGTTTATCAGTGATCCAACTGGCATCAGTAAATCCTTCCAAAACTGAAGGATATCCGGAATAATGTATACCGTAGTCAGTAGTATACTTCAAATACTTCAAAATCCTATACAATGCATGCCAGTGTAATTGACTAGGATTATTGGTATACCTATTCAGCCTTCCTACAGCAAAGGCAATATCAGGCCTAGTACATGTCATGGCATACATAAGACACCCTATGACATGAGCATATTCTAACTATGATATTACTCTCCCAGTGTTAGGGTATAGCCTTATGTTTGTATCATATGGCGTTGATACTGGCTTACTATCGAAATGTTTGAACTTCGTTAATATTTTCTCAATATAATGTGATTGGGTCAGTATTAAGCCATCATCCTTTCGTATGATTTTTATACCCAAAATCACATCAGCAAGCCCCATGTCTTTCATGTCAAAGTTTGATGACAATAGTGATTTTGTAAGTTCAATGCTCACACTATTAGTTCCAAATATTAACATGTCATCAACATAAAGACATATAATTACACCTTTGTTTCTGTTGAATCTACTGTATACACATTTGTCAAATTCATGAATTCGGAAACCATTTGAAACAATAACTTTATCGAATTTTTCATGCCATTGCTTCGGAGCTTGTTTAAGGCCATACAAAGATTTGACAAGTTTACAAACCTTATGTTCTTGTCTAGGCACTACAAACCTTTCAGGTTGCCTCATATAAATTTCCTCATCCAATTCTTCATTGAGGAAAGCAGTTTTTACATCCATTTGATGTATTTCAAGACGATAAATTAAAGCTAATGCAATCAAAGTTCTAATAGTAGCAATTCTCTCAACGGGTGAATACGTGTCAAAATAATTAAGGCCTTCCCTTCTAGTAAAGCCCTTTGCTACTAATCTTGCCTTGAACTTATTAATAGTTCCATCGACATTTATTTTCTTTTTGAAGATCCATATACAACCAATTGGTTTAGACTCAGGTGGTAGGTCAACCAATTTCCAAGTTTTATTTCCCATGATAGATTCCATTTCATCATTGATAGCCTCTTTCCAAAAGGCAACGTCTTGTGACTTCATTGCTTCCTCAAAAGTGAGGGAATCTGAATCAATTGCTGGCAAAATCTCAATTTGCCTTACATGTACATCTCTAGTTCCTTCAACCAGATATACAATGAAGTCCGGGCCAAAGGATTTTTCTTTCCTTACTCTTTTGCTTCTCCGTATATCAGGAGGATCCTCTGTGACAGTTCGTTTTGATATTTTCACTGTCTCTACAGGTGTATTATAATTTACATTATTAGGTATAATAGTGAATCTAGTTTCATAAAATATGGCGTCTCTAGATTCTATAACAGTATTCACTTCAACAGAATTATTAGGTTCAGTAACTAAAAACCTATATGATTTACTGTGTTCTGCATAACCTATGAATATGCACTCTACACCTTTTTAACCTAATTTCTTTATCTTAGGTTCTGGAAGTCTAACTATGGCTCTACAGCCCTAAACTCTAAGATAAGAAAGATGTTTTCTTTTCTTCCAAAGTTCATATGGCGTAATTTTTGTTTTCTTATTAGGCATTCTATTTAAAATATGGCATGCAATTAACAAGGCTTATCCCCAGAAACCTTTACTTAAACCAGAGTTAGTGAGCATTGCATTAACCATCTCAATGAGTGTCCTATTCTTTTTCTCTGCTACACCATTTTGTTATGGTGTGTATGCAGTGGATGTTTCATGCACAATACCAACATTTTCACAAAAATCAGGAAATTGATATTCACCTCCTTTATTACTTCTAAGAGTTTTAATCTTAACATCATTTGCATTCTCTACTTCAGTCTTATAAATTTTAAATTTATTTAAGACTTCTTCTTTAGAACGTAGCAAATACACATAACAATACTTAGAGTAATCATCAATGAAAGTTACAAAATACTTCTTTCCTCCTCTAGTAGGGTTGCTATGCATATCACATACATCACTATGTATTAACTGCAATAAAGTAGATGTTCTATCAAGTTTAGGAAATGGTGTTTTACTTATCTTGGTTTGTGCACATACTTACATCTTTCATACATATCATTATTAAAATTTGGAATCAAATTTAAACTAGACATGTCACATAATCATTTAGTGTTAACATGGCCTAAACGATTATGCCATAAAGACAAAGTACATGAGTCAATCACAGTAGCGGAAGAAGAACTTATTTTATTAATAACATTTAGCTTGAACATGCCTTCATACAAGTATCCTTTCCCTACAAACACTCCTCCTTTGGTCAGTACAAAATTATTTGACTCAAATACAAGTTTGAAGTCATGTTTGTTCAAAAGGCTTCCAGACACAAGATTCTTTCTAACTTCAGGAACATGACATACATCAGTGAGAGTCAAGATCTTCCCAGAAGTAAACTCTATCTGCACATTGCCTTTTCCTTTAATAGTAGTAGTGGAGGAATTACCCATGTAGAGTATATTTCCATCATCTACTTTTTCATAAGTAGTAAAAAGGCTTCGATCTTTGCAAACATGTCTTGTAGCACCTGAATCTATCCATCATACAGTATCATCCTCGAGAGTATTGATCTCGGATATCATGGCCATAAAATTTGAGGTATTTTCCTCTTTTTTCTTCTTGAGAAGATGGCATTCTCTCTTGAAGTGGCCAGGCTTGCCGCAGTGGTGGCATGAACCCTTCTTTTTTTGAACTTTGATTCTTCTTTGAATCAAATTTTCGCTTCTTGTTCTTGGAGTGTTGAGGAACCTGCTTAGCCTCTTTCCCTTCCTCCACCATATGAACCTTAGAGGATGAATTGACCTATTCATCAACAGAATTAATTCTATATTCCTCCTCTATGAGAAGGTGTTGGCCTAACTCTTCCAGAGTAACATCCTCTTTTTTGTGTTTAAGACTTCTTTTGTAGTCTTTCCAAGAGGGAGGGAGTTTATCAATAATGGTAGAAACAATAACAAATTCATCCATATTCATTTTGTGTTGGCTAAACTGATTTAAAATGTGTCTAATTTCATGAAATTGTTCAACCACACGTCTGTTATCTACCATTTTATAATCAAAAAATTTGGAGGCCAAGAATTTCTTACTTGTAGCATCTTCTACCATATACTTTGCCTCAAGAGAATCCCAAATTTCTTTTGCAATAGCCACGTTGTGATATTGATCAAAAAGAGCATCGGACATTGCATTGCAAATGTGACCCTTGCAAATATAATAATATTGCTCCCACTTGCGACACTGACGGATCTGTGCCATGGTTTCATCATCATGTTCGACCGGCTTTGGTGTTGTCAATACATACACCACATTCAGTGTTGACAGGAGAAAATGCAACTTCTTTTGCCAACGAATAAAATTGCTACCATCAAAATGGTCCAATTTCACAAAGTCCACAACGAACTCTCGTAGAGAATTTGTAGGTGCCATCGTAGTGGCAAAAAATAGTGTCTTAAGATTGTTAGAAAAATATGTTTCAAAATGAAATAGTGTACCTTTATCTGTTGAAGTTCGCTGTCACTGTGAAATTAGTTGAACCAAATTGTTGTCTATAGAAAACAAAAATCACTGCAGTAATATAAAATATGGGCTTCAAGGCACGTTACAAAAGTCGCTTTCCTTAAGACACTATTTGCCCCCAACCAACTGAGTGATGCACCGGGTTATGCAAATGTGTCTCTAAGATACAATGAAGCCTCAATTATTTAATATCGTTGTGCATTAACGATTTAAACCACGAACACTATTGATAACAAACCCGCCAAGAGACAATATTCTGTTACTGCAGTTTAACAAAATATTGGTAATTTTATGCAAGAAAAATAATGAATAAATTAAAGAAATTAAAGAAATTAAATAAGAAGAATGAAAGGAGAAGACAGAGCAATTTTCAAGTAAACTGGTTATCTTTCTGATGATTTTGCAAGTGGTGTACATGGTCCTATTTATAGAGTGTTATGCACCCTTTCTCCAATCATTATAATTTTTCACAGACCATTACAAATAGTGTCTGTTGAATTTAATCTAACACACTAACATCTCCGTGTGAAAGTTACATTTCTTTATAAGGTTGTATATGTTCATACAAAAAATACAATCAACACCACTTTGGAAAGTTGCATCCTTTCCATTCAAATTTAATTTGAAAATTCTCTAACAACACGGACAAAAATAAAAACATTAAATCTTTTCAGCCTTAAGGATTTGAAATACATATGGAAACATAACTCCAATTTAGACAATTACTCAAAATCTTCAAGTTCTGAATGTAAAGGAGTGCTACAGTTTGATCAATCTAATGCCACTTCCAACTTCTTTCCAAAATCCTTCAACTTCTTTCCTGAATCTAACATCTCTGGAAGCTATGAGTTGTAATAGTTTGATAAAAATTGGAACATCCTCAGTAGCCAAAAGCCTGATGCAACTCACTGAAATGTGGATATGCTCCTGTGAAAAGATTACAGAAGTGATAGGAAATCATGGAGATGCAATAGAGGATGAAATTATTTTCAGAAATTTGAAGAGTTTGATGCTTGAAGATTTACCAAGTCTCACAAGTTTCTGCTCTTGGAATTTCACCTTAAAATTCCCATCTTTAGAAAGTTTGTCTGTGCTCTATTGCCCGAATATGAAGATTTTCTCTCAGAGAGACTTAACCACGCAAGAGTTACAAAAAGTCAATTTTTTTTATTTATTTTTTTTGGGAACAGACAATTTTATTAACACCAACTGGCAAAATAAAGAACACAAGCACAAGGAGGCCTGCTGACAAGGCCACACAAAACAGCAAAAACAAAAGCCAACCAAAAAATATAGGACACATAGCCCCCACCCCCAGCCAAGCAACCCCAACCAGAATCCACAGACAAACCCCAAGAACCAGCAAAACACTCAAAAAACACTCCACACTATATTCTTCCCATCAAAAGCCAAACCCCTTTTAGCTAAACCATCAGCCACCGAATTTGAAGCTCTCGGAACGAAACTCAATGATGGATTATTAAGTAGCCACAAAGACACACGAATGTCATACATAAAGTCAAAATTGACTCTAAATCGGTTGAACTCCGTTCAGACTTTGATCTTAACACGGTCATACAACAGCCAACAAAAAAGCGATACACATTGATTCACTAAGCTAAACAATATCTAGTACTTTTCCACAGATTTATATTTATACAATTTCTACTTGTACCTGTAATATGTTTTGTTTTGCTACAGATTTCCGCAAAAGACAATGGTGCTTCTTCTAGTCACCATTTGGAGTAAATACCCTTTTGTATAGATTATGAGACATTGGACCTTGCTCATGTTTTTCATATTGAAGTCAGATGTGGGAGGTTCTTCTTTCTATATGTGTTGTGTTTTGCTGCTTTTGAAGTGTTGCACTGTGATAAAAGCTTCTATGACTATTTCTTGTGGTTGTACTGTGATAAAAACTTATCATGCACTGCTTTTGTGTACTCGTTTTCATGAACTTCTATGACTGTTTCTTGTAGTTGTACTGTGATAAAAACTTATTTACAATATTGTTTTCTCTCAAAGTTAATGTTAGATTTATATAGATAAATTCATGGACTTGTTAGTAGAATATGGAGGAGTGAAAACATTTTGTGTGTAGTTTGAGACATTGTGCCTTGCTCATGGTTTTCATGTTGAAGTTGGATGTAATTGGATTGTTATACTTTAGCTTCATTCATCTGATGTACTCATTTACAATATTGTTTTTCTACAGAATGCTTTTAGAATGCTAATTTCCACAAAATACAATGGTGCTTCTTCTAGTCACCATCCGGAGTGAAGACCATTTTGTACATATTGTGAGACATTGGACCTTGCTCATGGTTTTCATGTTGAAGTCAGATGTAATTTCACTGTTATGCTTTAGCTTCATTCATATGATGTTGCTGCTTCTGAAGTGTTGAAGCTCATGAACTTCTATGGATAACTATTTATGGACTCGGTTGTATTTTTTTTTATAGAAAGAAAACAAAACAAGCAGAAACAACCTACCCAGGACAATCGTCCCGGACATACCGCTCCATATGGAGGGTAAGAATCAATCCAAAAACGGTCATCAACAAGAGACAAAGCCATTCTGGAAAGATAGTGTGCGACAACATTCACATTTCTATAAGCAAAAACAACCATAGAACCATTAAAAGACCGCAAAAGGTCTTTAATATCAGCAATAACCAGACCAATCTCAGATGAAACATGAGACACTGAGTTAATTAAATTGACTACCTCATGCGCATCCGACTCAATAACCAAAGGTAGCAGACCCGAATCCTTAGCAAACTACATCCCACGCAAAATTGCCATAGCTTCAGCAACAGGAGGGGAGAAATCTGCCGCAATCCTTTGGCCACAGGAAGCCATAACCAAACCCGAGGAGTCCCTAATCACCATGCCCAAACCCACATAATGCTCATGAGTATTAATGGCAGCATCAGTATTTAATTTTAAAAAACCAACTTCAGGAGGTCGCCACCTATCCTCACGTTGACTGGTATGAACCCTCTGAGTAACAGGAACAAAATTTGCCTCATAGAACTCAGCAAGAAATACCTTAGCCCAAAACCACATTCGCAACATCCTGGTGACCAGCACCATGCACCAACTGATTCCGCAAATACCACACACGCTAAAAAATAACACATAAAAGCTCCACCTCTTTATTCCCAAGAACCTTAGAGCAGTAAAAAAAGAAATCTTGGAAACTTGCAGATAAACTATAGCTAAAACCTTGCAACAATCCATACCTGGACCTCACAATCTTTAAACTCGAACAGCCCCATAAAGCGTGTATAGTGGTCTCGAAAGAGCTGGAACAAACTGGACACATACCATTAACCGGAACCTTCCTTCTTGCGAGATTTACTTGAGTCAGCAGCCAGTCGCGGGAGGACTTCCATAAGAAGATTTTGATTTTCGTAGGCAAACAAAGCCCCCATAAATATTTCCAGCAAAAATTAGACTAAGATTAGAAGTAGATTGAGATATATCTGTAGACAAATCTACTATATAGCCACTCTTTACAGTATAATTACCATCCTTTGTAAAGTACCAACAAAAAGAATCCTCCCTCTGGCTAATGCTACACAGAATTGATAAAATCACTTGGGCATCATCCACCGAAAAGAGGTCTCGGATAAGAGGATCATTCCATTCACCGAAAGGCCTCCGTAACTGTCTTACCAACCAAATTGCAGGCTGAACTTGAGGGGAAAAAACTTGAAAGGTACTTGGGCGAGGCAACCACCGGTCCGAATAAATGGCCACAGCAGACCCAGTCCCAATACACCATCTAGTCCCCTTTTCTAGCAACCCACGGCTCCAACAAAGGCTCTTCAACAGACAAATCCCCTAGAAGAGCTATCAGCTTTCATGAATGACGAGGTAGGGAAATAACAGCCTTTAACAACTCTAGCTGCAAGAGATTGTGGACACGTTTCCAGCCTCCACCCCTGTTTTGCCAACAATGCCTGATTAAAACTTGAAATATTCCGAAAACCCAAACCTCCATCATCCTTCCCCTCACAAAGTTTATCCCACGAAGCCCAGTGAATCTTCCTAGCAGCCTCCGTACTACCCCACCAAAACCTATTAAACATACCATGAATATCCAAAACCAGATTCTTAGGCAGCCGAAAAAGACTCATAGAGTAGGCCGGGATGGCTTGAAGGACGGCCTTAATTAGGACCTCCTTCCCCCCCTACCGAAAGCATTTTACTTTTCCACCCATAAATCTTCTTCCAAATTCGATCCTTAATATTCTCAAACACCTGTTTTTTATTCTTACCAATAAAACCTAGGATGCCAAGATAACGTTCGTGACATTTAACAAGCCGAACCCCAAGGATTATCGCCAACCGATGCCCTTCCTCACCAGAAATCGACTTACCCACACACAAATTGGATTTATCATAATTTATCAGCTGACCAGAAGCTCTAGAATATGTATCAAGAATTCTACGGACCTCCAGGCATTCTGTAGACGTGGCTCTTGAAAAAAGGAGACTATCGTCCCGCAAAAAATAAATGCGAAATAACTGGCCCTGTAACCCCACAATGAAAACCCTTATAAACATTCCGAGACACTACCGCTTGAATCATTCCTGACAGGCCCTCAGACACAAGCAAATACAAATAAGGCGACAAAGGGTCCCCTTGCCGAAGGCCTCTCGATGGCACCACAGATCTACAAACCCTACCATTGATAAGAAAAGAAAAAGACACAGTTTCAACACATCCCATAATCAGCCGAATCCACCTATCCAGAAATCCAAGCTTCCACATCACCTTTGACAGAAAATTCCATTCTACCCGGTCATACGCTTTAGACATATCCAACTTCTATGCGAGCGACCCTTTTTCCCACTTCTTCGTCCTTAAAGCATGAAGGCATTCATGTCCTATTATAGCATTATCAGTAATAAGCCTCCTGGGGACAAAAGCACTATGTGCCTCAGAAATAACTTCACCAAGAACAACACACAATCTATTAGCCAACACCTTAGACACTATCTTGTAAATTACGTTGCAAAGGCTAATAGGTTGGAAATCAGAGGTACGATCAGCTGCTTTCTTCTTTGGAATTAAACAAACCAACGTCCCATTAATCCTCCTAACTGAATCCCCATTATTCAAACAATTCAAAATTGCCGCAGTCACACCATCACCTACCAAATCCCATTATTTTTGATAGAAAAGAGTCTGGAAACCATCTGGACCAGGTGACTTAGTAGGAGCCATATCAAAGATTGCACGACGTACCTCCTCTGAAGTGTACGGCAGAACTAGAAAGCTACTAGACTGTTGAGATAGCCTAAGTTGCAAAGAGTCCAGAACCTCTGTTTCATCCTCAACATGTATCGCACCAGCTGTGAAGAGAGCAGAAAAATACTTGGTAACCACCCCCTCCACCTCACGATCCCCCTCCCGCCAAACCCAACTATCATCAAATAAACCTTCTATCACATTTCGAGCTCTTCTAGAAGAAGCTTTCCAGTGAAAAAACCTTGTGTTACGATCCCCTTCTCTCAACCATTCAACTCTTGCACGTTGCTTCCAATACCCCTCCTCAACCTCCAGTAAATTATCAAGTTGATGTTCAAGTTTACGAATCACCTCCTACGATCCATGCCTAATATTTACAGATTCGTAATCCAAAAATTCTTTAGCCTTTTTAATTTCAGGCCTCATTGCCATCCTATTTCTTGCATTCCATTTTCCTAATTGCCTACCACAATTTGAAATAGCCGCAATAACCCTACCCATAGCCTCTGACTCGTTGGAAAGAATCCAACTCCTGTCTACCATCACACGACACTCCTCCCGATTAGTCCAGCAAGCCTCAAAATGAAACCTCCTTCGAGAACGCCCATCAAAACCAGGACACTGATCAGAAACCGACAGAACCTCCACCAAAATGGGTCTATGATCAGAATTCCAGAAGCCAAGGTGCCTCACAAAAGATTTAGGAAACATATGCTGCCGCTCCAAACACCGAAAACCACGGTCAAGCCTTTCTTGAACCAAAGCTGTCCCATCTCTCCTATTACTCCAAGTAAAGCGTGGGCCTCTAAACCCCAAATCCTCTATTTCACAAGAATCAACTGCCTCCCTAAAATTCTCAATCATACGTCGCAAACGCGGTGGCCCTCCACACTTCTCATCAAAACTCAGGATTTCATTAAAGTTCCCTACACAGAGCCAAGGCAAAGAAGACATTCCTCGCAACCGCCGAAGCAAGGTCCACGCGTAGCGACGTTGCTCCGGGTCAGGATTACCATAAAATCCTGTCATACGCCACACCTTAGAATTATGATAAGTAATCTTGACATCAATATGATACCTCGAGAAGGATATCATGTCAACAACGATATCATGTCAACAACAATATCATCCGACCAAAAGAAACATAAGCCACCACTCCTCCCAACCGATTCCACCACCAATTTCCCAACATAACCTAAATGAACTCGTAACCTTTCCATTGCTTGTAACCCAATTTTGTCTCCATAAGAAACAACGCATTCGGACTCGTCTCCCGGTTCAAATTATGCAGGACACAAGCCGCCCGAGGACTACCCAACCCCCGGGCATTCCAAACTAGGATCCTTATAGCTTCCGGTCGGCCGGTTGAGACCTGGCCGTCGATATCCGAGAATTATTAGCAACTCCCTTAACTGAAAACTTTTGTTTCTTCCCCGCATTACAACTGGCAGAAAAGCCATTAGAAACAGATTGTTGATCCCCATGAGCTACGTCAACAATCCTTTACCCTCTCCCTACTTCCACTTCCGGTTCCAATAACCCCCTACCATGGCCGCTTCCTCTAGCTAATCGCTTCCAACGACCTCCCCCGCCTCGAGTAGAAGAATTCCCTAACTCACTAATTTTCTGATCTAACTCGCTCACTACAACTTGAGCCGATCTAGAAATGTCTTCAACCCCTTTATCACACACTTGATCCATAGTTGTATTGATATCTACATAAGATGCAAGTTTATTTAATGCTTACATTAATTCTCTCTCTCCAAGTTATAATGTTACATTTATATGGATAACTATTTATCGACTTAAGTTGTAGGCCCGTTGGCCAACTGTTCCGGCTACTAGAAATCATTGGGATTCCATTTGAGCCACAAACCCACCAAGTGAAAGATGGTAAGAATGTGAATACTAAACAAGAAGGTTATGCTCGGGGAACGTAAACAGGTCAATTACAATACACCAAAATCGAAACTTGATTTCAGATAGTTTATGTGCTAGAGGAATGACCTTTAGGGCTGCAAATCAAACAAAGTTGAATTCCAATATGATATAAATACTCAATCAATTCATCAGTTACATTGATTAAATATATTACACTTCAACTTGAATGCAGATGTTGGTAGAAGGAAAACACGAAAACACAACTTAAGCTCCGCTGTATACAATCATATAAACTGAAATCTGCTTACACGTTTGCATTACAACAATTAAAAATCAGACTGCTGCTTTCTCATTACATTATCATACTTCCTCATTTTTCCATGCAAAGTACCAACAGGGCAACAGATAAATAAATACAACATCAAAAGTCTAGGCCACTACACGTAACCAAATAAATAGAGCTTTTAAATTGACTACGACTACAAACTAAGATTAAACCCGGCTTCATATTTATACCTATAAACGTCACAGCAGCACGACTCTTCCGGTCATTATCATTCTCATTTTTTTCATAGCCGAGGCTTAAATTGTCTAAACTACATATGCAAAAATATAGAAACACGTAATTATTCAATAAGGAGATTGCTAGAAACAAATTGAAATACAACTTGAAATATACATAACAGAACCCTCCTAGCACATAGGTTGTCTCTGGCTGCTCCTAAGATAATAACTTCTCAACAAACTGCATTTTTTACAATATCTTGTAAATCATGAGATTATATAATGAGTGATGTGATATTGACACCTCACGTGCCCACATCATTTGGAAAAGAATTTGGGAAAAAATTTAAGAAGTCTAGCATTACTCTTTTAATAATAATAATAATAATAATAAAAGTAATGCTAGACGTCCCAAATTAATTTTTTCCCCAAATCTTTTTCTAAATGATGTGACACGTGATGTGTCAACATCATGTTAACTTCTTAATTGTTATATAATCTCATGATTTGTAAGATGTTAACACCTCATGTACCACATTATTTAGGGAAAAAAAATTGGGATGTCTAGCATTAGAGTAATAAATAAATCAATTCACTTTAGAAATGAATATTTTGGTCTTAATTTTTATTTTTATATTTTTGTAAGATAAATATTTTTATAATTGTTTCGGTTCAAACTTAGAATTGTTACCTAGGTAGAATTTTTTTGGTTTACACCATCCGGTTTCCGGGTGGGGCGGATCCACCATACGGTGCAATCAGCCCAGACCACACCCTGACTAATCCGGACTCGCACCGGGCGGCCCACTAAGGGGTAAAGTGCTCCCAATATGTGTAGCTCCGTTCACAAGGGGAGTTGAACCCACGACCTTACTTAAGGGATGAGAGCACCGAACCTAGGTAGAATTTTAATTGTCTCATAATAAGCAAAAGAGTATTCCCAACTTCACTTGCTGCTTATGTGTTACGCCCAATTCAATTCAAACCAAATTTGATTTGGCCTAAAATTTCAAAAAATTTAGTTTTAATCATAAATTTCACTAATGACCGAAAGCTTGGATGGTTTAAAATCCTATCATCTACAAGACAAGCTCGGTCTCTTAAGTGTATAAATTCAAAAATGGGTGATTGAATCCTACGCAACTCTAATTTTGCAGGATTCTATAAATCTTGCATCCTTAGATGGATCAATTCTAGATATCTTTGTAGATATACAAGATTCTGAATTTAATATCTCCTTTCATGTACTTACTCAAGTATCATCATACCAATAATGATGATTATAGTAATTATAACATCACGAGTCCATACAGTAAACACAAGCAAGATTAAAACTAAAGGGACATGACTTCTAGTGTAAGATAACAATGTAGCAGTAACAATGTTAGTATATATGGTTAGTGAAGAGGCTAACATTGTGCTATAAATTGTGTTATGAATGGTAAGGGTTTGATAAGCGCTACCCATTATGTTAATCTTCGGAACCGAAGGTTTATTTGAATAAAAAAACAAAACCAATGACTATGAGTTCATGAAAACTTAGTTATCCAAGCAGATTAGACAGAAACATATAGACATACTTATATCATGACATCGTAAAAGTAGTAGCAAATATCAACTAATACTTAAAATTTAAGTCTTAAATCATGTGATATAAAAATTTAAAAAATTAAAAATAAAAAAATAATAAAAAAAAAAAAAGATCACCACATCTAATTCAACCAAGACCATCACAGAAAGATCCCCACAATTTGATAGCATCTAAGCACATTGTCTTTATCTTTAAAAGGATTTATTAAAGTCTCATCAGGACTACCAATAACTGCCCAAATCGAGAGAATCAAATGGAAAAACAGCACCCATTAGTGAATATATCGATCAAAATAGCAGCAGAAAAGAGAAGGTCAAACTTCAAAGAGGGAGATTATTTTCCTCTCTGGTTAGAGATGGAGCACCTGTTCCATCTCTGGTCGCTCCATCTGTGATGAAGAGATGGAGAGTTTATTTTTTAAATAATTTTGTGGAGTTGAATCTTTGATAAAGATTTTATCAATTATCACATTGGATATTATTCGTGATGGAAAGAGATGGAGAAATGTTTTTTCAGTTGAAAAAAATACGTACCAATCTCGTCGGTTCCTACATGTGTTACGGCACTTTATAATACGTACCAATCTTGTCGGTTCCATTATCTTAAGTTTCTAAATCTAACGATCATTGGCAAAAACTGCTATATTTATAAAAGGGATCAAACATGTGGAAGCTTTTTCAAATGTTAACAAGAAACCACTTTTGAGAACCAATTAGCTAGTAATTAAAATAGCATTAGATATAATGCATTTGTTGATGTTTCTCCTGATGATTACGTCCAACTATACATTGATTTGCAATTGAACCCAAAATTCCTTACAATATTCAAATTCTGTGAATGAATTTGAGTGATAATTGAACATAAGAACAACATCACTCCATCTTATTATAAAGAGAACCGAAAGTTGGTCTCAAACTTGGTTGTTTCAAATTCCGATCCTTTGGTTTGCCCACTTGCACTTATCTTCTGAAGCATTGCAAGTGCTTCTTCACATTCTTCACGTTCATGGTGCAACGGTTTTCCATACGACATACGTAACAGTAACACACTTCGCACTACATTTCATTTCAAATTATAACAATATAACATTATTATAAATTATAAGTAGAACCTTCATGTGGTCTCCACTCCATGGAGTGACCAGGTGCTTATGGTATTCAAAACGTTATACCATAGAATCTCCTCTCTTCGCATTGGAAATTTAGAAGGAACATTTATCAGCATTACCAAGAATATCACATGCAGTCAATTGAAAAATCAATTGCAGTCACTTGTATGTAGGCATAACAGTCATTAAAGAAAAAAGTGTTAAGTACAACACAAGTATCGCATGCAGTCACTTAAGTTGATGTCACTTTTTGCGTCTTGAGCTTACCAAGCATTCATCACCCATCTTTCAACTGTTTTTGCACATAGAAAAGTCCTAAAAATAGTAGGCCACTATGAAAACAAGTAGAAATATAGGACAAAAATATGTGCATAGATGGACTTGAAAGTGGAAATTTAAGACGAACAAATATGTTCACGTTTTTCAGATGATGAGCAGGCTAGCTAAAGTCAAGCATACCTGCAACTCAATCGCCTTCTTGGAACTGTATCCCCGCGTAGAGGTGGCTGTTTCTCGATGTTGCAGTAACAACAAGCTGTATCGCAGTCATTATTGCACCCTACAAAAGAAGAAAAAAGTCAGTCTATTTCCAGTATGCGTACCACAGTAATCAGGTCAAGACAGGTTTTGGTTACATCACCTCTTACATTAACATACAGAGATGGCTCAAGGTCAAGGTCCAATGTGTTTATGAGAAAAGAAAACTGACTGCTTCCCCGAACAAAGTTGGTACCAACTTTAGTCGGGATCTGTTTAAATAGGCTTGTTCACTACCCAAGTATATGATATGAGAGACCTAACCCAATATGATATGCTTCAGAAACTTTACTCCTCTTTTATACATGTTAGTGCAAAACTGAACTAAAATACAATTGCCAAAAGTTAATCCACAAGTCTAGCAAGTTTTCAGCGAGTCTGATCGAAGACAACTGAAGGAAAGACATCACTCCCAAACTCAAAAGTTATAGAATGATGCTAAATCCGAGCATTGTCAGAAGACCAGTGCCACAAATTAAAACAGGAGAAAAAAAATACTCAAGGATAGGCTAACCACTTGATCCAGGTAACTAGAATGAGAAAGAGATAAGTCCACTTGCAAAAGTAGTTAATACATACTAAATACAATAAATCCTCTTTCCATGACCAGTTTATGAAACTGCAAATGGACAGCAAGACACTCCTATGCCCCTTAACAACAAATCTATAGGGTGAGCTAATCGTGATGCAACTTTTTTTCTCTTCTTTAGGTATTAATAACAAGCAAAGCCAAGCTAAGCCCTTGTGTCATACAGCAGCAACTAGCTTTCCGATGCCAAGGCTCTGTATGAGCAGAGCAGGAGTAACAGTTCATTGCAATTCTGGTGATAGAGCAACAATTTTCTAGCAGATGAACAAAGAGAGAGTTGGAATATTTTCTAAACTGATGACTATGAGCCTATCCAATGATGGCATTAGTTAAAGACTGCAGGATATAGTAATGTAAAACATAATACACTATATCACACAGCAATCATCCCTCTTAATAAGAGTATTCAGTTATCCAACACAAAATGACTGAGTTCCCATGAACCACTCGTGATCAATCATCCATTGGGGACAACAAAACAGAATAATTTCTAACAAGATATAGCTTATGATTCCAATATCACAGCAAATATATTGGAACTCATAATAAACGACTGAGTTGCTAGCTCTAATTGCACAAATGCACCTTATTCTAAGAGGTCATGGCAAGATAGACACCCTTAAAAGTCATTTGTACTAAGATTAAAAGCTCACAAGACTATGGGCATCATCATTCCACAACACTTTTTTACACAACAAAATAATATTGTATAGAGTTTACAGAGAAGACATAGGAACTAAAGTCGAAAAAATGAATCCAGCAATGACCTACCCATACAGTACACGATATCTACAACTATAGAGAAACTAGTTTATGTAGATAATAACTAAACAAATAGTTGACTTGACAGAAAAATAGGAATTTTTCTACAGAGGAGTTGTCATAATTATGAACTTATATCCTACACACATATTGGCAAGTTTGAGTGTGCTATATTTTTTCCCTTTTTCGCTTATAAAATATAATTAAGTAAACTGCACATAACCAAAAGAAAAGAAAAGAAACTTATAAAGAAACACAAAGCTCAAGCTTATTGTAGAAATCTCTCTATTAGCATTATCATCGCCTACGGTGTAAATTCTATAGTTGATGATGTTCTATATTGTTAAAAAAAAAATTGATAGTGTGTTCTACAAGACTGCACAGCCTGCACTTCCTCTCAAAAGATTCACAATATGGGATGAGATAAACTTAAAACTTGGAACATTGGGGAAAATGATGAACTTATATCATGCACACATATTGGCCAAGAAAAAAGTAGCCGAGAACAACAGTCCTCTTTCCACTCCTATTTTATCCTTCTAAAACCGGGATCAATTAGGCAAGTACTCTTTCGTTTCAATATTCCAACACTAAAATCTCATTCATGTAATCATTTTTCTCCCTACTATACACTAATATATATTTTTAATTATTATAGGGTTAAGCTTTTTATGTGACTGGCACAATCCACAATTCAAGCTTTTGGTGTCTCTCAGTGTTCCCATCACAAAAGAACCAACTAATCTCTAATGCTAACCAGAGAACAAGTCAAGCTCAGCATATACAATTACTACATAGGCACAAAGATCGTCTTCCCTTACCTTGCAGAGATAAAAAAATTCAACATACATATTCTTTTTCTTTTCTTTTTTTTAATTTGATATAAATATAGTTATTTCATGTAAAACCTTAGAATTCAAATCCTATCATCACTAAACATCAATTTCATTTAATTATTCTTGTATGGCAAGCTAATGGATTTATGAAAATTGATTCCATGCACATAAATTACAAAGCAATTAAACCTTCAAGCATTGAGTCTATTAGGCAACCAAAAGAGAACCTCTAAATATTAATAAACCAATACCCAAAAAAGAACATTCCATTTAGTGTAAAAATATTTGATTAATTCCATGCCAATAAATTATAAGACAAAGAAAACTTCAAATAGTACAACCTAAAAAGAACAACCACGTTTTAAGAAACCAGAATTAAGAGATACATACATGCCTTTTAAGATTTTGGTTATGCAAATGATTGGTTCTTAGTCTTATGATGCACCAACATAGCCAGACCAATGAAATAAACCATAAGTTAAAAATAAAAAATAAATAAATAAAATCCAAATTTTGAATTCAATCAATCCACCTTGTCTTTCATATAACATTTTTAGGAAAGAAAAATTCTATAACTAACGTGATATATCACTTAAAAGCAATTAGATAAAATATGAGGTCTCAGTACTACCAATTCAGAACATTATAAAGTCCAAATTCTTAGACCGGAGAATAAAAGCACCAGAATATCACTCCATATTAGGTCAAGCTAATGAAACATCATCCAAAGCTCAAGTATGACAATAAAAGTACATCATCAAGTATCTACTACAAAAATTAAAATGTCAACCAAAAATATATTCATTCAACTAAACAACGGAAACAACAAAGTTCAGGTCAGAATTGGCCAATATGGAACCTTATCAAACCAAAAAAAAAAACAGAATTTACAAGAGAAACAGCATAATGGGCAGCATGATGATTGATGAGCCACCATATTACACTGTGTTGGCACAAAACAAATAGACATATCTCTAACATTAGTCATACAAGACATTAAAATCATCCATCAACTCCTTGGGAATCAGACCATTTCAACTCTTAGTTCATCCATATCACCTAAATTATATGCTTCTTTGGCATTTTGTTTAATTAATCATTTTAATGAAAGATGTAAATATGCTAGCAAACCGACGGGATCCAAAATTGTCAACAAATTAAAATCTAAAGCTTGATGTCATTATAGAATGAACATTAGAAACATTGCCAAAAATAGAGATTTAAGCAAAAGATAAAAGCAGAACAGAAAGCTTTATTACGCCGGATGCAGTGAGCCCGGACTAACAAAGTCACGCCACGTGACATGGACATCCAATTACATGTGATTCCAATGTCAAATGCCATGATTTCAGTAGTTGGGCTTATTGAGCCCAGGGTACAGAAGCATTTCTCAAAGCTGAAATGGAATCAAACATGAGTAAAGAGTTCTCTATAAATGCAACCATTTGATGGTTTAATAGTTTCGTTCTTCATCTTTTTACTTTTCAAACACCAATTAGAAAGGGTGAAAACTTCATCCCCAATCATCTATAAGCAGAATTCTACCAGTTTGGTAGATATTCAAATACCAGTTCAGTACCATCCAAAACCCCATGACTCGGAGGTCTAAAAACGACCATAAGCGAACAAAGGAATGAATAAACATCATCAATAACCAGAAAATATAAATCCCCATACATTTAAATCCAAGCTGTCCACAAAATATTTCAACTATTCATGAAAATCAAACATTCAATATTCAAACCAGCATTAAGGAACCGTATCCTCTAATAAAAAATACTAATTTATTCACTTCATTGACTAATTATCATTCTCCGAAAAGTTTCTTCTTAATTTTTTTCACCTCAACATAGAACAAAGTTGCATTCTTCTATTCACATAACAATTAAGAAACAAAAATGCTATAATTTATTGGTCTCAATTGCACATGCAAGAACTGAACCTAAAACACTCAAAATCCAGAGATGGCATCAATTCAATATCAACCAAGTGGAGAGAGAGAGAGAGAGAATTACATTGGCTTTGAGCTGATTGATGATCTTCAATCTAAGAGAATCAATGGAACCATCATTCAACAGACTCCAAAACGTCCTCTAGGGATATCATTGAAGAAGAACCTTTTTTATCAGTTTCACACAGGAACCCAACTCAGCTTTTTCTCTGCCCACAAAATTGAAGGGTAAAAATCAACAATTTTTACCCTTCAAAATCCTTTCATTTTATCTTCCATTTCAGAAACTCAACAACGAACAGAAGTCAGTCTGTTTCCTGAGAAAAATCAAACAGAAGAGAAAAAAAAAAAAAAAAAACAACCCTTGATAAAAATAGATCTAAACATGGAAAAAGTACACAAACGCACGAGAGAATTATCGTACCTCTGGCCTGGTTGCTGTTCTGGATTATGGATTCAAACAAAATTAGTAATTACACAGCCTCTGCTCTGGTAAATCTGCCGAATAGCAACTCATTTGATCAGATGATGATTGATGATATTGGCACTATGAATGGCAACAATGTAGCTAACTGGCAAGTTTAGGATTAGAGTTCAGAATGCTAGAATACTTGGCCAATTTAGGATGTAAGTTTTAGAATGCTAGAAATTAGGATTTTGTGTACACACCTAGAAATTTGGATTTGGATTTGTGTACTCTAGATGAGAAGATTCCTTTCCTCCGAAACCTGATCCCCTTGGCTCAGACAACCACACGATGGAATAAAGGTTTTATGAAAGATTTATATATGTACCAGGCTATCTACACCATTAAAAGAGAGAACTGAATACTGAACTTACAGCCAATTCTTCAATTAGAGAGGGCGAGCATGCGAATCCACGCAAGCCATTGAGAAAGCCTCTGCCTTAGCATAAAAGCAAGAGGTTCCAACCTCCAGGGTGTGTCCACAAACGGGTCTGACCTCTCGCTCGGATGTAAGACTCCCGCCGCCGACAGATGGATGTCCCATGCCACGTTTCGTGAACAGCTATGCCCGAGAGGCTATTAACAAGATCTTGAAACTGATTGAAGAATTGCAGGGGCAAGGGACAAGGGACTGGCTCTCCTCTTTAGAGAGGCCCGAACCGACTGAACATGGCAAATTTCATTGAGAGGAATCAGCAAAGAAAAGAAAAACGGGTCAACAACTCCAGAGTGAGTGGGATCAGTGGACGGCTCCAATAAAACAGCCATGAAACAAGTCGCTTAGCTGGCAAATCAAAATAGGACACAGGCGGCCGCTTACCAAGCCTAGTCTACTCAAATTCAAATAGGGCTACAGCAAGCAAGCTTTCCCCTTTTGTTTGTTGTGGTGGTATGAGTGTTTAGATATTTGAATCTGAACCACTATTCCGATATTTGTAACCTTCTCTTTTTCTTTGGAAATAGAAAATGATCAGACTCCAAAGATCTTCATTTCTTATTCATCCTATTAAAATGTTTTTTGAATTTTTCACTTTTCAGTATTATGGATAGTCTCACAATTTGGCTTGTTTGATCATTTATATAGAAGTTTAATTAGAAGTATGTTGTATATGACAAATAACCGTCCTGATATTATGTTTGCAACAAGTTTTTTGTCAAGGTTCATGCAAAATCCAAGTAAACTTCATTATGGAGCTGCCAAAAGGGTGCTGAGATATTTGAAGGGGACAAGTTCCTATGGTATCTGGTACACTAATAATGTTGATAATTTTCAGTTGTGTGGTTATTCTGATAGTGACTGGGCAGGTTCAGTTGATGATCGCAGAAGGACAACAAGTTACATTTTTAACCTTGGTTCTGGTGCTATCGCTTGGAGTTCTAAAAAGCAACCATCAACTGCTTTGTCATCTTCAGAAGCTGAGTATATGGCAGCAACTGCAACAGCATGCCAAGCTGTTTGGCTGAGGAGAATTCTAGAAGATATGAAGCAGCATCAAAAAGTTCCAACAGTTGTTCATTGTGACAATTAGTCCACAATTGCAATGACAAGAAATTCAGTATTCCACAATCGTACAAGACACATAAAGACACGTCATCACTTTATCAGAGAATTGGTAGACAAAGGAAGCATCAAGATGTCTTATTGCAGCACTAACGAGCAGCTTGCAAACATATTTACAAAGCCTCTGGGTTTTGAAAATTTTATGTATTTCAGAGACATGCTTGGTGTTGTAAATTTCTGCATTAAGGGGGAGTGTTAAAATTAATGCAGAGATTATATGTAAGTGGTGCTTGAGTTTAGCATCACATGAGTCTTTAGATTGAGTCAAATAAGTTATCTCCACTTACTAGTTTGTTGGTGTAGTGGGATGTTGGGTTATGCTGCTATTTTCTAGTTAATTGTGTGATTAATTTGTGGGCAAGTAACTGTTAATGGGTCATGTTAAAGTTAAAGTTAGTGGTAGTCATGGGTCCTTATTTGTTGGTCATTATTTTCCTATAATTGCCTATATAAAGGCTTGTTTATGTTGAATGAAATGTCAAGTAAATTCACCCAAATATTATCTTTGTTTTCACCATTTTATTTTGTTATACCTCTCACTACCTAACAATTGTTGAGAGAAGTCTTCTTGAGTGTGTTTAGCCCTTCCAAAAATTATCAGGCATGTAATTGTTCAAGTTCAGAAGTTTTAAGTATCTTCTATTGGGCTTAGTTGGCTGTATTTAATGGTAAATAAATCGATCCTCTTTTCTTGCTGGTGGTTTCATGTTCTACAGTGATTATTGGTGCATATTGAGCCTTTTTGGTTTTGTTGAGTTGCTAAATCTGAGTTTCTGTTCTAATAGTGTGCATCCGGCCTGGTATGCTTGTTGCAGTCCAACACATTGCTGAACTACCTAGAGTTACCCTTTTCAAGTCAAAATGTCCACTCAAGATACTCTTAATTCTATTGATTTAAAATATAGCTCAAACTACCCAAAGCTATAACGTTAGCAAGCTTCAAGAGAATAATATATATTTTTACTCATATGTCTTCAGAGATTTATTACGATATTTGCAATATTTGCTATTGAAAATGAGTAACTACCAATCTACCATACTGAAAACCTCACAGTCTCTTCTTCTTCTTTTTTTCTCCTCAACAAAAAATTCAAGAGCAAAGTTGCATTCTTCTTTTCACATAACAATTAAGAATACACTAGTAAAACAAACAAAAATACTAATTCATTGGGCTCAATAACACATGCAAGAACTGAACCTTTACACCCAAATCTGTATAAATGTGTGTGTGTATACAAGTGTATAGAGATTAGAGAGAGAGAGAGAGAGAGAGAGAGACAGAATTACATTGGCTTTGAGCTGATTGATGATCTTCAATCTAAGTGAATCAATAGTACCATCATTCATCGGAGACTCCAAAACATCTTCTGGGGATATCACCGATGAAGAACCAATTTTTTCAGTTTCAACAGGAACCCAACTCAGTTCTTTCTCTCCACACAAAAACAAAACCAAAAATTATCTTCCATTACAGAAACTAAACAACGAATAGAAGTCTGTATGTTTCGTTTTATCTTCCATTACGGAACTCATGTTTCTCATATGATTCTTATTCTTTTCTATCAACGACGTCGTTTTTTAGTTGTGTAATTTTTCTCACAATACCCATAATTTATTCAATTATTTGATTATTAAGCTAACCCTAAACTAAATTACTAATTAACCCTTGTCTTCTTCCTCGTCTTTCACATATTAACCAATTCTAATCACCAACAACTTTATTTAAAAAATTAATAATTTCTCTCTCTTTTTTTAATCAATAAGCCTATTATTTTCTACATCTTAAATTATAACAATTTTGCTTGTCACACAAGATAACAATATAATATCATAAGAAAATATGAATGTTTTTTCAATGGGAAAGTGAAGATCTTATTTAATCTCTACAAAGAATTATCTAATGATAAGAATTTTATTATTATGAACTAAAGTCTAAAGACTTGGTTTATAGAAATACATTACATAATTCTATATAAGCAAAAAAGGTTAAAAATAAAAAATAAAAAATAAATAAAAAAAATAGTCAATTTAAAAGTAACAACACTAGAAGGTTTTGAAAGAATAGAAAAATTAAAAGTAATGTTGAACTTTTCCATTTGAGAGGATTTCGAGGGCTAACAATTAAGGTTATTTTTGAGATTTGATTGATGATCGTACCTTTGAGTTGATTGATGATCTTCAATCTAAGAGAATCAAAGGAATCATCACTTATCAAAGACTTCAAAACATCTTCTGGGGATATACCAAAGAAGAACCCATTTTTTCAGCTTCAGGCGGGAACCCAATTCAGCTATTTCTCTGCAACAAAATCAAAACCAAAAATCAACAATTTTTACACTTCAAAAATCGTTCTTTTTTATCTTCAATTAGAAAAACTAAATAACAATTTAGAGTTTGACACTTTGACATCTCTGTTACTTATACAATTTGGGATGAGATTGATCATTAAAATTATCGAAGTTCCATGTACATACTCTACCACGTAGCAAAACTAAAGTAAAGGCCTTAGACTATAAATGTTTTAAATAATTTATTACTTTTTAAAAAAAATTACTTGTTGTATATTGTCTTTTAATATATTAAAATGTAAATATATAGTAAATAATAATATAAATTACTTTCTATAATTGTCTTTTAATACATTAAAATGTAATTATACGACATATAATAGTTTTTTTTTTTTTTTTTGAACAGTAAATATTATTAAGAGGCAACATCCAGCAAACATCAACAGAACACCAACCCAGCAACAACAACAAAACAGCATAACACCAAAGAACACAGGGAAGGAAGAACATAAACAGCAAAAAAGCTCAACCAATAATACTCCACTCCACAAAATCACCCTCCCTATGAGCCCCCATCTTAGCTAAACTATCAGCAAAAAAATTAGAAGCTCTCCCAACGAACACAACCACAATACTCCCCATCCTCTGTAGCATACCACGGATATCATAGATTACATTAACTAGATTCATACTGCCCAAACCACCGCTATTAATCCATCCCACCATAACCTTAGAGTCACTAACAATCTCCATTTGACGACCATAAAGACAGAGGGAAGACTCATAGAGCTTAACAGCTTTCAATATTGCATACAACTCAGCTGTATTAGAATCGTGCACACCAATACCTTCCGAGAACACACATCTGACTTTCCCATCAGATTCCCTCAACACACCTATACCAGCCATACCAGTATACCCCAACACTGAACCATCAACATTAAATTTCATCCCACAACCAAGAGGAGGGATCCAAGCTATCCTCTGATTCTTCATTCTGCTACTATCAACACACAACTCTTTTAAATTCAGCATAATGGCAGTAATAGACTCCTTCGAACCTGTTCCATGATACTTAAACCACCATCCCATTCTGAATTTCACCATGTCTACCACTTGCTCTGCATCAGCCATATTCTCATTAAAAATCACCTGATTCCTCATCTCCCAAATCAACCACACCACAGCATAAAAAAGAATGGTCCAAACTCTAGAGTACTTCCCAGACGGAAAGAAACCAACCCAGCTATTCCACCAATTATTCACATTGACACTCATGCAACTAGACATCCCCCACCAACTCATACCCTTCTTCCAGATATTCCAAGACCAGGGGCAGTGAAGAAAAACATGAGACAGCGACTCATCATTTGATTTACAGAAAGGGCATCCCATTGCCAGGCTAAAACTAAATCTTTGAAGGACGTTACCAACCATAACTCTTCCCTTCAATAGCTGCCACACAAACAATTCAACATTTGGGGGACTTAAACCTTTCCAAGGGAGAATATCGCTCACCTGTACTGCACCATCATACTCCTTCATAGTAGACCGAAAAGAAGAAACAGAGAAACTACCATTTGAATTAAAGCTCCAACCAATAATGTCATCAACCTTCTTCCTAACAGTTAAACAATTAATAACTTTTAAAAAGCAATTCCACTTATTCTTTTCCCAGTCAAAAGGCTCCCTTCTAAGCTCCACTTTCCACACCCACTCATCCCCCCTCCAAAAGCCAAAATCACCAACCCTTCCATCCTTATCAGCAGCTAGAGCATAGATTCTAGGAAAAGCCTCCAAAAGCTTACTCAACTCCACCCTAATATCCTACCAAAATCTTAACCCTTTACCACTTCCCAACACCGCATGAAAACCTTCCTTACAAACTTTTTCCGAACGCGAACCAGGCTTGATAATATTAGAGACAGCCCGAACAAACTGAGAAGGCTCTCTAGAGCAATTCAAATCCCAGACCAGCCTCTCTTTGTTTAAACCATATTTAGAGCAAATCATATTCTTCCACAAGGATGAACCTTCATGCCCAAACTTGGCTAACATAACTTCATTTTTATCCACCATCTTACCAATGCCTAACCCTCAATTCTTCTTACTTCTACAAACCAAAACCCAATCCATCGCATGGATTTTCCTCTTAACTAACTCATCCCCCCACAAAAAACCTCTTTGAAGCTTTTCTATCCTCTTCACCACTCCAACCGGCATTTTAAAAACGGACATATAAAAAGTAGGAATGTTGTTCAAGACAGATTTGATAAGAACCAACCTCCCACTTTTTGATATGAACTTCCTTTTCCAAGAAGCTAAACGGTTCTCAATTTTAGCCACAATAGGATCCCAGAATTTACTAGTTCTAGACCTAGCACCAAGGGGATTATTTTCTTCATTATTAAACTAACCCTAAACTAAACTACTAATTGAACCTTGTCTTCTTCCTTATCTTTCACAGATTTTTCTTTTTATTATTGTTATTATTATGTCTTTCCATGCATAGATTTCGTAAGGGGTTTAAAAAATTTCTAGCACTATTTACTTCCCTACTTTTAAGACTAACACCAACTTAATAACATTAGTTTTAATAGCACCTAAAATGTGAATTTAACAAAAATACCCTTAAAACACAATCACAAAAATAAGTCTCGCGCCTTTTTTTCGAGACTTATTTTCGTGTTTCTGAGACGTATTTGGATATTTCCGAGAATTATTTTGTATTTTCAAGACTTATTTGGATATTTTCAAAACTTATTTCGTATTTCTGAATTCCAAGACTTATTGGGTATTTTTGAAAATTCCAAGACTTACGGTGTAAAAAACAAGATTTTCCAAAAAAAAAAAAAAAAAATCACCTTCTTCAACCTCCATTAGAACATACAATTGAGGTTTTTCGAAAGAAAAAAAATTAAACCTAACAACAGAAAAGTAATAAAAAAGAAGTTGATGGTATTTTTTTCCATTGGTGTCATTTAAACTAAAATTATTAATATAGTGCTATTCCTAAAAATCACAATGTATTTTGTGCTATTTAAACCTATTTGACTATTTTCCATAAGTCTTGTCATTGGTTTATTTTCTTTTCTTTTTTTTAATTAATAAGTCTATTATTTTGTATATCTTAAATTATTACAATTTTATCTGTCACGCCAGATAACATCGTAAGCAAATCTGGTTTTTTCAATGGGAAAATGAGGGCCGGTCTATTTAAACCTATATTATGAACTAAAGTCTAAAGACTTGGTTCATGTGTTATAGCATTTTGGAATTGTTGATAGAAACACATTACACATTTCTATATAAGCAGCTTAAAAAAAAAAAAAAATCTATATAAGCTAAACAGGTTTAAAGGATCAATCAATTTAAAAGTAATAACGTTAAAGGGTTTTGAAAGAAATAGAAAAATTAAAAGCAATGTTGAACATTTCCATTTTAGAGAATTTTGAGGGTTAACAAATAAGGTTAGGGGGGGCTCTATTGCCACCCAAAATATTTCCCACTACACCCATAAAATAATAATATTTGCAATCCACAAAATATCTTTTTACACTCCATAAAATTGATAGGAAAGAATTGGATACAATTGTGTTCTTGACTCAAAAATTTCAGTTGTGAAGATTGTTACGTTAGGATACATCACTTTGACCTGGACTACTTCAATATCAATATCTAATTTTGTAGCATCGATATTAAAATTTGCAGCAACCAGGAGGAATACTGTTTGTCCACAATATTGTTAAAGCTAAATCTTGATGCACATAATCAATCTTTTTTCTCATTTTGTTTGTTTCAAAAATTGCATTTTTATTTATGTTCATGCGATTGTAATCGATTAAAATAGTTTGATTTTAATGTTTCAGTTAATGAATCATTTTAATAGATTTATATATAAAAAAATAGCTTCTAAAATTCCAAATTTTGAGGATATATTTGGAATTTGGAAGGGTGTACGAAACAAATTTTGATTTTTGAATTTTAATAGATGGGTGGAGAAAGCAAATGAGTTTTACGAGAAATATTTTGGATGGCAATTGTGTTGGGTTTGTGAAGCCTGAAACCAGCCTTGAGAATCTTTTCTCGGCAATTACAGTGGCGCGTACCGCTGGCCAGACAGGAAGCACCAACCGCAGCACACGCAACAGTGGTCTCCAAAGGAGTCACGCGGCACAGACCATTGGCCAAGCACAGTGCCTCCAGCGCAGCACCTATAGTGGTAAACACCAGGGTTGTCATGCCTCACATACCGCAGCCTAGGCACATGCACTCATAGCTGTCTGAACAGCGGTAATGACGAGAATTACGCGAATCAGGAAAACCTATGCAGAAAAGGAAAGTAACTATTTGGGTCTTGGCTTACCCTAGTGTTCCCTTATAAATACTATCATTATGTAAAACCCTATGGGTGTTGAAAAAAGAGTGGAAGAGAGATTGAGAGCAATTTGTAAAGAGACTTGAGAGAGACAGAGAGATTTTAATCAACTCTGATAGTAGTGGATTGAGTGCGGTGCGCTCCATGGACGTAGGCAAATTGCTGAACTATGTAAATCTTTGGTGTCGTTCTTTCTTCTTTATTGCTTTCTTATTATTTGTGTTGTGTGTGTTCTGCTTTAGATTTGTGTGATACCCATTCTTTCTAAATAACAATTGGTATCAGAGCCCTAGGTTGGGCAGATTATTTTTCACACAAATCTAGGTTTTTCTTGAGGTCAATGATTTTGTCGTAGATATAGGATCGGAGAAGGATTCTCACAAGATTGAGAAATTTGATGGGACGAATTTCAGTTTCTGGAAGATATAAATGGAGGATTATCTATACTAAAAGGACTTGCATTGGCCGTTAAAGGAGAAACATGAGGGTATGACCAATGTAGATTGGTCAAAAAAGCGGAAGCCGAAAAAAATGGATGAAGAGGATCTCGAACTTTTGGACAAGAAAGCATTTAGAGCAATTCGTCTCAGTTTGACGAAGCAAGTCGCTTTTAACTTAAAGGATCAGCTAACTACTAGAGATCTAATAAAGACTTTATCAAACCTGTATGAACAGCCTTCTATGGTAAGGAAGGTCCATCTTGTCAAGACGCTATCAAATTTAAAGATGACAAAAGGTCAGGGTTTTAGAGAGTATCTAAACCAGTTCAATGAAGTGAATAATGGGTTAACTTCTATGTCTATGGGTTTCGATGAAGAATTATTGGCCGTGTTTATGCTCACCCAATTGCCAGAAAGTTGGAAGATGACATGTCAGTGAATTGCCAACTCATTCGGGAAAGAGAAATTGGATTTCTTACAGGTTGTGAACATGATCATGACCGAAGAGATTAGGTTGCATGAAGAGGGATTTGGAGCGTCTACATCTTCAGCACTGAATATGGAAGGTAGAGAAAGCAGAAGTAGAAATCGAAACATGAATAACGAGGAAGATCAAAGTCAATAGGTAAGTCTAAATCCAGGTATTGGGTTAATTATTCGGGAAATCAGCAACGAAACAAGAAAGAAGTAGAATGCTGGAACTGTGGTAAGAAAGGCCACTTCTCATATAAGTGTAGATCTGAGAAGAAAGATAAGGGCAAGGGCAGTGCGAACTATATGTCGGAGGAGTCAGATGACTGCCTCGTCTGCTCATTGGAAAATAAGATGGAGTCTTGGGTTCTAGATTCAGGAGCGTCTTTCCATGCCACACCGCACAGGGAGTTATTTAAGAACAACATCTCTGAAAATTTGGGTAAGGTGTATCTTGGTGACGATCAAGCATGCAACATTATCGGGAAGGGAGATATGAAGATTCAGTTGAAAGGGTCAATTTGGAAACTCAACAATGTGAGGCAAATACTGGATTTGAAGAAGAATTTGATCTTCATTAGGCAACTAGTGTCAAAGGGTTACGTGACGACTTTCACAAATGATAAGTGGAAGATTTCGAAGGGTATCATGACAATTGCCAGAGGAAATAAGAATGGGTCACTTTACACAACCACGGATGGTTGTGGTTTAATCACTATAGCGGAATATAAAGATGATCCGAACTTGTGGTATCAGAGGTTTAGGCACATGAGTAGTCAGGGGTTGAAGTGTCTACATTCGAAAGGTAAGTTTCCATATTTGAAGAGTGTTGATGTAAGATCCTTTATTTGTATTGGCTTGATTCCATTGCAAAACTCTCTATATTTGTATTAGTAGTTGCTTATGTGTTTCTTGGAAGAAAGGAGCTTCAAAGGTGAAGAAGCAACATCTTGTGCAAATATCGTCTTCAAGGGGAACATCGCATACTTGGATGCTAAGGTATCAAGATTCTTCTTCCTCTTGCAAGGCGTTAGCGCACACACACACAATTCATACATGTGTGTCCCTGCATCGTAGTTCAAACATTTGGTATAACACTTTCACACACATTTAGCATGCACATGCATTTATCTCATTATTGACAATCTTGTAGAATTGCATGTTTTCTCACTATCGCTTAGATATGGCATGCTTGTGTTGAATAGTGTTTATTTGTTTGTGTTTCTTATTTTTTGGACTTGAAAATGATCTTATTTGATTCCTTATTGAGTTCCGGTCATTTCGGTTACTCATTCGTTAAGTTTCGAGTCCATACGACATAGTTATGCTACTTTGCATTCTCATTCGTTGAGTTGTGTTCGTCGTCATTTTCCGAGATGAATTCTCAACCATTTGTCAAAGTTTCATAGTCTTCGTCGTGCGTGAGGGAGTCACGGTTCGTAATCTGAAAACGGATTCAAATTCGGAGTTCGGATGATCGAATACGGTGGAAGAACATGCGAGGTGCGCGAGAGGAGCAAGCTGGCCAAAGGCCAAGCAAGGAGGCCACGTGTGGACCACGTGTGCCACATGGCCAGAGCCCCTCTCTGGCCACGTGTGGCACACGCTGACCACACGTGGGCATGACTGAAATGCCTATTTTGTTGGACAAAATTGCCCCTCTTCCCTTTCCTTTAAATGACCTCTCTTCCCTCCATTTTCCATGAACTTGAAGATCATCAAATCTGATTTCTGCAGAATTGTTCATGATTTATGTTTTCTTATTTTGATCATAACTCTCTCATACGAACTCGAAATTGAGTGCTTCAAAAACCAAAATTGTTGGTCTTGAAGAGAGCTACAAACCCCAAGCATTTTCAGAGTCATTTGAATTCGTGATTGGTCGCAGCATGCTGTTCTTCAGTCCGAGGTTCATTGTTGTATGTTAAACTTCTTCTTCTCACTTCATCTTTTGATCTGCACTTTAATCTTTCTATTTGATAGATGATTTGTGTTTAGAATGATGTTAGAACATATTATAGGGGTGGTTGATCATTTGGTAATTGAGTTTTAGCTTTGTGATTTTACTTGAACATATATTTGCTAAACTTGATTAATCTTGAAATTGATTCTAGAAATGATATATGTGATGTGCTTTATGACATTTTCTAGGTTTAATTTCATGATCTAAGAACTAGGTTTTTAGTGTGATATATTGAATATTCATACCTTGTTCTTATTGATATACATGCTTTGATTTCTAGGTATTTTTGTGATTGATTGTTGAAAGCATATCCTAGAATGTATGTAAGCATGTTCATAGAGCTTGATTGATTATCTAGCTTTATTTGTTTGTAAGTGATTCATCTTCTTCTTACTTTCATTATTGATCATCTCTTTAATTGTCTTATTTGATTGATGAAAAGTAATATGAATGATGTTAATTCACATGCTTAGGTTTCTAGATATATTTTGTGATTGAGTTGTGATAGCTTTATTCTAGATTCTCTAGTTGCATGTTCATAGAGTGTGTTTGATCAACTTGCTCTATTTGTTTGTGATTGCATCATATTGCTTGTGTGCACTTCACTTAGATCATTGCCTTGTGAAAGGTTGAAGTCTCTTGCAAAGTGAGTGAAGCTTTGTCTTGAGCAAGAAGACTTGGCTAGGAAAGGATTCTGGATAGCCAAGCAAGAAGTCTTAGTTAGGATCAAGAGGATCCGGATAACTAAGCAAAAGTCTTAGCAAGGAGTTGCGTACTCCGGATAGTTGAGCTAGGGTAGCTTAACTAGGATCCTAGTGATCTAGATTGCTAAGCAAGGAAATCTTCCTAGAGTCTTTTTAGTCTTGGATAGGAAGTTGCTCTCTAGAGGTGTAGGACACATCTTGGATAGAGAGTAGGCTTTGTGAATCACTAGCTCGAGGGTTGTTTAGGTTTTGATAGCTTGAAGTGGATATCATAGTGTTGATAGCTTTGAGTGTGTAAGGCCTTTTCGTATAGTGGATTTGCTTTGCCGGTGGTTGTGGATTCAACCCGTGGATGTTTCCTCTTTGAGGTTTTACCACGTAAAAACATTGTGTCTCATTTTCGCTTTATATTTCCTTATCTTCCATATGTTCACTTGTATTGATTCTATTGTATATTGATGCTTACATGAATTGATTCATATTATACAATTGTTATATCATTTCAAGTATTCATTTCATTCTTATATTCCGCATTTTTGAATATTGGAAGAATTTGGGATTATACCTATTCACCCCCCCTCTAGGTATAAAACACTATCACTTTAAAGGGAATTTCAGTTGAGGTTAATTTCTGTCAAAGCTATGTGTTGGGAAAATATAAGCGAGTGAGCTTTAAGAAGACCGGAAAGGTACTGGCAAAGGAGAAGCTGGAACTAGTGTACACCGATGTTTGGGGTCCAGCTTCAGTCTCGTCAACCAGAGATAAACAGTATTTCATCACATTTATTGACGACCACTCCAGGAAGGTATGAGTTTATTTTTTGAAACACAAGTCTGAAGTGTTTGATGCTTTTAAGAGATAGAAAGCTAGGGTTGAGAACGAGACAGAGTTAAATATCAAAAAGCTGCATTCAGACAATGGTGGAGAATATAAAGACAGTAAGTTCAAGAGGTTTTGCTATTTGAGCGGGATAAAGCTCAGTAGAACAATTCCTGGAATCCCACAACAGAATGAGATAATAGAACGGATGGACAGATCATTAACTAAGAGAGCCAGAAGGATGAGGTTACATTCAAGGTTGTCAAAACAATTATGGGCAGAAGCAGTCAATACAGCAGCATATTTGATTAACAGAGGATCATCAAAGCCTTTAGACCTTGCTATACTAGAAGAGATCTAGACTGGGAAAGAGGTAAAACTTTCTCATCTTAAAATGTTTGGGTGTGTTTCTTATGTACATATAGGCGATCATGCGAGAAGTAAGCTAGACGCCAAGTCAATGAAGTGTACTTTGGTGGGCTATGGAGAAAATGAATTTGGTTACAAGCTGTGGGATGACCAAAGCTGCAAGATGATCAGAAGTAGAGACATTGTCTTTAATGAAAGGGTTATATACAAAGACAGAAACACACAGGTGTCTGAGCCAGAAGAGCCAGAGTACTTTTTACCGAATGATGTGTTAGAGAACAAGGTCGTGGAACCAGTTAATCAGAATTATGAAGAACAAGGTGTGCCACTCCAGGTTATAAATCATATCCCACATAAAGACGTTCCAACGACACAGGCTCAGAGTGTAGTAAGAAGATCAACTCGAACTCATATACCAAATAAGAAGTACTTGCAATACATGTTGTTGACAGATGTAGGGGAACCTGAGTGCTATGATGAATCATATCAATGAGAAGATGTGAGCAAATGGGAGCTTGCAATGAAGGATGAGATGAAGTCGTTAATTTCTAATCAAACTTGGGAGTTAGTCAAGTTGCCTGAAGGAAAGAAAGCACTACAGAATAAATAGGTGTTTCGGATCAAAGAGGAATATGATGGTTCCAAGAGATACAAGGCACAACTAATGGTCAAAGGTTTCCAACAAATAGAAGATACTGACTACTCTGAAATTTTTTCTCCTGTTGTTAAATTAACTACAATCCGGTTAGAATTAAGTATTGTCACAGCAAAGCGATTATATCTTGAGCAGTTAGATATGAAGACTGCCTTTCTTCATGGAGATTTAGAGGAAAAGATTTACATGCAGCAACCAGAGGGATTTACGGAATATGGCAAGGAAGAGTTTGTGTGTAGATTGACGAAGAGCTTGTATGGTTTAAAACAAGCTCCCCGACAGTGGTACAAGAAGTTTGATGGGTTTATGTAAAGCAATGGATATTTGAGATACAATGCTAACCACTGTTGTTACTTCAAAAGGGTTAAGTCAAGTTTTATTATTCTGCTACTTTATATTGATGACATATTAGTAGATAGTGCAGATTTAAAAGAGATTAACAATTTGAAGAAGCAACTCTTGAGTGAGTTCAAGATAAAGGATTTAGGTGCACCAAAGCAAATTCTTGGAATGAGAATTAGCAAAGACAAACAGGAAGGTGCATTGAAACTTTCACAAACAGAGTACGTTCGGAAGGTGTTGTAGAGATTCAGCACGGGTGATGCGAAATCAGTAAGAACACCTTTGGCTAGTCATTTCAGGTTGTCCAAAGACCAAAGTCCGAAGACGGAAGAGGAGAAGGACTTCATGGCTAGAGTTCCTTATGCTTCAGCCATTAGAAGTCTAATGTATGCCATGACTTGCACAATACCAGATATTTCCCATGCAGTGGGAGTTGTGAGCTGTTACATGTCCAATCCAGGTAAGCCTCACTAGGAGGCCGTGAAGTGGATCGTAAGATACCTGTAGGGTATGATAGAGAGATGTCTAACCTTCATAAGAGATGAACTCAAGTTGGATTGTTATGTAGATTCAGATTTTGCTAGGGAGGTGGATCAAAGAAGTACTATCGGATATGTGTTCACAATGGCTAGTACCGCGATTAGTTGGATGTCCTAAGGTTCTTAGTAAGAGGAGACCCACAAGCATAAGCAATACTCCTAGCATCTCCTTATTTGATATTGTTCGAGCAGAAAACTCTGGACTTACTGTAACTGACTTACTGCTCAGATAAGTTACAAAAACATTTAGACAGTCCTTTATAATGCCTGCTTGGTGGAGGGAAGCCTGGCCAAATAGATAAGATCATCAGCAAAGAATAAGTGAGAAATGTTAGGCCCCCCATTAGAAACCTTAACACATTTCCACTGACCCAAGCTCAGCCTCAGACAAAAATGTAGGGGGAAAGGGGACCCCTTGCCTAATACCACAACCAGGAGTGAACAGCTCAGTTAATTCCCCATTCAACACCACTTTGTAATCCACACTAGTAATAGACCACATATTAAGCTCTACTAAAGCACTCCCCATACCAGTTTCAGCAATCACACTTCGAATAAAATTCCATTGCAGCTTATCATAAGCTTTAACGAGGTCAATCTTCCAAGCGATACATCCTTTCTTGCCTCTTATAGCTTTGAATTTATGAAGGACCTCTTGAGCAACCACAATGTTGTCTTGGATCTGTCTACCAAGGACAAATGCCACTTGATTAGGACTAATGAGCTTTGGCATTAGGTGTTTGAGCCTTTGAACAACAATCTTACTAATAATCTTGTAGATAGTGTTGTAGAGACTAATAGGCCTACACTGAGTCATGTCAAGCGGACTAGGGACTTTAGGCACCAAAGTAATAAGAGTCTGATTGAGAACAGCAGGAAACGTTCTCAACCTAAAACTATCAATCACAAATTTGACAAGATCCTCCTTGCACACGTTCCACTAATTTTGGAAGAAAATAGCAGGGTATTCATCAGGCCCAGGGGCCTTAAGACCACTAATCCCAACCAGAACTTCTTTGACCTCCTTTTCACCGACCTCCTTGCATAAATAAGTTTCTCACTTTCCTCAAGGCAAGGGAACGATCGAGGAATACACTCATAGATAACATTACATGACTTTTTTGAAAAGGTTCTTAAAGTAAGAAATGGCAGCAACCTTCATGCTCTCCTTATCACATCTCCAAACTACATCCTCTCATTTGAGACCTTTAAGCCTATTACATCTCCTCCTAACCAACACAGAAAGGTGAAAAAACTTCGTGTTTTTATCCCCCTCTTTAAGCCAAGTGTTCCTGGATTTTTGTAGCCCAAAGATCTCCTCTTGCTCAATAACAAGGTTATACTCATCACGGAGTTTAGCCTCAAGGTTGGCCAAGTTAGACCTAAACCTCTATCTAAGACTTTTCTGGATGCCTTAAAGCCTAGCAAGTATCCGTCTTTTCTTGTGGAAAATGCACCCAAACATGTCTCTATTCCACTGCCTCAAATTATCAGTCATGCTGTTAACCTTCTCTATCTGAAGTCTCATCAAATCACTGAACTGCTCATACCTCAACCACATAGCCTCAAATCTAAATGGCTTGAAAGAACTACGAGGAATGGGAATGTGGTTGCTTTGGAGGCTAAGCATAATAGGGCAACGATTAGAGGAAATCCTAGTCAAATGTCGAAAAAAGCCTTCAGCAAACTTAGTTCTCCAATCCATAGAGTAGAGAGCTCTATCAAGTCTTTCTCTGATCCAATCACTGACACCCATCTTGGTCATCCACGTAAACTTTTGGCCAGTAAAGCCTAGGTCTATAAGCTTATTTCACAGATCCACTCTGTAAATCCAATTTTGGAGAAACAGCTTCTACCTCACCTTTTCTCTCCTCTACTTACAATCTCATTAAAATCCCCTAAAACAACCCAAGGTCCACTAAAACACCTTATGATACCACTGAGGTAATCCCACATACAACGCCTAGCAGTGGCACTCGGGTTAGCATACACAACAGTAAGAACCCAGAAAGCGGCCCCTAGGCAATAACTATAGTGATAGCATGTTTAGAACTAGCCAAACCCTTAAGCTTCATATTGCTAGCATTCCATAATAACTAAATACCCCCACAAAACCTAGAAGCATCCACAACAAATCTATCAGTGAAACCCAGCTTATCGATAACTTTACAAGCCCTAGTACCAGTGATTCTAGGCTCAAGAATTGCCAGCACATCAAAATGGAAAATCTTTCTGAGATCAGCAATAGTATTAACAAACCCTTTTTTACCGGCACCTCTTACATTCCAAGAGCAATCATTAGGAAATGGAAAAAGGGAAACACACCAGGGACGTACCTATTCAAGGGCAACCTCCATTGCCTCACAAAGATTTGAGGCCACCTCATCAAAATCCTTCATAGCTGACACATCTACCGGTTGCTTTATTAAGGCCCCAACTGGATCATCACTTGAGACACCATTACCATACTTTCCCACTATAGGAATGTTAACACAATCCTCTATTCTAGATGAATTTAAATTGGTAGCAGTCCACACAGACTCCATCATATCCTTGTGAAGATTTTGAAGCACATCAAAATCCTTAATATCCTCCTCCATGACAATAGACCTCTATTTATCCCTATTTCTACTCATACTTTTATTCGAACAATGGTCACCACCCAAGTTTCCTTGAAAGAGCTGTTAGAAAGGCTCTCGTTAGCACTCTTAGAAACCAGGTACTTGCTAATTAACGGTAGATGGCACCTGGTTTTTCCTGTAGGTCTCTCTATTGGAAATTTCAACTAACATAGATATATTAGGAGCCTTATTTTACTGATTAGAGAGACTCGAGCCTTTCTTCCAACCTGGATCCTCAGCCACTACCTTAGACTCGAGCCTTATTTTTTAAGTTATAAATATCTAAAAATAAATACTTTTACATCTATGCCCTCCTAACTATTATTTGTTATATATTTACATTTTAATAAATTACAGACATATCTAACATATAAATTAATTCTAAAATAAATTTATTTAGTTATTAATAATATTTCAAATTTATATTATTGTATAGAATCTAATAACTACTAATAAGCTCTTAGCTAGTGACATTATGAAACTAATGGGCTACTTCATATGTATATTACGGATAAAATGAAGTTCATCAATATGTTTTTATTAGCAATCTACTTCATGTGTATAATTTATTCTTTAATTGATTTTGAATAAACTTGGAAAATTATATAATTTATAGATTTCATGTAAAAAAAAATAACATTATAGAACAAGTGGTTAGTTTTGGAAATAGATTAAATTAGTGAGGATAGTTTTGGAAATAAAACTTTGCATTAAATTCTACTGGATTTGTATTAAGTGAAAAGTGAAAAAATTTCACTTTTTAAAACAAGTGGTTTTAGGGGTTCATTAAGTGATTTTAACACTTAAAAAATCAAACATAACTGAATGGAATACATTAAGTAGTATTCAGTGCTAAGTGGAAAAATCAAACAGGGCCTTAGAAAGAATAACAAACCTAGAACCCCTCACATTCGTATTACTATTCTTGACCAGATGCACAACCTTTGATACGAACCTCGTCGATTGTGACAAGGATGATGCCTAGGATCGTTCTAACCTCTGGTTCGGATGGAGACCGCGACCCAACACCTATAGCGAGATGTGAACCTTGGTATAAGGAAGACGCCACAATCAAGGATGGAATACTTGATTGATAAGTCAGGGAGGAACGCCACAGAGAAAATCTGATAAGTTCCAATCAGTTCTCAAAGAACAAAAGAGAAAATTTTTTCAACTTTTATTAAAAATTCAAAACTGCCGAAAATAACATAAGTTGGTTCCTTTTAAACTAAAACCCTAGAAGACAAGGTAGGCTACACACCTAATTCAAAAAGGAAACAAATATTAGGCTACACGCCTAATTCAGAAAGGAAATAAATATTTCGGCCTTAGCCTTACAAAACGAAACTAAAAAGGAAACAAAACAACTGAAATTGAATCTCCTCCAAACTTGTGCTTCACGCCCAAGTCTTCTCTTATTCGGCCCAATCCATTGCCTTGATGATATTAATTAAGCCTTGGTCTTCATGTGGGCTTATCTTGGGCTTTAACAATTTAGAATTAGCCCAAGTGTCTTGAATTAGGCCATTGAGTGCCTCTTTGAATTTCTTAGCCCTAGCCCTTGTTATTGGCCCAACCGGAACATGCAATGGGTCCCTTGGTGCAGCTCCCTTATTCTCATCATTCCTCCTTCTTGAAAAGGATTTGTCCTCAAATCGTCACCTACATCAAAAGGAGACAAATCAGAAACATTGAAGCTTGCACTAACATTATACTCACCTGGAAGATCTAACTTGTAGGCATTGTCATTGATCCTTTCAAGCATTTGAAATGGGCCATCTCCCCTAGGAAGTAATTTAGAACGCCGTTGGACTGGGAACCGTTCCTTCCTCATATGCAACCATACCCAATCACCTGGCTCAAACACAACTTTCTTGCGCCCTTTATTAGTTTGGTTGGCATATTGTTCAGTTCTCCTCTCAATATTTTGCCGAGTCTTTTCATGGATTTGCTTAACAAAATCTGCCTTTTTCTTACCATCCAAGTTAACATGCTTATTCACAGGTAAAGGAATTAAATCCAAAGGAGTTAACGGATTAAAACCATACACAATTTCAAAAGGTGAAAAATGAGTTGCAGAATGCACACTCCTATTATAAGCAAACTCTACATGCGGCAAACAATCCTCCCATGTTTTCAAGTTCTTTTGTATTATAGCACGCAACAAGGCAGATAAAGTCCTATTAACTACTTCAGTTTGACCATCAGTTTGTGGATGACAAGTAGTAGAAAATAAAAGTTTAGTTCCTAACTTGCCCCACAGAGTTTTCCAAAAGTAGCTTAAGAACTTAGCATCTCTATCTGAAACAATGGTTTTAGGCATGCCATGCAATCTAACAATTTCTTTGAAAAACAAATCAGCAATATGTGATGCATCATCAGTTTTATGACAAGGAATGAAATGTGCCATTTTAGAAAACCTATCAACAACCACATATATAGAATCTCTACCCTTCTTTGACCTAGGCAAACCCAGCACAAAATCCATAGAAATATCAATCCAAGGTCCACTAGGTATAGGCAAAGGAGTATACAAACCATGAGGCTGAACCCTAGACTTAGCTTGTCTACATGTAATGCATTTCTCACAAATTCTCTCTACATCACATTTCATATGAAGCCAAAAGAAGTGTTCATGTAAAACATCTAGTGTCTTGGCTATACCAAAGTGCCCCATCAAACCTCCCCCATGAGCTTCTCTAATAAGCAATTCACGCAAAGAACTCTTAGGCACGAATAATTTAGTTTGTCTAAACAAAAATCAATCATGCCTATAAAACTTGCCAAATGCAACATTTTCACATACATTGAATACATTGCCAAAATCAGCATCTTCCACATACAATTCTTTAATGTAGTTAAAACCAAACAATCTAGCATCCAAAGTGGAAAGTAAAACGTGTTGGGGTTTTTGCCCTAAAGCTTGTAGTTTGTAAATGTGAATTGAACAAGTAAAAAAGAAGTAGTTTATTCATTCAAATTGTCTCATACATTTATAATAACATGTGTACTTAACATCCAAGATTGCCGGATGTAATTTCAAACTGAGTATATGAATGTCATATATAGATGGATTCAGTTTGAAAGGAGCAATCTAAAGAGTCCGTAGATAGCAAATAAAGCTGGGTACTTTATTTGTGGTCAATCTACAGTTGCGGTCCATTCCGTAATGTACGGTGATCTTATCCTAGATCATTTATATGGAGATATGAGAATGAAGGCACCTTATATGATTTGATCATATAGGACTGGGCCATGATCTATATGAATCTCTCACCAAGATCCGTTAAAAGATGAAATTCATATATATCAACAAATGATGGCTATATATGGGTGATCTTAATCCTGAGTGTCTTATCGACTCCTTCAGGTTAGATCGTGGTTTTTGATATACCATGGGTGAGATCGGAGTTGCATTCCCGGTCAATAACTTAGTATGTTGGAATCATGATTTGGCTTGTAGCTGGGAAGGTCTGCACACAATAGTGGAATCCACTCCTTCTTGTGAGAAGTAGATAGTAGTTCCCTTAAGGGTTGATTCGGGGCTTGAACAATATGAGCGCTCTCCTAATTCCGTAAGGAATGTGGGATTTATTGTTCATTAGAGAATCAATGGTACTTAATGGAAAGATATAATTAGAGGGGTATAACGGACATTATGACCCAGCTCTAATTATGAACTACCTGTGGAGGATCATACCATATGTAATAGCTATATCAATGGACACCAAGAGTTATTGGTTTGTGTAAAAACGTCTACAGTTGAGAGAGTGCAACTTTGGGTTTTTAGTGGAATAACACCGAAGTTAATAATCATGAAATATTAATTAAAGAGTTTAATTAATTATTTCTAAAGATTATTGGAGCTCAAAATACTGTGGGTCCATTAGGTCCCCTTGCTAGCCCGATCGATTTAGGTAACGAGGATCACGGTTAATTATTTGGATTGTCCAAACTAATTGTGTTACGAAAGTGACACGTATCTATTCGGTAATTAATTGAATAATGAGATTATTTAATTAATGAATAATGGTGATTAAATAAATTAAATAATAAGATTATTCAATTATGTTGTTAATCACTAAATGGAGGGTGTTAGTTGATATTTGATTTTGAATAAAATAAGATAATATGATTATTTTATTTTATTAAATTAAATATTTGAAATTGAATTTAAAATGTTTAAATTCAAAAATTAATGTTTAAATATCTTTTACAAGATATAAGATATTGGAGATATTTGATTTTTTCAAATTGATTCGGTTTTTGTTTTAAACAAATATATATGAGATATATATTTTTTAAATTCAAAAAGTACAACCGAATGATATTGACTAACACACACAAGAGATTAAAATTAAATAAAAGGCATCAGGTCTTTTTTGGTTTTGAAGTGAAAAGAAAAGGTTTTGTTTTTGCAAAGGGTTGCATGAAACTAAAAGAAGTAGGTGCGGCCTAACTTAAAATATATATATATATTTTTTGTTTTAGAAGTTTGGTGGCTGCATTCTATACACATAGCAAAGTGTTGCTTTCGTTTGTCTTTTCATCCTCCTTGTTCCTAAGTACCGTGACGCGCCCACACGCTGTTATCAATCCCGGGTCATAGCGAGGAAGATCTTGTGGTTCAAATCTTGGAGCAGATCGAATTAAAGTGAAGGAGCCTCCCACGTAGGCATGAAATCGTTTCTCCTTCTTTACCGTTTTCGATTATTACTGTACAAATAGGTTTAGTTTATGATTGCATAAAAAAATTTAAAAACCTTTCCGCTGCGCAATCTGTAAACTTGGGTTCCTACAAAACGTACCTTCTAGACAAAGCATCAGCGACGACGTTTTCCTTACCTTTCTTGTACTTGATCACATATGGAAATGTTTCTATGAACTCCACCCACTTGGCATGCTGCTTATTTAGCTTATGTTGCCCCTTTAAATGCTTTAAGGACTCATGATCCGTGTGGATCACAAATTCCTTTGGCCAAAGGTAGTGTTGCCAAGTCTCCAATGCCCTAACCAACGCATACATCTCCTTGTCATAGGTAGGATAATTCAAGGCTGCTCCATTTATCTTCTCACTAAAAAATGCAATGGGACGTCCTTCTTGCATTAGAACAGCTCCAATACCTATTCCTGAAGCATCACACTCAATCTCAAAAGCTTTAGCAAAGTCAGGCAAAGCAAGCAAAGGTGCATTAGTTAGTTTTTCCTTAATCAAGTTAAATGCATTTTCTTGTTCATTACCCCACTTAAAACCCACATTCTTTTTGATAACTTCAGTTAAAGGTGCAGCTAGACTACAAAAGTCTTTCACAAACCTCCTATAGAAACTAGCCAACCCATGAAAACTTCTCACTTGTCCCACATTTGTCGGTTTCGGCCACTCCCTAATTGCCTTAACCTTTTCCTCATCAACCCCAATTCCCTTAGCACTAACAACAAAACCCAGAAATACAAGCTTATCCGTGCAAAAGGTATACTTTTTTAAATTAGCAAACAATTTTTCTGTTCTTAAAACACCTAAAACAAGTTTTAAATGTTCAACATGCTCATCCAAAGTTTTGCTATAAATCAGAATGTCATCAAAGTAAACAACCACAAATTTTCCAATGAAAGCACGCAATACATGTTTCATTAATCTCATGAAAGTACTTGGTGCATTAGTTAACCCAAAAGGCATAACTAACCACTCATATAAACCATATTTTGTTTTGAAAGCAATTTTCCACTCATCACCTTCTTTCATCCTAATTTGATGATATCCACTTTTAAGATCAATTTTAGTGAAAACAATAGAACCATGCAATTCATCAAGCATATCATCTAATCTAGGAATAGGATGTCGATACTTTACAGTGATATTGTTGATGGCACGACAATCAACACACATCCTCCATGTTCCGTCCTTCTTAAGCACAAGCAATACGGGAACCGCACAAGGACTCATACTCTCACGAACATACCCCTTTTCCATGAGCTCCTCAACCTGTCTTCGAAGTTCCTTTGTCTCCTCGGGATTACTTCTATATGCGGGCCGATTTGGAATTGGTGCTCCGGGTACAAAATCAATTTGGTGCTCAATCCCTCTTATTGGCGGTAAACCAATAGGCATCTCCTCGGGAAACACTTCATCAAAGTCCTGCAAAAGGGAAACAACAACACTAGGCAAAGAAGAGTCAATTTCATTAGCACTAAAACAAGCCTCTTTGTACAAAAGTACAATCATTGGCTGATTTGAAAACAAAGCCCTTTTGATCTCACTCCCTCTTGCATAAAAGCTCACTTGTTTTCTCTCCTTTTTTTTCTCATCAGCCTTTTTTTCTTTTTCGATTTTCTTTTCTTTTTTTGCTGTTTCGGACTCCCTCTCTTTTGTCTCTCTTTCTTTTGAGCTCTCACTCTCCTTTTTAACATCTCTTTTTTTTTTTAACCTCACTTGATCTTCATATACTTGTCTTGGGGTGAAAGGTACAAGAGTGATTGGCCTTTTATTGAGTACAAATGAGTATCTATTTGTATATCCATCATGAGTCATATGCCTATCAAACTGCCATGGTCTTCTCAAAAGAATATGACTTGCATCCATTGGTACCACATCACAAATAACTTCATCTTTATATTTTCCAATTGAAAATGACACCAACACCTGTTTATTCACCCTAACTTCCCCACTATCATTCAACCATTGTAGTTTATAAGGTTTTGGGTGCTTCAAAGTTGTCAAATTCAATTTTTCCACCAAAATAGTGCTAGCCACATTAGTACAACTCCCCCCATCAATAATCATACTACATACCTTGTCATTAACATGGCAGCGGGTGTGAAAGATGTTATCACGTTGTACCTCATCTTCTTCCTTGGCTTGAGCACTAAGAGCTCTTCTTGCCACCAAAAGCTCTCCACCCACCGGATATTCGAAGTCACTTGCATCCTCCAAAGGTGGCATAGACTCATCATCGAATTCATCCTCGGATTCGATATCACCATCATCCCTCAAAACCATTACTCTCTTGTTTAGGCATTGTGATGCAATATGACCTGCTCCCAAACACTTAAAGCATTTAATGTCACAGTTTCTAGAAGGTTGAGGGTCTGATTTACCTTGATTTAATGAGCCTCCGGCCTTATGATCTTTAGGAGGTTCGGCTTTGGCCTTGAAACTAGGCTGGTCCTCTTTCTTGCTCCAATTCAGTTTCCATGATGATGAAGAACCCGAATTTTGCCCAACCAGTGTGGAACCCTTCCTGTTCAATTGTTGTTCCACTTTGATGGCCATGTGTACCATGTCAGTCAATTCAACATAATGTTGCAACTCCACTACATTTGCAATGTCTCGGTGTAGCCCATTTAGAAACCTAGCCATTGTCGCCTCTCGGTCCTCCTCCACATCAGCTCGAATCATGGCAATCTCCATCTCCTTGTAGTAGTCTTCTACACACTTAGACCCTTGAGTAAGAGTTTGCAACTTTTGAAACAAACCCCTATAGTAGTGACTTGGAATGAACCTCCTCCTCATAATAGTTTTCATCTCCTCCCATGTCTTATAAGTCTTTCTCCATTCCGTCTCCTACTCACAATCAATTGATCCCACCAAACAATAGCATAATCGGTGAATTCTATGGCTGCCAATTTCACTTTCTTCAATTCGGAGTAATCATGGCAATCAAACACCAACTCTATTCTTTTCTCCCACTCCAAATAAGCTTCAGGATCAGTTTTACCTTGGAAGGTTGGAATCTTCACCTTTATATTACCCAAATTATTATCAACCCTCTCTCCATACCTATCTCCTCTATTCCCATACCTATCTTCTCTATTCCCATACCTATCTCCTCTACCTCCCATTCCACGCCTAAATCTTCCCGCACCCACATTGGACATGCGATCATCCCCCTCCATGTCATTTTCATCCCCATAATAATCATTAACTTCTTCCCTAACCGGAACTCTCTCTCTCCTACGTGCTTGGGGAACGGGTCGTGGCTGTTCTGCACGTGCATTTTCCACTTTGTCTAAGCGCTCATGTAAGTGCTCCAATTCTCCCCTCATCATCCGTCTCATCTCCCCTACTAATGCCTCCTTCCAATTCTTTAGATCCGCTGGAATGGAAGAATCCTCTGTAGTGCCTTTATCTTTGTTGTCAGACATGTGTTTCCTGCAAGAAAAAGATTAGAAAATAAAAAGGACCTCACGACACTCCCTCACGTGTTTCGCTTAAATAATCAATTCACTCAACACTCGTGTGTTTCACTCAATATACTCGGCTTTTACCCTCAGTATATACTCACCGCTCTTGCCTTTTTCCTCTCGTAATTTCTTCAAAAGTTCTTATCAAACTAACCAAACAATAATCAGGATTTCTTAGCCACGTTCACAAGAAACTCAGATTTGCTAGGTTCACACAAACGAATTACAATGAAACTGAAATATCAGGGACGAGTTTCTACTACCAAGAATTTTTTTTATTTTTTTTTAATACTACCACTGCACGAAACCAGAAGAGGAAAGACAAAAGTTGATATATATTCAACTACATGATCGTTCAAAAAAAAAAAAATTGTACTTTTTTTTTTTTTTACCGACCTTGATCAACAAGCAAGATCTTTTGAAATTTTTTTTTTTTTTTGAGTACTGGACTTGATCAAACGAAATTCAAAGAAGAAGAAGAACAAAGATAGATAAAACCTGATGTTAGAGGCCGAAGCTCTGATACCAACTGATACGAACCTCGTCGATTGTGACAAGGATGATGCCTAGGATCGTTCTAACCTCTGGTTCGGATGGAGATCGCGACCCAACACCTATAGCGAGATGTGAACCTTGGTATAAGGAAGACGCCACAATCAAGGATGGAATACTTGATTGATAAGTCAGGGAGGAACGCCACAGAGAAAATATGATAAGTTCCAATCAGTTCTCAAAGAACAAAAGAGAAAATTCTTTCAACTTTTATTAAAAATTCAAAACTGCCGAAAATAACATAAGTTGGTTCCTTTTAAACTAAAACCCTAGAAGACAAGGTAGGCTACACGCTTAATTCAAAAAGGAAACAAATATTAGGCTACACGCCTAATTCAAAAAGGAAATAAATATTTCGGCCTTAGCCTTACAAAACGAAACTAAAAAGGAAACAAAACAACTGAAATTGAATCTCCTCCAAACTTGTGCTTCACGCCCAAGTCTTCTCTTATTCGGCCTAATCCATTGCCTTGATGATATTAATTAAGCCTTGGTCTTCATATGGGCTTATCTTGGGCTTTAACAATTTAGAATTAGCCCAAGTGTCTTGAATCAGGCCATTGAGTGCCTCTTTGAATTTCTTAGCCCTAGCCCTTGTTATTGGCCCAACCGGAACATGCAATGGGTCCCTTGGTGCAGCTCCCTTATTTTCATCAACCTTTCTACGATTTTTCACCACATGAGCTTTGAAAACCTCTTTCCTATTACCCATACCCTTTCCAATAAATTCAGCTCCATGAGAAGGAGATCCACTATCATGTCTGTTGTCACTGCTAGCTTCCCCTATGTTTCCAATATAGCCAGATTTCTTACCACCAAAAGTCGAACCCACATTATTCCTCTAGTTCCTTCCGTATGGCACTTGCATCCAAGGACCATACATATCATTCTTTGGTCCACTCGACCCAGGGACCCTACAAGTCGTACCGGAACTCGGTTCTTCCCTAGGCACATTTTCCCTTTCTTTGTTTACAACTCCTTCCATACAAGAATCCTTATTGTGCCCTACACGACTACATTGAAAGCAGAGCAAACCTAAATTCTCGTATTCCACCCTGATGCACCTATCCTCTACATCTAAAAAAACTCTTCAAAGGCTTAGTAATGTCCAATTCAACACATATCCTAGCAAATCTCCCCCTAGCATGCGATTCAGTAATAGGATCTACCTTGTATGTAGAACCTATCATACCTCCAATCATCCTCAGCAACTCAACTTCAATCCATTCCATTGGAAGTTTAGATAGCCTCACCCAGACTGGCATTCTCTGAATCTCTTCCTCACCTGAGAAAAAGTTGGGTCTCCGTTTTTGTACAACAAGATACTGGTTGGCTATTATCCAAGGACTTCCTATCATCACATACTCCAAATCTTCACGCATCTGAAACCTAGCCACAAAATATCCATCCTCCAAGTCAGTGAGCTGCCATTGCCCGATGAGCTGCTATTTCTGCCTGAGTTTTGAGAGCATGAAATTGAGGATGTGAGGTCTACCCATAATTTTCAGAATCAAAGCATTCGCCCAAGGCTTGTAAAATTACTGCTTTAGGTCTTCCGATAGCTTCATCACCAGGCCGAACAACAGTGACATCTCCTTCTCAAATATTCAATCTCGACTTATCAGCACCAGATCCAGACCAACTACTTGGAATAGTCGAGCTTAATAGCTTCGATAGCTTCAATTTGAAGCTCTCACCTAGTGGATTTCGCAAATGACTTTCATCAACATCAAAGTTGGCTCGTGCTCTCTTAGCACAGAAAGTGGTATCATGTGGTTTCTCCTTGACAGTCACAAGCTTTAGTGGCTCAGATTGAGCTGCAAATATAAATCCTTCCTCCATAAATCGCAGAAAACAGAGGAGAAAACAATTGGATCTGGTGGCGCGTGAACAAGAGAAACCAAAAGAGGACCCACGCGCAAGGCGCGTTCAAACAGAAATGCAAAATTTCTTTATGATAAGCAAGAGCTAATTAACTGTTTTTGTTCTTTTACATTTTCTTTTTCAACTCCTATTTATGTTCTTTTTTAAAAGGGACCATCATATATGTAATCAGGGGCGGAGCCCTTTAGGCAGCCCACCCAAGTTTTTGGAAAAAAAAATTCTATGTTAGAATTTTTTATTTAAAAAAAAAAAAAAAAAAAAAAACAGATTAGTTATAGCCCAAACGAAATAGTTGCAGACAACCCATCTAAAATTCAATCTTCAACTTTAAACTAAAGGCCCAATAACTTTAAGCATAATAAAATAAACCCAACAACCCTACTAGCCCAATTGCTCAAACAAATTGTTATAAAATACATTGTCTTTCTTTTCTTCCCTTTTATATTGAATTTATTAATTAATAGAAATGGTAATTATTTTGAATTTTAATTTTGTGATGGTATGTCAAAGCTTAAGCTTATTGATTGTGAATTTGTGATTATTGGACTTACAGTAAAAAATTATTAATAAATTTTAAAGATTATTCTTTATTTTTAAATGTTTATTTATGTCATTTTTTTTTATCATAGGTTATAATGTCAAATCTTCATCATATTTCTAAATCAAGTAAACAACAAACTATACAGTCTTTTTTTAATAAAAGTGGGAACCAATCAACAAGTGATGCTCCTACTAGTAGTAGAGGTTTTGATGAGTTACATTATTTTAAATGTTAAACGCTTGAATCCGAAAAAGTTGATGCTACTTTTGAACGAGACCCGAGATTACGAAAACCAATTTGGATGTATGATGTTAATCAACAAGATGAGGTTCTAAGAGCATGCATAGACATGAGACCATGATACGAACACTCTTGCATGGGGTTATTGTGTTGCATGTGTTATGTGCAAGCAGCCACCATGTAAAGCCATATGCACGTAGTACCACACTAGATGAATGGCTTACGTGGCCCATACAGATAGCCAAGCAAATCTTCTTTAGATAGGACTAAGTCAGAGTTGGTTATGTTGTAAATAACAGGTGCCACTATTTAGGTGATAGTGCCACTATTTAGGTGATCTAGATCGTGCCCATTTGTTGCACATGATTTCCATTCAGTTGTTAGCATTTTCCCATTTTCCCATTCAGTTGTTAGTTATGCTTTGTGTTGTATTGTTTGTTAACTGCTCGTGGCCTATAAATAGCCAAAGACAAAGATGAATGGGGGACATTGAATATTAAAGCAAAATTGCCTCTATCTATCTCCTATCTCTTCTCTAAATTCTCTATATGTATTTTCCAGGATCGGAAATATACATACCATCCTAAATTCTCTTTATGTACTTTCCAAGATCGGAAAAGTACATAACAGACCATTCCAACCAAAATTAGAATCCTACAAGCCTACACATGATGGAAACCAAAATCGGAGGTTTCAATATTCATGGTTTCAAAATTTAGATTAGCCCACCCCTGATTTTTTTTCTAGCTACGCCCCTGTATGTAATTGTACTTCTTCATCTCTCTCTCTATATATATATCTTTTCTATTCAAAAATGGCAAGGGGGAAGGGGGGAGGGGGTTGTAAGTTTCAGTTGTTCAATTTTGATATCCATGGTACAAAACTTTAATAGTTTTTTTTTTTTTTTTTTTTTTTTTTTTTTGCTAGGAATTTGAGTTGGGAGCACCTTCTATGTTCTAATCTGTATAAACTATTATCACTCAACTTTTGTTGCTGATGATTTGATTTTAGATAATTGGCTGCAAATGTAACGGTGAAATACCTAACAAGATGGAGTACATTATGTAAAGTCGTTAGTAGTTACTAGTTAGTTCTACTTTACCCTGTCCGTTGTACATTGACGGGTTACATTGGTTTGTTTCAATTAAGCATATTCAAACATTAATTCCTCTGTGTCTGCACTCGTGCTGTTTTAGAATTGCCTTAGAAGTTAGAACAGTCAGTTTTCTCTGTAGTTTCAATACTCATGTTCTTGGTGCATGTTACAGGGTCTCATTGGGCTGGTTTGCTTATGAGCCCGAATGGTATGACACAAATTATGAAAATTATGCCTACAGTGAGGCTCAGTCCATGTCTATGTTTGTTCAGTATCTTTCAAATGAATGGGCAGATGCTCTTCAAATTGATGCAAAAGGACGGGTGCGTGAGAACGGTAGCTCTGTGGCTGATGGGGTAAGATGTTTATATTTGCTGTTATGGGGTAAGATGTAAAATGCTATGGAATCATTTTCCATAGGAAATTATTGTCATTATTGTAAGTTTGTAACTACTCTGATAGTGATTTGTGAGATAAAGATATCAGACAAAGTTAACAAGAATGTCCTTGGGAAATGGCAGTGAACTATCGAGCCATTTTGAATTGAAAAGTTCACCATTTCTCATCTATTTTATGCACAAAATATGGTGTGTGGTCACATATATTTTATCAAGAAAGTTTGAGAGGAAGTGATAAGGCAGAATCTGAAGTTTTAAGTGTTATATAAGCAGAAATTATGACTAAGATTCTCTTTTTGGTTAATTTTGTAATGAAATGTTATACAATTCTCAATAACTTTTTCTTTTTCTGTTTTTGATAACCTGCTAAAGTTTCATACTTGAAGCATTATTGGTCTAATTTTTTTTTTCTTTTATTTGACATTACATCCATTGAATGTTTTATTGCTGACTTCATTCTGTTTTTTGATTCTTTGATTTATCTTTTTCCTTTTGGAAGGATGGTTGTCATGGTGGAAGAAATCCTTTTATGCAAAATCTGATGATTGCCGAAATTTAGGACTTCCAGTATATTTATTTTTTTGGATTAAAAGTTGATAGGTCTTTATTGAACACTTTTTGGTTCAGAAAAAAATTTATTGAGAATTCAACAGTGACAGAAATTTTATTATTCGTTCCAATGGTTTTGCCTCTTGATATGTTTTTTAGATAGTAACATATTAACTTGTAACTGTGTGGAAAATGGAAAGGAAGAGTTTTTTTGAAGTTCGACAGCAATATCAGTCCTTCCATCACATTTTATTTTAAGTTCTCTTGATTTTGCAGGTGCTTTCTTGCAGTCAAATATATTGGACATTCGCTGTATACCCGAAGCATTACCATATTTTGTGACCCCAAAGGCAGTTGATGAAGATTCAGTGCTATTGCAACAATTGCCCCACTGGGCAGCTTGATCAATTACACAAGCTCTCGAGTTCCTTACTCCTGCATACAAGGGTCATCCGAGTGTCATGGCATATGTGCTTTGGGTTTTGGAATCCTATCCTCCGGAAAGAGTGACTTTCTTCATGCCACAGCTAGTGCAGGCTCTGCGACATGATGATGGGGTGAGTTCTAATGAATATGTTGATGTTTATATTACTTTTTACATTGTTAACAAGAACCGGTACAGAGCTCTTTTTTTAAATGTACATGCTTGCTTGTAATTCTACAACTATTGATGTCTTATAGTTACGATTTTTACGGGGATTTCCGCAGTAGTTTTGCAGCAACAGAGCTGATTCCGGGGAAGTTGTGACAGTTAAAATTGGCAAAAAAAAAAAAAAAAAAAAAAGTTCATTGTAACCTGTGGTGAGTTTCCTCGTGAGGCTTGTAAAAATTTAATTATCTAGTTCTGATTGGTTAATATATCTTTTACAGTTTTATTGCATCACAATATATAATTAAATGAGTCTTTCTCAAGTCATGCCGGTGTTAAAATTTATCTTCATGTCCTTAGAATTACAATCGGCTTGAATTAGTGTAAAAAAAAATTTCACTAATTTCAACTTATTGGAATTCCAAGAACCTGATGGAAAATTTTAGGATTGGATCTGACTAGAGAATTATTCGATATTTAAAACAAAATTAAAATAATAAATTAAAATAAAAGAGCCATTAAGATGCTTGCAGATGGATGGGCGATACTTATGGAGTCCACAGTCGACTGAAATTTCCAAAAATTGACCCATCTCTATAAGATTCCTAGACATATTAACAATCAATATTTTACTCTCTTTGACCCGTCTCTGTATAAACCGTATGCTTCTCTTTCAATCTCTGTCCACCTCTCTTCCTCTATCTAACTTTTTTCATACTCTTCAAATTAAGATCCTTTTTGTACTTTTTTTTAAAAAAAAAACTTTTTTCATTACTAGTTTTTCAAAATAAACTTGTTATACCTAACATTCACTTGAACCACATGTGTAAAAGGACCACTTGTAATGCTTGTCATCTCACTATAATGTTAATTTCTTCTAGCAAATTGTAAGCCAACCAACAAAATTAGCAAACATTATAACATGATAAAAAAAAAAAAAAAAAAAATGTTACAAACCACAAATATTTGTGGACCCACAAATATTCAATGAACCCATGCAAGAATGGACCACTTATTCCAAAATGAGGGATACAAACCACTTGATTTAATTTCTTTTTACTTTTTAGTACAGACAGAGAAAATTTGGAAAAGTAAAAAAAAAAAAGAAAAAAAAAATTGTCAACCAAACAAAAAATTACTCGAAAAAGTAAGAAAAGGCCACATCGAAACAGATAAGTAACCATCACCCACATCAAAGGACCAAATCATGGATTTTGATCTCTATTGATCTGATCTTTTTCCAGACATTTTAAAGCATATGATTGGTTGCTGATAAAGTGGTTGTGGAAACCAATTACATCTTAACCACACATTCATTACGATATTTATGTGTCATGAGATTATATGAGGTTAGGAAAAAGATCAGATCAATAGATGATCCAAATTCTCGAATCACATGTCAAATTTACAACCTATTATAAGCACTATTTTGCTCTAAGTTGTTACTACACTTTATAATAACATATCACCTTCATGCATCTTTAATTCATAAAACCATTTTCAATTTCATGTTTTTTTTTTCTTGGAAATCTTGATATCAATTGAGTTAGGAGTATGCCGAGATTAACAGCTACAAGATTGACTCGAAATGTAATTTTCACTACTGGAAAATGATATTTCCATACTTTCCGATTTAATGTATAAAATATAAATGTAGGATTTGAATACTTATCACATTAGTGAAAGCGAAGTGCATAACTATTTTACCGATAGTGGATGTATTTCACTCCCCAACCGAAGAGGCAAAGCTGCTTACTCACCATAAGATTCAATTCATGTTCTTTAAACTTATATCATCATAGCAAACTATAAAGTTTTGAAAAGGAAAAAAAAAATCGATATTTGGTAAGATAATTATACTTAAATTTTCTTTTCTTATCTTGAAAGTCCTGTGATATTGAGATTTTTTTTTTTTTTGAAGGAAATGTGATATTGAGATGGAACTTTTAGAATTTGCCTTCTTGTGATATTTCATAATTTCATAATTATCGTCCTTTATTTTCTTCTCCAAGGTCTTGGTCTTAAATAACAGACTCACAGACTCACACATCACTGCCACTTAGAAAGCTGCAGTTGCTCAACAAAGTATTACCACATTGCCCTCCATCTCCGTCTAGCCGTTACCATTACTAACCCCCTCCAACTAATTGAACGTTACTCGTTCTAGAGGAACCACAGTTAGATCGGTCGGCGGCGGCTCTCTTTTTAGTGGCCTTGGAATCTCTCAACCAATTAAAGTTTCCAAAAATAACCTCCATGTCTTCAAGATTCCGTCCTTGTGTCTCCGGGAGACACATGTAGAAAAACAGCCACGCCACCGATGCAATTCCGGCGAAAAGGAAAAAAGATCCGCTGATCGTCATCGCTTTGTAGAGAGATATAAAAGTCGTCGATATGACCCCACTAGTCAATCTATTGATCGCAACTCCCATACTCGTTCCTTGAGCGCGTAGCTTCAACGGAAAGATCTCTGAGCTATAAACCCACATGATGGGACCTAGACCAATTGAAAAAAACGCCACGAACGACATCACACTCGTGATCGCTAATCCAACGGCCCACGTTAGTTTCTTATGCGAGTGGTCGATGATCGTGAGAGAGAATCCGAGTGTCGTCAGCGAGACGATCATGCCTCCGACGCTGCTTAGAAGCAACGGCCGCCGTCCGATCCTGTCAAGGAGGAACGTCGCGATTAAGATTGAGATAGTCTTCACTAATCCGACTGCGATGGTCGCTAACAGCATTTGGTTCGATGATGTGATCCCGGCCTTCTCGAAGATTCTAGGACTGTACAAGACAAAGGCGTCGATGCCGGAAGCTTGTTGGAAGAAATGGATTCTGACACCGGCGATGAGGATGTGACGAACGACTAGTGTGGGACGGATGAGGAGCTCCTTCCATAAACCCTCGCCGCGGTTGCCCTTACTCTGCACGGAGATGACATCGTCGTTGCACTTCGGAGGAATTCCGGCGGCTTCCTTGATGTCAGCAAGTCTGAGAAGAGCCTCTTCTTTGGAGTCGGAGGTTTTGTTAAGGACTTTTTTGGCATCGCTGAGTCTGCCTTGCATGACCAACCACCGCGGTGATTCCGGCATGAACAGGATGACGAGACCGAGGAACACAGATGGGATGGCTCCGATTCCGAGCATCATCCGCCACCCCAAGCGAAGTGACAACTTTGATAATGCAAAGTTTGACACGTACCCAAGCAATATCCCGCCATTGATGAACACCTATACAAAATATTTAAAAATAAATTAGTTTTTTTCTTAAAAAAAGAATTACATTAATTCGGGATTTGGGAGGTAATTGACTCAAACCGGTATATCTATTCGGTAATATTTTCTGTTTCATCAATTTTCATTTAAAAAAAGAAATTGATTTTCATATTTTATAGTTATGAATTATGATAGCATGGGAAAGCCCGAATGCTAATAACTTATAAGTAATAATATTATAATATAAATTTTAGTGTAATTGTTTTGAAGATATATAATAATATGTATTTCATGTTTTTATTTTTAATTTAAAAAAAAAAAAAAAAGAAGAAGCAAAACTATGAAATCATCAAAATGATATTTCGAAAAATGAGTTTTCTCTTTTTCTCGATTTTTTTTTTTTTATATAAATATAATCGACGTATACGTTTTCATTATTATATGTATTTTAGGTAAAAATTAAAAATTAAAAAACAAAAGAAAAAATACGTCAAAATAACATTTTCAATTTTTGTTCCATAAATACGTAAAATGTGTTTTCTATTTTTTTTTTTTCATTTACAAAAAACAAAAAACGTATTTTTAAAATATTAAAGAAAAACATATGCTACTAACAAAAGCTTTATTAAAAGCGCGCCAAAGGAAAGTGCTTTCGAAAAACGTACGTGAATGAAAAAAAAAAATAATAATAATAAGAAGGAATCATCACCTCAGGGAAAGAAGTTAGAAAACCACGAGTGGAAGCCGGAGAGACTTCAGCGGTGTAGACGGGAGCAATCATGAGGGCATAGCCAACACCGATTCCGGCGACGAATCGACCCACCATTAGAAAAGCGTAGTTTGTGGAGAACCCCATCTGCAAAGCTCCGGCGAAGAAGATTGCAGCGGCAAACACTATCGTGTACCGGCGGCCTATCCAGTCTGATGTCCTTCCGGCAGCGGCGGAGCCGACCAGTGAGTAAATGTTGAGAATTCCCACCAGAATCTCCACTTGCACATCGCTGATTTTCAGGTCTTCTTTGATGAAGATTGCAGCTCCACTCATCACCCCAATATCAACAAATAATTCAAACACATAAATACAAATTCAAATGATTATTGAATGTTCAATCACGTGGGAGAATTTGAATCCAGACTTCGAATCCATAATCCAATATATCCATATATCAATTTCTTATACATATATATATGTGTGTGAAAATTATCACGTGTCTAATTTTATACGTTTTTTTCGTATGGAATTCCCAATAGATACCAATGTTAATTTAATAGATAATGGGGTTAATCTAATAGACACGTGTTTTTATAGAATTCGAATGAAAAAACGTGCGGGATCTCATACTAGAAAATTGCTCTCTCTATATATATTGATGAAAAAGAAAGAAAAACTTACCGTAACCAAGTAAAATAGAGGTCATGGAACTATGGAAGCAAGAATTGCACAAGCAAAAGCATACTTGTTTCTTTTGGGTTTCTTTTGAGGATCGAAATCTGCAATGCTTTTCGGTTGCTGGTCACTCCTCTCGGCTCCATCCATGATTGCTAGTTAATTTGAGAGAGGGAAAGAGAGAGAGATATTTAAGGTTTCATGAGAACCAAGTAGGGTAAAAGAGGGTATGAAGAATTGAAATTGTATATATAGAAGACAGTGATCCGGGTATACCTGCACCTGGCTGGATTTTTTCGGATGATATCTGTACTTGATATTATCCGGATTTTAAATAGGAAAAATGTTAGGTTGTTCAAATTATTATTATTTTTAAAATTATAGCTAAATAATATGGCATGTTAATGTTATTGGTAAATTATCATCTAAATCATATGAGATATTAATGTGGTGGATAATGTTTTAGGCAGGAAAGTTTAACAATATTAACATTAGTTTTTTTTTTTTTTCTTTTTTTTTTTAATTCTTTTGGTAGGTACCAAAATGCTAGGTTTTGAATTGGATTTTATCCACTGCAAATGTTTCCAAAAACAATCAACTTCACCTTTTATTTAGTCTTTAAAATGGTAATAATTTGATATTTTACAAAACAAATTAAGAATATTAATTATTACGTCGATTAAATTTGGGTAGTGTTAACCTGATTCCTTAAGATATAGGATAACAAAATATTAACTATAAAAGGAAAACATTTATTGTTTTAAGGTAGAAAATAATAATAATAATAAATGTTTCAAATATTTATTGTATTGTTTCTACCTTTAAATGTTTTCCTTTTATAGTTAATTTATAGTTGTTATCATGTGTCTTAAGAACACAGATTAACTCTACCCAATTTCAATTAACATATTAATTGTAATCGGTCAAAAAGCCTATTAATGGTCAAATAAAAAGATTATATAATGATATCTTTCTTAAATATAAGGATAAGATTAAGAAGAAAAAAACTACCATAATTGCATTAATTCAATGAAAGATAATTTCAAATAAATATTTAATACACTCTCGATTTCATTTATAAATGGAAATATGGGCACATGAATCCCAATGTGCGTAAATGAATTTGATTATTGATTTGTGATTACTTATGGAATTATGATCCCTTATTAATCTTATTTGTGCTATCTTTTAAAGATTTATAGACATGTGGCAACCAAACAAATATGATTAGGGTTATACTTGAGTTAGATGAAGATGAGAAAAAAAAAAATAAACCGATAAAAGTTGCCGTTTTGAGACGAGAAAAAAAATTAAGAAATCTAATCTTGTCAATTTATTTGTTTGATTTCCATATGTACATAGATCTTTAAAAGATGGGAAATTATCATTCTTCCCCCTGTAGTTTGCTGTATTCTCCAGTCTCCCTCCTCTAGTTTTAAAATTCTTTAATTTCCCCCCTCTCATGCCTATTTTTATATGGTGAGATTGGTTGTATTTGTGCAGAGGGGAGAAATTATAGAATTTTGAAATTATAGGGGGGAGATTGGAGAATATAGCAAACTACAGGGGGCAGAAAAATAATTTCCCTTAAAAGATTAGTACAAATGAGGTCATCAAGTTATGTAGATCACACAAACAAATTAGGAATTAAATTTTATTTTCTAATTCTCTTTAGTATGAATGTCGATTCACTTTGAGTTTTATTCATGATTAGTAAATGCATCTTAAATGAATTTTTTTTTTTCACATCCACTCTCATCTAAGTAATTGCACATCTCCCCTCCATTCGATTCACATTCGCCCATTAAATTGAAAGTGTGGGATGACCCATTCCTATAGTGAGGGATGTTTTTGGATCGAACTTTTTGTGTTTGATTATACAAGGTCTTGTTAGATCCTAAAATCAATTGGTATCGGATTTTTAAAATAAATAAATAAATAAATAAATAATTTTCAAAACCATTAAAAATACAACAGTAATTTGGTCCACTACGATTAAGGCTGCGTTTGCTTTTACTTTTTACTAAATAGATGGAAACTATCTAATGCTTCTTCAAATTCTTCCAATAACTCAAATTTATTTTTTCTTTCAAGTGTTACATCTTTCCTCACTACCACAAACGCAAGTTATTTCCAAATCCAAACAATTGGATTTTTTTAGTATCACAAATATTTGTATTATATACATTTTCATTGCAAATAAATAAATTAAATCATACTTCGTTTAATCAAAAGAGAGAAAGTAGTGGAGGAAAAATGGTAACAGCAAGAAACGTCGACCACTTACCACTGATTTGGTTCAAGTGGTGTATATTGTAGATTGTTAGTGGGCACTTGCAAATGTCGTGTTTTAAATTTTTTTGGTGTATAAAATAAATTTGTGAATATTAATTTTACAATGCGGCTCAAATGTTTAATGATAAGAGCGTTTATTCAATCTGACAATATTTCAGGTTCGAGTATTCATAAGTAGTATATCAAAAAATCAAATTAGGTGCCGATTGGGAAATTTGGCTAGGGTAGAGGCGAGTACCCGACCTGGCGGCCAGGTATCCCTAATTGAAAGCTCGGTTTACTGAATTATTTTGTTTCAGTTTCACCAATGATAGCTACTTATACAGTGAAATCAATTGGGTCGGTTCCACCCCTAATCGTGCAAATTTAGTCCCACAATACGAGAAGAAAAACTTTCCCCACGTAATTATAAAATTTGCATGATGAGATTTGAAATGAAATCCGAAACTATTGAACTGATACATAGCCATTGGCACACATCTATACTATAATACTGAACAAACAAATTATAATATTTTTATATCTTGATTCTGGATTTTTAAATTGGTACAAACAAAATAATATTGAACAAACAAATTATGTGTACACAGCTACACATACAAAAAATAGTTTAATTTACACAAATTAAATTGACTTATTTAATTCCAACTTGGACAAATTACTTGCACAAAATCACAAAAAGGGACATTGATTATGTAGCGTAAAATCTATTTTTAATTCGTAATTTTATAATTTTTCATTGCATAAGCTTTTTGTCTCTTTTTTTTCTCCTTCTCTCGAGTCTTGTTATTGACTCACTCACGCACTCACTCAACACTTCACTCTCACTTTAGAAAGTTACAGACTTGCAGCTACTCTAAATTATTTTATTTTATTTTATTTTTTTATTTTTTTATTTTTTTTATAGATAAAAAACACTGTATTTACTAAGTTGCCCTCCTTCTAGTTGTTACCGTTAGTAACCCCCCGTCCTACTAATTGAATATTACTGGCACTAGAGGCGTCACCGTTTGATTGGTTGTTGGCGGCAGAAGCTCTGGCTGTCTTTTTAGCTACCTTGGAATTTCTCAACCAATGGAAATTACCAAAAAGACTCTCCACGTCTTCAAGATTCCTTCCTTGTGTTTCAGGGAAACACGTGTAAAAGAAGACAAAAGACACCAATGCGATTCCGGTGAAGAGGAAAAAGGCTCCACCGATCGTCATAGCCTTGTAGAGTGATATAAAAGTCGTCCCTATGATCCCACTCATCAGTCTGTTGACCGCAACACCCATACTCGTTCCTTGAGCGCGTAGCTTCAACGGGAAAATCTCAGAGCTGTAAACCCATGCGATGGGACCCATCCCAATTGAAAAAAACGCCACGAACGACATCACAGTCGTGATTGCTAATCCAATGGCCCACGTTAGTTTTTCCTGCGAGTGGTCTATGATTGTCAGAGAGAATCCAAGTGTCGCGAGTGAGATTATCATCCCTCCGACGCTGCTTAGAAGCAACGGACGCCGTCCGATCCTGTCGAGTAAGAATGTCGCGACCAAGATGAAGATTGTCTTCATGACTCCGACGGCAATCGTCGCCAACAACTTTTTGTTCTTCGATGTGATTCCAGCCTTCTCGAAGATTCTTGGACTGTACAAAACTACGGCGTCTATGCCGGACGCTTGTTGGAAGAAATGGATCCCGACACCGGCGATCAGGATGTGGCGGACGGATTTTGTTGGATGGAGGAGGAGCTCCTTCCATACGGCTTTGCCACTGCGGCCATTTTTCGGCACCGCTACGACGTCGTCATTGCACTCCGGAGGAATTCCGGCGGCTTCCTTGATGTCGGCGAGCCTCTGCAATGCTTCTTCTTTGGAATCGGAGGTTTTATCGAGGACTTTTTTGGCGTCGGCGAGCCTGCCTTGCATGACCAACCACCGTGGCGACTCCGGCATCACTAGGATGATGAGGGCGAGGAACACGGAGGGGACCGCTCCGATTCCGAGCATCATCCGCCATCCCAAGCGAAGAGATAGCTTCGAAAGTGCGAAGTTCGACACGTAACCGAGCAATACCCCGCCATTGATGAAAACCTACATTTAAAGAACACAGATTAAATCAGTTTTGCTATTTGAAAACCAAAAAAGTGCTTTAGCCTTAATCACTTTTCGAAAAGTACTTCTCTAGAAATGTGAATTGAAAAACAGAGAGAGAAGTAATTAATTATCTCATGGAAAGAAGTGGGGTAATAATGTAATATAAATCAGTTTTACTTCTAAAAAAACATTTATTAAGTGCTTTTCCGAAAAGTACTTCTCAAGAAACGTGAATTGGAAAACTGAAGTATTATCTCAGAGGAAGGAGTGAGGTAAATCAAATCAGTTTTGCTTTGAAAATAAGCGCTTATTAAGGAAAGTGCTTTTTGAAAAGTACTTTTCCAGATACGTGAATTGAAAAACAAAGAAGTAATTACCTAGGCCAAAGAAGTGTGTTAAATCAAATCAGTTTTGCTTCTAAAAGAAGCGCTTCTTAAGGAAAGTGCTTTTCCAAAAGTACTTTCCAAGAAAAGTGAATTGAAAAACAATGAAGTAATTTTCTCAGTGAAAGAAGGTTGAGCTTTCTACTGGCTCAAAAGGTCTACTAACGTCTATTTAAGTTTTTTAGAATTGTTTGGTTGAGCTTTTGAGATTGTCTATTTTAAATTGAGTAGAGGTTAGTAGAGTTTAAATCTCTACTGGGCAAAAGCTCATAGGGAGGTACTTCTCCAAATAGACCTTTTTTTTGAAAAAGCCTACCAACCAAACATCTATGATTTTTTTTCAAAAACTCTATTTCTAATAGATCTATTGCAAGTAGATCTTTTACCAATAGAGGTTTTTCAAAAGCCCAATCAAACAAGCTCGAAGTGAGTTAAATCAAATCAGTTCTGCTCATAAAAAAAAATAGCTCTTCTTAATCAAATGTGCTTTTACGAAGCACATTTTCCAAAAGCAGAGAGCTAGGAATTGAATTATACCTCAGGTAAGGAAGTGAGAAAACCACGAGAGGATGCCGGAGAGACTTCGGCGGTGTAGACAGGAGCAATCATGAGGGCAAATCCGACGCCGATTCCGGCGACAAAGCGACCCACCATGAGAAAAGCGTAGTTGGTGGAGAACCCCATAAGCAGAGCTCCGGCGAAGAAGATTGCAGCGGCAATAACTATGGTGTACCGGCGACCTATCCAATCTGAGGTCTTTCCGGCGGCGGCGGAGCCTATAAGTGAGTAAATATTGATAGTCCCCACCAACAACTCCACTTGCACGTCACTGATTTTCAAGTCTTCTTTGATGAAGATTGCAGCTCCACTCATCACTCCAGTATCTACATCGATTACATACAGATTCAAATGATTATTACATATTCAAAATAGTGGGAGATTCCGAAACTAGATTCCGGAATCTTTAGGGTGCTCATAACTTTTTCCGTTTTCGTTTTCGTTTTAAAATGAAAAATTGAATTTTATATTTTGGGGACTAGGCAGTTGGCTGGAAGTCAACCGGCGGCAAGCCGGTGATTGAACGGAATTTTTTTAATATATTTTTCTTATTGTAATTGAGTAAATGTTCATACTATTTCATATATGAAACCTTAAATTAAAAATAAAATTCTAAAAAACTCAATATTGAGAATCAAAATTCATAAACGACTAAATAAAATCTAAAAACAATAAAATTCCAAAAAGTTAATAAATAAAAAAGTCAACTTAGTCGGTCAACGGCAACTAGTCATTCACTTTGACCGACTAGGCCAACTAGGTGGTAAACCACCTAGTCGGGGTGACAGACTACCGACTAAGGACTAGGCGGCACCTAGTCGGCCCTAGTCGAGGACTTTGCAACACTTCTTTTTGAAGACAATATTTTAATAATAATAATAATAAAAAACATAAAATGAATGGATATGGTAGCATACTATTAAACAAAAATAAAAAAAATTACTATATTCTTTTCTTGATCAAATTTGATCTGACAAATTCAAGAGGCAAGAGGAGAGAGAAGAAGAGGATACATATTACTACTATATTAGGGAAGAAAACACTGAAAAAATATATATGGTGATGGAGAAGATTGAAGAAAGAAAAACACCTACCATAACCAAGTAAAGTAGAAGTCATGGAAGCAAGAATTGCACAAGCAAAAGCATATTTGTTTCTTTTGGGTGGTTTCTTTTGAGGATCGAAATCTGCAATGATTTTCTGTTGCTGGTGGTCACTCTCCGCTCCCAGGCCGGCAGCCATGGTTGCTAGCTAGAGAGAGAAACAAGCTTGAAGATGTGTGTGTGGCTGTGAGAGAGAGAGAGAGAGAGAGAGAGAACTAGTAATAGTTGATATATAATAAGAGTGTGTGTTGTGGGTGCAGATAGTTGAACTTTATATAGAAGAAGAAGAGTGAGGTTCCATCTCATTGGGTTGGACCGAAAGGGTACAACTCATCATTTTTATTACAATATTGGACGTTAAATCCAAAACTAAAAACTAAGAAGGCCTTTTAAAAAAAAAATAATAATAAAACTAATGATGAAATTACAATTTATTTATTTTTTTTATTTTTATTTTATTTTTAAGTATTACATTAACAACTATTACAATAGGGTTGTCGGGACCTGTTAAGATCAGATAACACATGTACGGTTTGGACAACTACTCCTATCAATCCGGAGAAAACTTCCCACACATACTTTTAAAATGCGTATTGTGGGACTCGAACCTCTGACTACCGGGTGTGGATGGGAGATACACTAAAGATGTATGAAAATACAAAATCGAAAGGACAGTAACTTCATTATATATGTTAGGGAGAATTGCCTTTTAATCCCCGTAGTTTTCCTTAATCTACGTTTAGTCCACGGTTGTTTGGAATTGTAACTTTTAGTCCTTCTGTGACAGAATCCATTAAAAGAACGGAATCTGACATGTCAGACATGTAAAATGACTTTGATGCCCCTGAAGGTTGCTGCTCCCTCTGAAAATACTATAATACCCTTACTTTTGTCTTTTATGGACAAAATTTATATAATTGGAATTTACAATTTTACCCTAACTAATAAAATACATTAAAATAAAATAATATACAATATATATATGTTAAATGCATTTAAATTAATAAATTAAATTAAATTAAATAATAAAAACAACTCCATCACCATTTGGTACTTTCATCATCACCTCCACCATCTCAGGCCACTACCACCACCACTAAACACAAATCCAAACCTTCATCGTGTTTCCACCAAAAAAGAAATAGGAATGGCCACCAAAAAACCTCTTCATTGTGTTTCCGCCAAATCACCACTACCAAATTCATCTCCACCAAATCACCACCACCAAGTTCATCTTTCTCTCGAAATGTAAAAATAAATTCAAAAAAATTAATGCAACTGTTCATCTTCTTCACACAGCCAAACCCACACAAGCACAAAACCATTTCCAGATTCAAACCACATTAAGATTCAAATAACACAATAAATTAGCAACAAATTCACCCACAATCGATTCACCCATAACCGATCCAGATAATACACATTTTTTTTTCTAAAAATAAAACCTAAAAAACTAAAAACAAAATCTCAAAATCAACCAAAATGAAATGCAAATAGAAATCAACCAAATTAACTTTTAAAATAACAAAACCCTAATACATTTTTCCAGATAATACACATTTTTTTTTTTCAGAAATAAAACCTTCAATCACGACCTTCAAATCGACAAAAAAACTGATTGCTTGTCTCCTTTTCACGATCGTGGGCGGTGGGTTTCGACGCGACCTTCAGCCGAAGAGAAGAGGGAATGTGAGAGAATGCCGAAGAGAGAGATAACGAGATGGAAAGAAAGAAAGAGAAGATACAGCGATTGGGATTTCGTCGGTGGTGGCGGCGGCTAGGGTTTTGGTGTTGAACAAGATGATGATGGGGAGATTTTAGGAGAATTGGCTGTTGTTGATTTTGTTTTAAATCAAAATCTGATCGGTGTGACTGTGGGATGGTGGGAGAGAGAAATGAGATTTATTTTTATTAATTGTTTTTATTAATTTGTTTTTATAGTTTTTTTAATTATTTAATTTAATTTAATTTATTAATTTAAATACAGTTAATATAAATTTAGTTGTAAATTTCCATTATTATTTAATTTTTTATTACTATTTAATTTTTTTGATAATAATAATAAATATTTAATTTAATAATATTTATTTGTTTTTAAAAATTAATTTATAAATTACTATTATACTCTTTGGTTATGAAAGCTTCTAGAACATCTGATGTTATTTTACCTTTTTACCCTCATTAACCCTCGTTGACTTGACGGAACCCTAACAGAATTGGACGGTAGGGATTGCAATCTATATTGTCAGAATAATGATGGACTGAAAATTACAATACCAAAAAACCATGGACTAAACGAAGATTAAGGCTAACTACAGGGACTAAAATATAATTTTCCCTATATGTTATCCTATCGAGAGATATTTACCATGCTCTTTCTATCAGATTCCAACAAACCCTTTATTCAATTGGTGTCATTAGGGGTGGGTACAAAAACCAAAACCGAAACTGAATTGAACCAAATCGAACCGAACCGAACCGAAAAAGGGTGTTTGGTTCGGTTCATAGCTTCTGTTCGGTTCAAACCGATTTGAAATTTAAAAACTGAATTGAATTCGGTTCGGTTTCAGTTTTGGACATACAAAACTGAACCGAATTGAATAAACCGAATTGTCTTAATTAATTATTTTCTAAGGTTTAATTTTATTATGGACTGTTTGTTGATGATGTTTTATTTTGGACTACATTATGTACTACATTTTTTGACTTCTATTTTATAGAAGTTATGAAGATTTTATATTTTAATTGAGTATGTAGACCAAATATGATTGAAATTTTATATTTGGATTGAAAATTGGGTTGTATTTTGTTTAAATTATTTTTTTACATATTATGTTTTCTTGAAAAAGTTTAAGCCAAAATGCAAAAAATGCAACTTAAAGGCCCAAAAAATTAAAAAAAAAAAAAAAAAAAAAACCTTAAAAGCCCAATAGGCCTAAAACCGAATTGAACCGAACCGAACTAAACCGAGATAAAGGTGTTCAGTTTAATTCGGTTTTCAGGTTCAAAACAGTTCAAACCGATTCACATTTTCAAAAACAGAATATATGTCGGTTCAATACGGTTTTGGCTACAGTTTTGGCTACGGTTTTGGCCAAAACCGAACTGAACCATGCTCACCCCTAGGTGTCATAGTTTTTTTTGTTTTTTTGTTTTTTTGTTTTTGTTTTTGTTTTTGTTTTTTTGTTCTAAAACGACGTGTATGCTGTTAATTTGTTCTTACTGAGATCTATTAGAAGAATTATCCCTTATAAATTGCCTTAAAATGATTGGAATATCCATTTGAATGTATTTTTTTTTAAAAAAAAAAATAAAATAAACAAGACATATAAACAAAACAAAAAAAAGTATATACATGATTTTAAGATAATCAGAATCCTAAAATATTATATATATATATATACACACAGATTTTCTATTATTAGTTCGTCATGACAATAAATATATCAGGACGAAGAATGTGGACCATTATATTTACATACTTTGATTCAAAGTATATGCATTTGTCCAAACTTCTCCATAATATATGGTACATATTCTTCGTCCTGATATAAAATATATCAGAACGAACTAGCAGTAAAAAGACTGTATATATAGATATATACATACAGGGGTGGACCCACGTGTGGACCAAGTAGGGCCCGTGCCCTACCTCATTTTTTTTATATAAAAAAAAAATGATTCAGTATATATTATATATATAGATATTTGTTAAGAATTGTTGATAGCATGTTGCTGTTAGTATAGCTGGTTGTGGTTCAGTATTTTTAGACTTAGGTGCATGGTTCAAGTCCCATCTTAATCAATTAGTTAATTCTTTTAATTCAATTTTTTCTTCTAAATTTTTATGTGCCTTTTTTAATTCAATTTTTTCTTCTAATTTTTTATATCTTATTTATTTTATCATCATTTTCAATTCATTTTCTCTATTCCGTTGTTGTCAATATCATAACTATCATTAAATTGTGTTTACTTAATTTAATTTAATTTTATATTAAATTATATATTATTATTTTGGATTTTTATTATTTCTAATAGTTTTAATTTGACATATTAGCACGTTCAATCAATAAACCCTAAAATCTCATATTTTACTTTATTGGATTAAAATAGTTAATCTATTACTATGATTCATTTTATTTTATCTTTAGTATTTTTCTTTATTTTATAGTTTTAATTTATTTAAAATCAATAAATCAATAATTTACCAATAATCTGAAGAATAAAAAAATTTTAAAAACATGTCTAGTAATAGTTAGTAAGAAATTATTTTTGAATAAATTTAAATTGAATTCATTATAAATGCAAAACAAAATTTCTTATTATAAAATTAGATGGTAATTTATTCTTTTAATTTTTTTTTTTCATTATTTATGTTGTTTTTCTTGTATTATTTTTTAATGTTTTTTCTTGTTTTTATTTCTTTTTTAATGTAAAATTATTTAATTCATCTGAGTAAGTATTCTATTTATTTTATTTTATCTAAAAAAACTATTTTACTATGATCTTAATTTTTTAGTATTTTTTCAAATAATTATGATTTTAATTTATTCAAGTGCCCTACCTGATTAAAATTCCTGGGTCCGCCACTGTATACATATATAATACTTCTATAATAAGGACTGTTCTGACTTTATAATTTCAGGACGTTCAACCACATCCACACATTCACAGTGGGCCCATAGCCCCATATTAACCTAATATGAATGTGTGGCTGTGGTTGGATGTCCTTAACTTATAATTTCAGAATGTCCTTACTACAGAACCACCATATATATATACAATTTTTCTATTGTCAGTTCGTCCTGATATAAAATATATCAGGACAAAGAATATGTACTATTAGATTTACATACTTTGACTCAAAGTGTATGCACTTGTCAAAACTTCTCCATAACGACGAACTGACAGTAGAAAGATTATATATATATATATATTTATATATTACATGCGGTAGTGTAATTCAAACCTGTAACATTATCAAACTGAACCACCAAACTAAATTGGATGTTTGTGTCTTTTCAATTAATTTTTTAGTTAGATCTTATCGAACGAAACCTGTAACATTATCAAACCGAACTACCAAACTACATTGGATGTTTGTGTCTTTTCAATTAATTTTTAGTTAGATCTTATCGAACGAAATAAATGGTTTCTCAATCAAATATTAATAATAAACATATTTTCATTATTTTAGAATTTAAGATTTTTTAAATATCAAACATATTTTGTAGATATTTAAAATTATATCATCATTTTAGATAATTCAACTTTAAGTCTTTAATAGATGAACCTTCACAATTATTAAACCTTTTGCCTACATGTAAATAGTTCATGCATAAATGGAACTAGTAATTACATAATTATTAATGAATAATTAGTGAAATCTTTTGAAATAAAAAATAAAAAATGCATTTTATTATTTTTAGTTTATAAGAGATATAATAATGTCACATCATGAATTCAAACTGGTTTTTAGTCAAATTAAACAAAAAGCAATTTAATTTAGAGCATCTCCAATACTATTATGCATTTGGAGAAAATGGAGGGCCACATATGATACATATTAAAAAGTTAGAAAAACTCTCTTCAATGCTATTATTTAAGTTGGATATGGAGATGATGTGGCAAAAAAAAGTTAGAGAATATGGAGTTGGGTTTCTAATTCTAGAAACTCTCTTAGAAATGCTGATTAGGATTTCTAACCCTTTCAATCAATAAAATTAAAACTCATTTAATTGTAAAATAAAAGAGGAGAGAGAGTGGAATAATTATTTTATTATGATTGGTCATAAAATGGATGCATATTTGACTTTAGATAATTACATTGGAGGTGCGAATATGCATTTCTCTAATTTGTTTTTCAAAAGTGGGTCCATGATCAATAGAAATGCTGATGTGTCACTATTTAGAAACTCAAAAATTCATATTTACATCGGAGATACTTTTATAAAAAGTCCTAAATTAAAGTAACACATTGATTTGTCATGCACATCTTCTACTAAAAGTTATGATTGTTTTTGTTTCCTTACATGATAATTTTATATATAATTAGAATTTAAATCGATGTTTGTAACGTCATATAATCGTAATTTTTTTCCTTAATCTAAAAGTCTGTACTCTCTCTCTCTCTCTATATATATTGCACTCTATAAATGTTACATAATCACTTACCAAACATATAATTAAAATTTCAATTTTCAACCATCTTAATTATTCAATAATTTATCATAAACCATTTATCAATCCTTCGTCACATGATACCAACCATATTTGTGATTTTCGACATAAAATTCAACTTTTAGAATATAATAATATGATGTTACGTGACATTTTCAAATTGAGTAAGGATTAAATCAAGTCTAACGTAACTTGATTCAAGGTACCTTTTCAATTCTAAACAGACCAAGACAATTAGTATATCGAAAAGGAAAATGCTTGGGTACTGACCGATCAGTATCCGAGTATATTGACCACCCAATGGGGTGTTATCACGTGGTCCAAAGCTCTTTCACTTTTTACATTTTTCTCTTTGCTTTGAGTTACGTGGCAACCAACCATTGGATGATCAGTATGTCTGGGTGTTGATCGGTTAACACCCAAGCAATGTTCTATCGAAAATGATTAGATTTAGAAAGTTAAGTCAATAAAATCCAAGGCTAATTGGCACAGATGCCCCTTGAACTTTTTAAAAAGTTGCACTGTGCCTTATATATTTTTTTTTACTGCACTAAACCCCCTGAACTCTCGTAAATTGACAATCACTGAAGAAATCTACCCCTGGTGATGGGGCAAATTCCTTCAGCGATTGTCAAATTATAAGAGTTTAGGGGGTTTAATGGTGAAAAAAAAAGTATAGGGAGTAAATGTGCAAATTCGGCCATAGTTCAGGGTGCATCAGTGCCAATTAGCCAAAATCCAAATATAGATTATTATAAGATAAATTATAAATTTTGTTACAAAGCTTTATTTGAAAAAGTCACAAAAACGATATCAATTTTGTTTTTACAAAAGAAATACATAAACTATTTCAAAAATCATATTTTCCTTAAAAGTTAAAATTTATAAGGAGGGAGAGTGTCAAACAAGTGAAACAACCTTAGCTTAATTATGATTGTGGCACCAATTACAACATTTTTAGTTTAATTTGCACAAAAAATACACCAAAATTGTTATGATACTATTAAAGACTCTATATATATATTCATGATATTTTGAAGATATTATTGATATTCTCAATACTTCAACCGATATTTTTCATAAATTAAAATCTTGATACTTACATTGAAACTGGTATCTATTTGAGTACATCGACTTAAAAAAAGTACACCCTTAAGGTTTGAGGTAGAAACATTTAAATGGGAAAGTTTGTTTATTCTACAAAGCACCCTTGACTTAATGAAAATATGTTAGGAACTCAATGACATAGGGTTATTTTGGATTTTTCTACTTGCACTTAATAAATTTTTTACTTATAACCAAATAAAAAGGAAAAAAACGGTAGTAATTTTGAAAATCCATCAAGCCACCTCAGTCAATCGTTTGTAGTGGAGGAGACGTTGGTCAACAAAGCATTACCAACAGACTCACAGACTCACACATCACTGCCACTTAGAAAGCTGTAGTTGCTCAACAAAGTATTACCAAACTGCCCTCCACCTTCGTCTAGCCGTTACCGTTACCAACTAATTGAACGTTACTGGCTTTAGAGGCACAACCGTTAGATCAGTCGGCGGCAACTCTCTTTTTAGCGGCCTTGGAATCTCTTAACCAATTGAAGTTTCCAAAAATACCCTCCATGTCATCAAGATTCTGTCCTTGTGTCTCCATGAGACACGTGTAGAAAGACAGCCAAGCCATCGATGCGATTCCGTCGAAGAGGAAAAAAGAACCGCCGATTGTCATTACTTTATCGTGATATATAAAAGTTGTCGATATGACCCCACTAGTCAATCTATTGATTGCAACTCCCATACTCGTTCCTTGAGCATGTAGCTTCAACAGAAAGATCTCTGAGCTACAAACCCACGTGATGGGACCCAGACTGATTGATTACGAACGACATCATAGTGGTGATCGTTAATCCAATGGCCCACGTTAGTTTCTTTTGTGAGTGGTCAATGATTGTGAGAGAGAATCCGAGTGTCACGAGTGAGATGATCATGCCTCCGACACTGCTTAGAAGCAACGGCCACCGTCCAATCCTGTCGATGAAGAAAGTCTCGACTAAGATTGAAATCGTCTACACTAATCCGACGGGTGATGGTCGCTAACAACATCTACTTTGATGATGTGATTTCGGCATTCTCAAAGACTCTATGATTGTACAAGACGACGACGTTGATGCCAGAAGCTTGTTGGAAGAAATGGATTTCGACACCAGCGATGGGGATGTGACGAATGGCCGGTGTGGGACGGATGAGGAGCTCCTTCCATAAGCCCTTGCCGCGGTTGCCCTTACTATTCACGGAGATGACATCGTCGTTGCACTCCAGAGGAATTCCGGCATCTTACTTGATGTTGGTGAGTCTGAGAAGAGCCTTTTCTTTGTAGTTGAAGGTTTTGTTAAGGACTTTTTTGGTGTCGTCGAGTTTGCCATGCATGACCAGCCATTGCGGCGATTCTGGCATGAAAAGGATGATGAGGTCGAGGAACACGGAGGGGATGGCTCTGATTCTAAGTATCATCCGCCACCCCAGGCGAATTGACAGCTTCGGTAATGCAAAGTTTGACACGTACCCAAGCAATATCCCGCCATTTATGAACACATATACAAAATATTTAAAAATAAATTAGTTTTTTTTTTAATTTTTTCAATTTTTAATTTTTTTTTTTTTATGGAAATGGAAGGAAATGGAAGGAAATGTCCACTTTCAAGTTTAAAATAGCAAAAAAGTCTCCCTATTGTTTTTCTTGCATTTGTGTCCCCTTGGGAACATGAAATTCCAGGAATACCCTTAAGTGAGATTTTAAACAGTTAAACCTTTTAAAAAGGAAATTCCCAAATTGCCCTAAAACCCCAACCCCATTAAGCGTGATTACGAATTTGCCCCAACATATTTAAATTGAAAACCAGAGAGGTGGTCGTGCGAAATTGAAATCCATCCCCCAAATCAAGAACTCCAAAAGAGAACGAGAGAGAAGAAGAATTGAAGAAGGCATCGAATAGAAGAAGAAGCGAACGAGAGAGAAGAAGAAAAAGAAGAAGAATCAGAACAAACCACATTTGAGAAGAAAATATCTTGAAGAAGAAGAACAATCAGTCGAATACCGAGACCCAGCCCCGAAAAAGACGCCTTTGTCGCAACTCGCAAGTAAAGGTATTCATTCGTATTATCATTGTCTTCTGGCATTTTAACCTCTTATTTGTTTGTTTGCATCTGTGTTTGATTGTGCATGGATGATGTGTTATTAAGTTATAAGTATTTGTTTGAGAAATGAGTAGTTATCTTGCCAGGGGTTCATGCAATGGCGGGGAACAGGTGCTTTTGTTTAGTTTTTTGTTAATTCAAGTTTTGAAATGTGGCCCCATTTGTCTGAATATTAAGCCCTGACAAAGGGATTTCAAGCCCTGTAAACGATTGTGAAGTGTAGTATTGTAGTTGTTAATGATTTTTGTGATGTTATGTTATGAAGTGTTGGATTTTGTTAATTCAAGTTTTGAAATGTGGCCCCATTTGTCTGAATATTAAGCCCTGACAAAGGGATTTCAAGCCTTGTAAATGATTGTGAAGTGTAGTATTTTAGTTGTTAATGGTTTTTGTGATGTTATGTTACGAAGTGTTGGATTTTGTTAATTCAAGTTTTGAAATGTGGTCCCATTTGTCTGAATATTAAGCCCTGACAAAGGGATTTCAAGCCCTGTAAACAATTGTGAAGTGTAGTATTATAGTTGTTAATGGTTTTTGTGATGTTATCTTATGAAGTGTTGGATTTTGTTAATTCAAGTTTTGAAATGTGGCCCCATTTGTCTGTATATTAAGCCCTGACAAAGGGATTTCAAGCCCTGTAAACGATTGTGAAGTGTAGTATTGTAGTTGTTAATGGTTTTTGTGATGTTATGTTATGAAGTGTTGGATTTTGTTAATTCAAGTTTTGAAATGTGGCCCCATTTGTCTGAATATTAAGCCCTGAAAAAGGTATTTCAAGCCTTGTAAACGATTGTGAAGTGTAGTATTGTAGTTGTTAATAGTTTTTGTGATGTTATGTTATGAAGTGTTGGATTTTGTTAATTCAAGTTTTGAAATGTTGCCCCATTTGTCTGAATATTAAGCCCTGAAAAAGGGATTTCAAGCCCTGTAAACGATTGTGAAGTGTAGTATTGTAGTTGTTAATGGTTTTTGTGATGATTTTGGAATTGGTGGATTTTTTCGTGCCTTGTTATGTCTTTTTTTGTGTTCACATGCTGAGTATATCGTATCTATCATGTATAGTGGTGGGGATGTCCATTTCATTTAATTGTTTATCAAATCAGGGCTTGAAATCCCATTGTAGGGCTTGAAATCCCATTTTGTTTTTTAATTAATTTTTTTTTTATACCAGATGCTGGCTGATCGTTTCAAAAAAAAAATGGAGGTATCCAGACCACAGAAGCTGGGTACACGCGAGAAAATATGTTGAAAAGATAGCTCATTCTTCCCAATTCAAATGAGGATGAAATTTGGTTCGGTTTGGGGCAAAAGGAGGCTCGGTTTGGGAGAGAAGAATTTTGCTTATGTAGTGGCCTCAACATGGGCACACTCCCCGAAGGGTTCAAAGAACAGAAAGAAGTCGGTGAACAATCTATCTTTAGACGATATTTCAATGATGAAAGGCCATCTATTGAACTGTTGGAGGCAACCTTTAACCAGCCGATGGAGCCTGCAGTGGGTGATGATGCATTGAAGATGGGATACCTATTAATGGTGTCCCAGTTCTTCAGGATTGTTGAAGCATGGACAGCCATACCTTGTTGGTTGTTTTCTTTAGTAGAGGACATCGATGCTTTTGAGAGTTTTTGTTGGGGATCTTACCTTTTTGATGTCACATTGTGGTGGTTGAAGAATTCAGCCGATAAACACCTTGATAGATTAAGAGGAGGTGATGGCCAGAAGAAAAGAGAGAATGAGGAAAAGAATAAGAAGAAGAAGGAAGAGAATAAGAAAAAGAAGAAGAAGAAGAAGAAGGAAGAGGAGAATAAGGAAGAGGAGAAGAAGAAGAAGCCGAAGAAGAGGAAGAGGCAAACTGAAGTAGAAGATGGAGAAGAAGAAACAGGCAATGATAGTGAGCAGGTGGAGTTGGACAATGAGCAGAACAATGATGAGGCGAAGTATTTCACATTCCACTGTTATGGATTTCTGCTAGCATTTCAGGTATTGTGAATAAATGAATGTGTAAATCAACCTTATGCTAGGATTTCTGTTATGAATTTATTTTTATAAGATTTTTTTCTTAATTGTTTAGGTTTCGGCCTTTGAACAGATTACCCGTTTTGAAGGTAAAATTGGGATACGGAAAGGAACAGGGTTCCCAAGATTTAAGAATTGGAATTTCAATACAAGGGTTCTAAAAGTTGAATCCTATTTCAGTACAACGGTGTGTATTTTACCATTTGGTGTCTAGTTGTATTTTGATGTCTTGCCTATTTTGCTTGATTTTTGTGCTACATTAGATTTTGGGGTTATGTGTTATATTACTTATTACTCTATGAATTGTCTATGAATTGTCTATGAAGGTCATTTTTAAATCTGTATTATAGTGGGTTGTAGGGTACACTTTCTTATTATGAATGGGTGCTTGAATATTATAGTGGGTTGTAGGGGGGCTTGAAATCGATTTTCAGGGCTTGAAAGATCTTAGTCAGAGCTTGAAATTCGTTACTAGGGCTTGAAATTCCTTTCTAGGGCTTGAAAACCCTTTGCCTGCTATTGGGTTTCTGTTTGAAAATATTCATTAACCTCAATGTTTTGTGCACTATACATGCAGATGGAATTGTTCCCATGGAAGGTTTATGATCATTTAAAGTCAAGTGCTTACTATAAATCTTTGATGTTAGATGATGTGGCAAGGGAGGACCATAGTCATGATGATGTGGAGGACCGTGAAGATGCAATGGAAGAGGGTGCTGCTTCCATTCAGCAAACCAAGACTCTCCGATCTAAAAACTCAGATCAACCGGCGTCTAAGAAGCGGCTCTTCTATGGAGATGTAGAAACTCCGAAGGTAAAAATTCATAATATACATAACTTTTATTATCCTAAGTTCTTTTACTAAGTTCTTTTGCATGATGTAATAATTATTTTTGGATTTTGAATTGGATTTGCAGTCAAAATTGAAGACATCGGTTCCGTATACAATTCCTGAATTGTATACATGTATTACAAATCTGATTACACAGCAAATAAACGAAAGCGAGGGGAGGATGAAGCGTTGGATAGCATAAGAAATTGCAAAGATTGCAAAACAAAACAAGGTTAGAGATACATCTTCATCGAAAAAATCAAGAGAAATGAAGGAGAAAGGTTTTGATAGGGTAAGCTTCAATTATTTGTTAGTTTACTCTAACATTTATTACATATAAGAGTACTTTATTTGGCAGTCTTGAAAATATATTGTTCTCATTGTAGGATGACAGCAATAGGTTGGATGAGAAGGGACATTTTGTGAATGACATTCATGATGATGAAGTTGATCAGGAGGGTGACAGACTGCCAGGTGTTGAGAATGATCTGAAGGATCTTGAGGTTGACAGAGAGGCAAGTGTTGAGACTGATGTTGATAGTGTTGTTGAAAAGGTCGAAGATAAGAGTGGTGTTGAGAAGGCCGAGGGTGATAGTGGCGTTGAGAAGGTCGAGGATAAGAGCAAAATTGAGAAGGCCGAGGATAAGAGCAGAAATAAAAAGGCAGAGGTTGAAAATGTTGTTGAGAAGGACGACATTGATAATGTTGTTGAGAAGGACGACATTGATAGTGTTGTTGAGAAGGACGAGGTTGATAGTGTTGTTGAGAAGGCCGAGGATGAGAGTAATGTTGAAGTTGAGGTAGTTGCTAAGAAGTCTGAAGGAGACAATGTGGATGTTGCTAAAAAGCCAATTTGTGTGGATGATTTCCCATCCCCTGATGTGTACATGGTTAGTGTGCTTCCAACTAGTATGCCTAGTGTTATATGGGATGAATCTGCTGACCCCTTAGTGGTTTACAAGAATGAAGACAAGGAAAGGGGCTGAAGGCGATCAAGGTTCCTCCTGACCCTGTATGTTGACCCCATGCCGAAAACGAAGAAGAAAGGAGAAGAAAATCATCATTCCAAAGACTTCACGACATTTTTGAAGGGCAAAGATGAAGTCAGGTAATGCTCTTTTCCTATCCTCCATTAACCTAACCTAGTTCAATTTATGTAGTTGTGATTTGTTATGCCATAATATAAAAATCTCGTTGATAATGAACAGAATATATACCGGGCACCCCTTAAAAGACATGACGCGTTCCGAGTTGAAGGACTTAATTAACACTAACAAATAGATTTCAAACACGGTAACTTCTTTTATAGTGTTCAATTTTGTTATTATATTGTTAACATGCACACTTGTTTTCTAATTCTCCGTCGATACATGTAATTGTAGCATATAGACAGCTACTTCGACGTGCATTGAAAGAAGCATTTGAGATTACAGTTTAACTACCGACAGGATATATGATTGGTCTCTCCCGCGTTTTTCGTAAGTTCACTTTTATTCTTGGATTATGGAATATTTATTTGCTTAAGATGGTTGGTTTTTTTTACACAGCTCTATTTGAACATTCAGTGGAACAAAATAGTGCTGGAGATACGAACCCAAAGGCAGCTACAAGAGTTTGAAAAGGAAGATATGATAAGAGCGGAGGCCGAAAAGGCTGGGGAAGATGGATTAGACAAAGAAGTTATACAGTAATGTGTGAAAAAAAAGAAGAAAGGTCATTCTCCACCAGCAGTGTGCGAAAAAAAAAGAAGTTTGGGAAGATTACCCCGAGTTCATTCCATTAGAATTCCACCCTGACAATGAGTTTTTACATTACGTCCGGGGTCATGATCTGCTTTACAATGAACTGTGGTGGAAGATGAATTCGATAAGTTTGTATATTTTGCATGAATATGGATTCGGTGGATTTGGTATGTTATGTTTCACTCCCATGGCTTGAATTCCCATTGTAAGGATTCCCATTTGTTGATTGGCTTGTTTCCTGGACAAACCACATTTTGGGGTTGATGTAAGGGTAGCCTAGGAATTGGTGATCATCCAATGGCCCTCTCAAGACCTCAAGAGAAGAAGCACCAAAGGTAAATTCTAGTGCTTACTTGCTTTGAAGAGATCTAGTTGCACACACACACAACTCATGCATAAATCTTATTCTTGTATGTTGTGTGTTTTATATGAGTGCTTGCATGTTCTTGAACATCTCTTCTTGCATGTTTATTTGATTGCATCTAGGTTATTAAAATGCCATGACATGTTTAGACATTAGGATGCAAAGTCATGAATTTTATTCGTGCTTATTGAATTGATTGCATCTTATTCTATGATAATGCCATGACATGTTAGGCATTAGGATGCATCCACTTCCCACACGTGCACTTCATGTATGATAGTTTTAAGTGTGGTGTAATTCGTTTCCGTTTGAGTGATCGGAAACGTCCCTGCTTGCACGATGGTTGACCACTTGAGAATGTCTCATTCTTCTCTTGGATAAGTGGTAGATTCGGTTTGGTTATTTGGAGGGAAGTGTCTAGTTTCAAAAGATTGGATTTCAATGATTTAAATGTTTTTCAAAACTGACCTTTGTATGGTCTTGTGACCATAACTTTTTATAAAAAGATTGACATTAATTTTTGTAAAATTCTAGACAAACTAGACACCCATACCTTTCCAACGGTATATTATTCGTAATATTTCATGACCGTTTGGATTGGTTTTAAAATCTCCAAAGTGACCACTAAAACAGGGCATCTCAGCTGTTATCCGAATCTGACCATTGGTCACTCAATTGACCATAACTTTTTCTACAGACATTGAAATGTCATTCCATAAATTGGAGTAGAAATTAGACTTCCATACCTTTTCAACAATATATTATACGAAAGGTTTTGATGTCGTTTGGTCATGTTTTGGAGCGCTTGAATCTCGAGCTGTTGCGCTGCCGCGCCTATGCGCTGGTGTGGCGCTATTCGACCAGCACTACTCGACCAGCGCTTTTGGTCCAGAGATGTGGTGCTGGTGTAGCGCTGGTGTGGCTGCGCCTGACGACCAGCGCAATGCTCCGCCCCTGTTTCGTAATTTGGCCATATCTCACTCATTTGGAGTCCGATTTGGCTCATTTTTGGAGCAAGATTCATGATATTTGTAGGGCTATCATCTAAGCACTATAAATACACATTTTTCTCTCATTTGTATTTAAGGGAACAAAAGATACACAACCCTAGAGAGAGATTAAGAGTTTCCTAGAGAGAGAAAGCTTCAAGCTTGCTTCTTTAACTCTCCAAACCCAAAACCCATGTGCATCTAACATGTTTCTTGCATCAATCTTCCATGGGTCTTCTTCATTTATGACTTGGTAAGTAGAACAAACACCATATCTTCATTTATTGTTCTATCTTAGTCAAGACATGTCTTTGTGTGCTTAGTTTAGCATATCTTCACTCTTATTGCATATTTAATGAAGTTATGACATGATTGGGTTTTGTTTGTCATAGCTATCTAGGTTTTTATAATCTATGTTTAGCTAAGCTATTTGACATGTCATTTAGCTATTGATATCTAGGATTGTATTTATTGTTATCTAATCATCCTAGATAAGCATCTAAGGTTACCTAGCTTTATTTGGTCATTGGATATCATCATATATTCACATAGGCTCTTATCTCTTCATTGAGAAGTAAGACTTGTGTAGCTTCCGGGATTATGTTGCATAAATTACAAGCAATTGAAGTCTTGTGTGGTAGACCGGGATTAGGTCGGACACCGGGATTAGGTGGTCACACAAGCAATTGGACTAGGTTCACTTATACCGGGATTAGGTAGGTGTGTGTGATTATATACCGGGAGTAGGTTGTAATCGTTAACGCATTTAGTGAATTTGAGGTTCGAGTGTGGCGCACTTATCAGCCTGTGGTTTTTCTCGTGAGGGTTTCCACGTAAATATCAAGTGTTATTTAAATTCCGCACCATATTACACTTGTTATTATTATTGACTAGATTGGGGCATTTTCGTAATATTGACTTAACGCGAAAATTGGGTAAAATCATTAAAATCTATTCACCCCCCCTCTAGATTAATATTTGAACACACCGAGTTATTTGTTTCACCCATTGGCAGGGCTTGTATTCCCATTTCTAGGGCTTGAAATTGCTTTACAGGGCTTGAAATTCCTGTACATTCCTTGCAGGTTTTGATTCCTTGCAACGTCGGCGACCACTGGGTTCTTTGTGAAGTGTTTTTAAAAGAAGGAAAAGTGAGGATGTTTGATTTCTGGTGGGGAAGACAACAAAGGAACAATCAAATAGGGGAAATCCGAGCATTACTATATTTGTTACCCTCCATCTTGAAGGAATCAAATTATTATGAAGAATTGAACTTACCTGTGCCCACAACTCCATTCATTGTCGAAAACGTGGTGCCACTCAAAATTCCTCAACAGCACGATGGGTAGTTAATTTACATTGCTATATAACTTGGTGGTTTTTACATGTAATCGTTATTATCTTACCATTATTTTCATATGGTGCAGTTTCAACTACGGTGTTTTCATGTTAAAGGTTGCCAAATTAGTATTATCCGGAGTTTCTTTACCGTGGATTGACAAATTTGGACAAAAGAATATACCAAGCATTAGGAAGGCAATGGCACTTGACGTTTTCGTTAATGGCGAGATTTCCAATCCCGTTCAGCCGTAGGTGAAATTGGTAGCTGTGCACTTTCGATTTTTTGAGTTAGTGAAATTGGTAGATGTGAACTTTCGATTTTTGAAATTGGTAAATTGGTGAAATTCATGTTCATTCATCCCAGGATACTATATTGTAGAGTCCATGAATGAATGTATATGTTGCAATTGTGGATTGGCAGCCCAGCTTTAGTACAGTTCTTCATTATCATACCTAGAGTGAAGCTGCCATCCTATGATGTTGGTTATGATACACTTAATTAATTATTTAATTACAATAATATTTATTATTTATTGATGAATCAATTAATTTAAGTTTAATTAATTAATTAATTAATTTAAGTTTAATTAATTAAGTCATCATACATTATCACAAAAATAGGAAATCACATGAACCGAAATAAATAAATTTGGCTGGGCCCTTTGCATTACAAACCCGATAAACAATAAGAGAATAACAAAGCCAACCTACATGACATTTGAAAAGATGAACCCCAACCCAACTAAGTAAAGAAAACGGGCCTTTGGTTCCCATTCTTCGGTTCCTCCTCAGTTCCTCCCCCTTTCGTTTTTCTATGTTTATCAAATTTACTGTTATGGCGAACCCTAGAGTGTTCTTTGACCTAAGCATTGATGGCCACCCTGCGGGTAGAATTGTGATGGAACTTTTCGCGGATAGCACCCCGATAACAGCGGAGAACTTTCGGGCTCTTTGTACCGGAGAGAAGGGTATCAGCACGTTTGGGAAAGCACTCCACTACAAGGGTTCAACCTTTCACCGCGTGATACCCGGGTACATGGTCCATGGAGGAGACATCATTCACGGAAATGGAACCGGTGGTGAATCGATATACGGCCTTAGTTTTACCGACGAGAACTTCATGAAGAAGCATATCGGTCCCGGTATCCTGTCAATGGCCAAAACTGGCAAAATAGGCAACGGGTCCCAGTTCTTCATCTGTACCGCTAAGACCGAGTGGCTCGATCGCAAGCAAGTCGTCTTCGGTGAGGTGGTCCAAGGATTTGACGTCTTGAAAGCCGTTGACAATATCGGTTCCATCACTGGCTTGACATCCAAGCCCGTAATGGTCATTGACTTTGGTCAATTGTGCTGAAATTGGGACATTTTGACAGTTGTTATATTAGTGTTTTGCTTTGGTTGTGTTGGTTTGATGTTTTATAAGCATTTATTTTCGGTTGGCTGTCTTTTATTTTTGGTGTTCTGAATGAAATGGATAGATTTATTTTGATGCCACGATTTCTTGTTGACTCAATTTGTTTTGAAGAATCCTTCCAATGGCGAGTTTAATGAAATTAAATGAAATTGATTGATAGCATAACCGAGGATAAAATTGAAATTAAATGCAATTTTACCTTCTACGACTTGTACTGTCAATGTGGGCTTCAATTCCAATTCCAGGGCTTCACCTATATTCAATCTTGGAATCATATAAAATGCCTTTAAAGGAAGGGAATCCATGGTGGACCACATCTATATGCCTGTATGCCAGTAGTCCATTTTTTAATATATGTGGGCTTCACAAATTACGCCAGAGCTTGGATGTATTTTGTTTATGCATCCGATGATGTGGGTCCATTAGTTTTCTTCCCGATCGAGACGGTCCGAATTTGATGGAACGTAGGTGGACAACTTTATAGAGTTTTTTCGGGAGAATCGGACGGTCACAAAAATATCCCGTTACCAACTCCATTACAATTACTTAGTAACACTTCTAACCCTAGTAAAACAATGTGTGACATTTGCACTATTATACCATTACATAGTGTACCACTAAGGCCTCCCTTACTATATATGTTTTTTTTTGTGGTGTCGAAGTTCTAGGGGGTTGCCACATGTTGTGTAACTAATTCCATATGGAAGGAAAAAATTTTAAAATTTTCCTAAAATTAAAATTAAATCAAACAGTATAATATCTAAGCCCTGTATAATGATTTTGGGCTTCCGTTTCGATTACAAGGCTTCAAATGTATTGTTTCTGGGCTTCATATTCAGTGCATTGAAAGGAAGTTTGTGGTCCAAGCCTGGATCCCACCAAAATGGTTATGGGGTAATTCAACGAGTGGGCTTTTATCCTACTAGCTATTCGGGCTTTATCTGGGCTTGAGCCCACCTATTCAATATTCAGCACAGCTATTGACCCATCTGTCTGCCAGTAGTCCATTATTTAATATCTGGGCTTCACAAATTATGCCAGGGCTTAAATGTTTTTGTTTATGCATCTGATGATATGGGTCCAGTCATTTTCTTCCTGATCGAGACGGTCCAAATTTGATGGAACGTAGGTGGATAACTTTATAGAGTTTTTTCGGGAGAATTGGACGGTCACAAAAATATCCCGTTACCAACTCCATTACAATTACTTAGTAACACTTCTAACCCTAGTAAAACAATGTGTGACATTTGCACTATAATACCACTACATAGTGTACCACTAAGGCCTCCCTTACTAGATTTCGTTTTTCAGTACTGTCGAAGATCTAGGGTGTTGCCACATGTTGTGTAACTAATTCCTTATGGAAGGAAAAAATTTATAAAATTTCCAAAAATTAATATTAAATAAAAAAGTATACCATCTAAGCCCTGTACAATGATTCTGGGCTTCAGTTCCGATTACAAGGCTTCAAATGTATTGTTTCTGGGCTTTATATTCAGTGCATTGAAAGGAAGTTTGTGGTCCACAGCTGGATCCCACTAACTGAAAGTGGACCACAGCTAGATCCTACATCTCCATGGGGTTATTTATGGTTCCAGGACGATATTTATTGATCCCATTCCCACATCATCATCTTATTTTTTTTTTCAGATCTTCATCGTCATTAGATCTTCATTAGATCTTCATCTTGTACCCAGCTTCTACCCATCTCCATCCTTCATCTTCTACACCACAACTGTCCCCAACTTCTACCCATCTCCATCCTTCATCTTCTACACCACAACTATCGACCACCGCACACGGCCACATGTTAATTTTGCACGATATGTGAATTTTGTCAATGAGCATGGAGGTTTTCGGAAGAAATCGAAGTTACAAGCAAGTATAGCTTCTACCTCCGATTTCTTCTGAAAGACTTCTATTGAAACAAACTTAGGTGTGTTCAATATTAATCTAGAGGGGGGGGGGGGGGGGGGTGAATAGATTTTATCCGATTTTACCCAATTTTCTTTAATAGGCAAGATTATGAAAATACCCTTTACTAGTCAATACAAAATAGCAAGTGTAATATGGTGCGGAATATTAAATGACACTTGATATTTACGTGGAAACCCTCACGGGAAAAACCACGGGCTAATAAGTGAGCCACACTCGAACCTCGAATCCACTAAGTGTGAGAAAGATTACAACCTAATCCCGAAAGTAATCACACACCTACCTAATCCTCGGTATAAGTGAACCTAGTCCTAATGCTTGTGATTTATGCAACCTAATCCCGGAAGCAACACAAGACTTAGTTCTCAATGAAGAGAATGTAACCTAAGTGAATATGTGAAATACTCAAAATGCAACAAGAGCAAGGCAACTCTATATGCTTACCTAGAATGATGATATATCAATGAAATCAATCCTAGTTATCAAAAGCTAAATGACATATCATAAAACTTAGCTAATCAAGATTAGCAAAACCTACATAGCTATCACAATACAACACTCAATCATATTCATCACAAACAATCTCTATCTTGTATCTAGCATGTGAACATAAAGCATACAATAAGATAAAGAGATAACTTGACAAGAAAGAAACTAAAATTAGATGAAGTTAGTCAAAATCTTACCAAGGAAGATGTGATGATGCAAAACCATACATGGATGAATCCTAAATGGTCATGAATGATCCTAGATGAATTTTGATGATCAAAGGAAATGGTTTGAGTGTTTAAAGGTGAGTTCTTGATGATATTTCTCTTGAAATATTTTCTAAGTGAAAAATATGATATTTGGAACTCTTAAAAACGACCTAGAAATGAAAGAGGCATATATATAGTATGTCAAAGTGAAGTGGTGCCGTTTTGTAAATTTTGCAAAAGACCACTGATTATGCGCCCTTGATTGTGCGGCCACAGACCGTAGAACACAGGGCGCAGAAATGCACCTGACAGTTTTGCGGCCCCTAAACACAAAAACCAAGGGCGCAAAAAAGAGACCAGAGAATATGAATTCTGGTATTGATTCTGTGGCCTAATTTATGCGGCCTTGGCCGCAGAAATGCACCTGATGTAGCATACTAAAATGAAAAATATGATGTGCAATTCCAAGCAAGATGCAACCATATGGACAAGAATGAAGAGAGATTAAATAAGCAATAATGCATACACAAAATAAAGACACAACACATTCAAGAATGAGAATTATGCAAGTGTTGTGTGTGTGTGCATCTACTTCTCTTCATTGCAAGAAACACTAAGAAATATACCTTTGGAGTGCTTCTTCTCTTGAGGTCTTGACAAGGGCCTTTGAGCTTGATCTTCAATCACCTAACTACCCTTACAATTGAAACCCCCAATATGTGGTTTGTCCACGAAATAAGCCAATCAATAATGAGAATCCTTACAATGCCCTATTAACAGTGCATTGAAGTGTTTGTGTTTAATGTTTGTATTTTGGATTGGTCCCTCCGATTAACCATAACCGGTTTTCTTTCTACCTTCGATTTCGTTTAATGTTTGTGTTGTCGAATGTTTTCTGTTATCGAAAGATTTACTTTGTTGTTTTGCCATTATTAAAAATCTGATATTTTCGTTTGTTGGTTATTTGTTTATTGAAGTGTCATACAGTGTGTTGTTTGAAATGGCGAAGAAATCGGTGTTTGTCGTTTTCAAAGGGAGGAAAACCGGTGTCTTCAACTCATGGCCAGAATGTCATGATCAAATTGATGGATTCAAGGGTGCTTTTTACCAGAAATTTAGTACGGTTGATAAAGCATATCAAGCTCTCCGAAGCATTGCCGTTCAGCGTGAACTTTGTATTCATACTCCTACTACAACAGAAGACACCGAACCCGTACAAACCCAAAGAAATTTCCTTCCATTTCCACTGTACCTCATTGTTGTGTTTGTTATTGGAATAACAATGGGTAAATTTATGTGAAATGGTGTTTCTGGTTGATTGTTATGTATATTGCCTTCTGGGCCTTTTTTTTTATATGAATAAAAGATAACTTTCAGGGTATTTGATTCATAATAGTGTAGATATTAGAGATATATTGTGTAACAGAAATGCATGTATCTTCATTCATAATTGAAAAATAATTAATTAACACAGCAGAAAATTAACACAAATAGAAAACGCATAACAAGGGCAGCAAACTGTAGGGTCTGTGAACGGAATGATAAGGCTTTTCTCTAGGGAGATGGTGGAATATTAAAGTCTAACATCTTCTTCTGTAGTTTTTCGACAAGAATGTATAGTCCGTTAAGTTCATTGTCTCTTGCCTCCATCTGAACATGTAAATTGATTATTTCTGCTTCTAGGTTTTCAACTTTTCCCATCAAAACTGCATTGTCAACAGTCAGGCGTCCAACATTTGCTCGCTCATCACGGATGGTTTTCTCTGCATTTGTAATTCGTTACCTCAGACATTGAAAGATTGATTCCAGCCTATCTGTCTCACGCATTTGCTTGCTAACATGATTTCCGATATTGTTTGCTGCCATTGTATGAAAAAAAAAAAAAAAGATGAACAAATATAAATGAACTGTGAAAAAAATATGTAACAGGGACAAGGTATTTATAATGGGATGCAAACGTTCACCATGAATGAAAAATCACAATGGTAACCAATCATGAACGTTTTGGTAATTGTAAAAGTCTTTTGCATAATTGCATCTGGATGCCTGTTCACTACCCAATGCATCGATTATCCTGTTTTTGAAATGGAAAAGACACCATTAATATCTCTTTAATTTAATTTAATTTAATTTAATTTCAGAAATCAATTCTTTTGGATTAAAATAGTTAATTACATTAAATTTGAGTTTATTTATCATGGGCTTAGGCCTTAACGACCAAACAAAAACCTCGGCCCGTAAGCCTTAACAAATCAATGTTCTTCCAGTCCTTAACAAATCATTGTTCTTCCAGGGCTTGACATACATAGGTCAGGGCTTATGGAAATATAAATAAGGAATTTGAAACTCTGTCATGCCTGAAACAGACAACAAATTTCCTAGGCTTCACACATCAATGTTATGTAACAGGCTTCACATTTGTTAGTTCAGGGCTTATGAAAATAATAATGATATATAAATTGAAGCCCTGTCTTACAAGAAACAGACAAAGAATTTCCTGGGCTCAATAATGTCAAGGCCAGTATATACTACAAAGAATAGTATACCACAATATATACTACAAACTACAAGATTGTATTATTCCATCAAAGGGCAAGGCCACAACAAATATTCCTGAATACACAATTATTTCATTATCATATATCAACACAACAAGTGAAAAATAATTGTAAACACATGCTGGGCTGGGGGCTCCTATTTTTCAACTTAAAAATAGTTGTAACAACATAAACTGCATCACCTAAAATGTTGTAAAATGTTGTAAATATTGTACGACTGGACCATCAGCACAGCAACAACTTCCTTGCAGTCCTGAATTTTAACCTACAATGAATGTGTATGTGCATGCAACAACAAAAGTGTAAGCAACTACTATCTCTCAAATATTTTATTTTTTAAACAACAAATAGAAGGAAAGGATGAGTCTCACCCATACCTAATAATCAAGATCTTCATCGTTTGTGTCAGTGTCATTCGAGCTGAGGTGGGGTGCCAAACTGGGGTTGGGTAGGTTATCCCTATCTGGGTACGTAAGTTTGTTATGTCCTTCTTTCTTGCACACGCTACAAGCACGTGGTTTTTTTGCTGGTTTCCCTGTGCTCCATGATGGGTTCGAGCAACTTTTTTTATTGTGTCTCTTATGGCCACAATTCCTACACGTTTGTTGCTTTCGTTTCTCCCCAACAGAAGACATCCGATTTTTCTTTGGTCTTCCTGTCAATCGCTTTTTTTTCCATGGCAAGACAACGCGATTACGAACATCATCACCAATGTCCTACGCTTCAGGTTCTGGAACAGGGTTTGCAGACATGTCATATGCCTGTTTTAGCCATCCGGTTGTGAAAAAGTCGGAACATAATGAGTTGATGGGCATACCTTTAAGCCTGATACAAAACACACAAATAATAAAAAATGAATAACAAATAGAAATTCTTGGATTATGATTGTTATTAAAAATGTAAATAAACATTATGTAACCATACGTTGCAACAACCATGGCATGTCTACACGGTAGCTCATCTAGGTCCCATTCACGGCATGAGCATGAACATTGTTCCAAGTCGACAATGGCTCCCTTCCATTCGTCTTGTACCTTGAACCTACTGAAGTCAATGGGGTGCACCACAAACCGTTGTGATGCTAATACCTTGTCTTTGATGTGTTGGTCCGTATCAATAGTCAAGAATATGGGTGTTTCTCTTGCATTAATTCGACAATAGTGGAACCAACGTTGCAACAAATCTCTGATAAATTCGGCAATAGATGTGATAGGAAACTTCCGGATTGCAAGTAGAGCTGAATTCATTGACTCTGCAATGTTAGTGGTCATCATATGATACCTCTTCCTGGGGTTATGGACACGTGAAAACTTCTGTATCCCAACCTCAATGAGCTCATCATAAACCTTAGGATGAATAGATTTCAACGAAGCCATTGAACGGTCAAAATCATCAACAAGGTAGGAATATGTAGTACGATAGTAAAGACTAATCACATCACCTCGTTTCCTACAATGTTGTTTTAGATTTTTGGCCAAGTGGTATGCACAAACCCCATGTGCTGCACTGGGGAATATTGCTCTCATGCCATTAGAGATACCTGTGTGCCGATCCAAAACTATCATCACAAGTTCAAGATGCAAGATCACGTCGTGAAGTTGCATCAAGAACCATGTCCACGACTTTGAGCACTCGGAATTGGCAAACCCAAATGCCAACGGTTATATCATCTCATTACCATCCTTGCATACCGCAACTAACAAAACACCATTGGTCTTGGACTTCAAGTGGGTAGAATCAACGACAATAATATGCCTAATAACTGTATTGAATCCCTCTATACAACCCTAAGTGCCATGAATCCATATTTGAACCGGTTTTTCCTATCAGTTACAATCTTAGTTTTCGTCCCCGGATTAGATTTTTCCTTCATGTGAAAGTATACGGGCAACATCTTAAATGACTCCCACGGATCACCGAAAACACTTTCTAAAGCGCGGTCCTTAGACCTGTATGCTTTGTTGTATGTCAGGTTTATGCTGTGCTTATCCTTCATGTCAGTCATTATATCTTTAGGACGGAGGTTGCGTCCTGGATCGGCAAGCTATTTTGCAAACAATTGCCCTATTACATGAGAACTTACACTGTGAAAATCTACGTTGTAGTTTCCATTATCACCACATGTGTGCTCAGAGCCAACGGACTTCACATTCCAATACGTCCCATTTCTCGACTTCCCTGCCCTAAAAACCCATTTACAATCTCTCTTTTTACATATTGCAACGAATCATGTATGATTCAATCGTCAAACCCTGTAATCAAACCTTTTTTGCATTGCATTGAACCCTAGAACCCCTTTCAAGGTTTTCTTGTCCTTGAACATCTGTCCTTTGTATATTTCACTAAAGTCTCCTTTGTCTTCAAACAATTCTTTTGATCTAACAAGCTGAATTGAGTACAGTTCTGACCCTGGTATTGTCCAACATGTCATCATAGAGGGAGTAGAACTGTTAGCTGCTCCATTTGTTTTAGCTTCTGTTAGGTTGATAAATGTTGATATTTGAGACCCTTAATTCCTTTGTTTTATGTTATGTTCTTTAGTATAATTGAATGTTTTAATGTGTTTGTTGAGTTTGTGTAGAAGATAGCTCTTGGAGTGAATTTGATGTTAAAAAGGTGTTTTTAGAGAAAGTTTGGAGAAATGCCTCTGTAGTACATCCAACTTGTGAAGACCATATCTCCCTCCTCAGACCGAACCAGACTGTGATATGTTTTCAGAAAGCCCCGGAAGTCTAGTTTTCGGCGCACTTTACGGTTCATCAATCTGAGTTTTCTAGAGGAAGTTATGGCCAATTTAGTAACCGAAGGTCAGAGCTGGAAAAGCCTACCACTGCCCAGACCGCCGCCCATGCATCGTGCATGCGTAGCGACCTACCCAGCGGTAATTGACAGAGAATTTTCGTGGTGCAGACCTGGTGCCTCCCTAGCGGCACAAGCAGCGGAAAATACATATTTTGGCATTTTTCCAACCCAAATTGGGTCAGACTCGTCCCAAAACTTCCCATTTCAAATTCTAATGACTTCAAGAGATCAAGACATGTTTGGGAAACTTCCCAAACTCAAATTAGGAGTCAATCATCAAAAGAGGAGACCCAAGTTAGGAAAGGATAATCATTCCTTGTTTAAATCTACTTTCCTACTTGATGTGTTTCCTACAACAAAGCAAATTGGGAATCTACAAGAGGTATCACCTATAAATACCAAGAGTTTCTTCAAGAGAGAGTCAGAGAATCATTATTCAAAATTGAAGTCTGAAGACCTTTCAGAGCTTTATTTTCTCTTCGTCTTCTACCTTTCTTTAGTTTTAATGTCTTTAATTGCTTTCATAGTTATGATGTGTAGCTAAACTTCTCATAGCTAGGGCTAACTTAAAGCCCTAGGCATGATTTCAATTTCATAGACATATTTTAATGGAGTATTATTTTTCTTACATGATGAATTCAATTTCCCCATAAGAATTGTTTTTCTTTTATTATGTTTCTTTGATTGATCACCTTAGAAGCATAATTCTAGGATTTATGTTGCAAGGATACAAGTCGGACGCCATACGAATCTATCCTTGGTTGCAACAATTAATTGCGATAAGATTCAATTAAGGGAAGTTGTTTCATAAATTACCTAGAATAAATACCATGCTTTAGGGTTCATGTGATATTCATATTCTCTTTGTTCTTAATGGATTCCTATTATTAAATCTAGTAAATGCCCATGCTAGGTTATGATTTGGAATACATGTATTTATGTAGATGCCATGCAACTTACATACTAACTAAGAGAGAATCCACTACTACAAAAATGTAAAAAGACATCGGTTGTTTACATCGGTTTTTTGATAACCGATTTAAAAAAACTTTTAGAAATCGGTTTTTATAAAAACTGATTTCTTAAATATTGTGGTTTAAAAAGACAACGGTTTTTGGGAAAACCGATATGGATTTATTTTCCAATAAGAAATCGGTTTTCCTTAAAACCGATGTCTTAAATATTACCATTTGAAAAGACAACGGTTTTTGGAAAAACCGATATGTTTTTTTTTTCCAATAAGAAATCGGTTTCCATTAAAACTGATGTCTTAAATATTATGGTTTGAAAAGACAACGGTTTTTGGGAAAACCGATATGGATTCAAAAGCAAAATTCTGCTAAAATTCAAATCTAACCTATGTCCACATTCAAGTGCGCATCTCTAAAAATACTTAACATTATTTTCTCAAATTTTGATAAAAGAAAGTAGACATGTAAACAAACATTTTTCGTTCAGAAAATATTCCAAAAATCGATTTGGAAAAGTGTGAAAATGAGCGATGAAAACATCTTACTCGCCTTTGACTGAATAATTGATCATAACTTTCAAAATAATGGCCAAAATTTTACGTTCTTTATACCGTTGGATTCGTATCGAAAAATTGAAGAACATTACATGGACAAAAAAATTTATTTATTTACCAAAAGATACAGTTTTAAGGTAAAATTTGCACAAAAATTGATCATCTCCAATCGCTTCTGACCTTTGACTGAATAATCAATCATAACTTTCAAAATACTGGCCAAAATTTTACGGTCTTTATACCGTTGGATTCGTATTGAAAAATTGAAAACATTACATAGACAAAAAAATTTATTTATTTACCAAAAGATACAGTTTTAAGGTAAAAATTTGCATAAAAATTGATCATCTCCAATCGCTTCTGACCTTTGACTGAATAATCGATCATAACTTTCAAAATACTGGCCAAAATTTTACATTCTTTATACCATTAGATTCATATCAAAAAATTGAAGAACATTACTTGGACGAAAAAATTATTTATTTACCAAAAGATACAGTTTTAAGGTAAAACTTTGCACAAAAATTGATCATCTCCAATCGCTTCTGACCTTTGACTGAATAATCAATCATAACTTTCAAAATACTGGCCAAAATTTTACGTTCTTTATACCATTAGATTCGTATCAAAAAATTGAAGAACATTACTTGGACGAAAAAATTTATTTATTTACCAAAAGATACAATTTTAAGGTAAAAATTTGCACAAAAATTGATCATCTCCAATCGCTTCTGACCTTTGACTGAATAATTGATCATAACTTTCAAAATAATGGCCAAAGTTTTATGTTCTTTATACCTTTAGATTCGTATCGAAAAATTGAAGAACATCACATGGACAAAAAAATTTATTTATTTACCAAATGATACAGTTTTAAGGTAAAACTTTGCACAAAAATTGATCATCTCCAATCACTTCTGACCTTTGACTGAATAATCAATCATAACTTTTAAAATACTGGCCAAAAGTTTATGTTTTTTATACTGTTGGATTCGTATCGAAAAATTGAAGAACCTAACATAGACGAAAAAATTTATTTCCTTGCCAAAAGATACAGTTTTAAGGAAATATTTTGCACAAAAATATCTCCAATCACTTATGACCTTTGACTGAATAATTGTTCATAACTTTCAAAATACCGCCCAAAATTTTATGTTCTTTATACCGTTGGATTCATATTGAAAAATTGAAGAACCCAACATGGACAAAAAAATTTGTTTCATTACCAAAAGATACAGTTTTAAGAAAAAAGTTTGCACAAAAATATCTCCAACAAAACACATGCAAAACCACACAAAAAATGAAATGAAAAATAAACCTACCAATAAATTTTTTTAATAGATGTTTGTAATAGAAATTAGAATTTTGATTAGTTGAGTAAATTTAAATTTATAAAACAAGTATTTTTTTTTTTTTAATTTCTAACTAACAACTCATATAGGTTATATATAAATATTGTGCAATAGTTACCACATTCAATCTTGTAGTCAAGCGGTAAAGGCTTACCACTTTGACTTTGAGGTTGCAAGTTCGATTCCTCATATTGACGATTAATTGTGATTATTATTAGAGGTGGGGCTGGCCGAACGGTGGGGCAGGCCGGCAGCGGCGACCGGACGGTGGAGTGGTCGGACAGCGAGATTAATTTTTATAATTCATCAATTTTACGTCACGGTTTTTAAATCGGTTTTATCTATAACCGATGTGTTTTCTCATGCTTTTAGATCGGTTAAAAACCAATGTCTTTAGCTTGCTTTTTTCTAAATCACTCAAATAGACATCGGTTTTAAAAATTTTAAAAACCGATTTCTTCCATGTAAAATAACCGATTTCTTTTGCGTATTTTGTAGTAGTGATCTATACGACTCGAGTGGGATGCCAACACCTTGTTGTGAATATCTTCATCATGTTTGATATCTTTAACTCTGCTATTGTCTATGGATTGGATGAATGTTTAGTGGTGGATAGGAAGCTCTAGTTAGCTTCTCCTTATTGATTTTTCTAAATATATTTTCTGTTGCACTCTTTAAGTTTAATTCACATTCTTAGTTTCTAATAAACAATTCAAAACCCCCCCATTCGTGTGTGTGGGTTGTGTTTTTATTCAAGTTGTTTGAGAGTCATAGAGTGTCTAAATTTAGTGTTTTCAAATTCATAACTTCCGTTCCTCGTGGGAACGACCCTTACTTGCCTGTTGTGCTATCGTTTACGATTTGTGCACTTGCAAGGTTTGATAAATATTTTGTTTGCTCTTTTGCAACCAATAGCTTCTTTACAGTCCGCTGACGATTCCCCGTCACTGCTAGACTCATGGTCATCCTCTATATCAGAGGTTTCAGAACTATCACAATCATCCACCTCAGCCTTTGGATGCTTGGTAGTCGAACCTGGAGTCCCCTCATCTTTCTCGACAGATGTAAATCCGGGGGTTGGTTGGTTGGTTGGTTGGGTGTCAACTGGCCTAAACGGCTGATTGCTACCACTCACTGACGGGAAATGTGGAGTACTAATTGGGGATTCTGAAATACCGGCGGGTTTAGGCATACTGGACTTCATCGGAGTTTGAAATACACTTTCAGTTGCCTTCGGTGGTACAGGTCTTTCTACGACTTTGACCTTAATTTCAGTCCACGAGGATCGATTATGAGAAAGCAAACAGGATACATCACTGTCGCTCAAAATGGATAATGTACAACTCTCTTTCGGCGTTAAAAGCTTTGAACTTAAGTTTATCCGGAATCTATCGTTACTAACACCAATCCGGTGACAAATTGTTTCCAACAATTTACTATACTTGTTGTCATGACATGCAAAGGAAATTGAACCTAACAATTCGTCATCAATCTAATGTCTATCGCAGTGCACTATGAACCCATCCAACGTATCCATAGACCCTGTAAATGTTGTTAAAGTAACCAAGATATGAAAATGAAGAAATATAACAAAATGACATTAGGAAAATCTAGAACAAATTTCATAACCTATAATGAACAAACCTGGAACAAATTTTAGAATCTATATTGAAGACATCTAGAACATATAATGAAGACATTGACCTCTAATTATACAAATAACAATTGCCTTTCTAACCATTGACAATTATTTTTAAAGCCCTGTAAAAGGATTTGAAGCCCTGTTAAAGTATTTTCAAGCCCTGCACAAGGGTTTCAAGCCCTAGACTCGAACTTCAAGCCCTAGAAAGAGTTATCAATCCCAACAAAACAACGCCACACAGCAGCAACACTTCACCAAATGACATAGAAAACAAAACAACAAAAAAGGGCACACAATTACCAGAACTTCAACAAATGCCACACACCAGCAGCACTTCCCCAATTTGGCATTCTGAAATCTCTAGAACAAATTTCAGACCATATGATGAAAACATTTCAAGAAATGGACAGACTTATCAACCCCAAAATACATGCCCCCATTCATTAAACACTCCACATAGCCCACACACCTATTCATCACAACTAAATACTCATCACAATCAAGCAATTTCTCTATCCAACAAAAGACAACACCAACAACAATTAGGGAGCATAATAAACAAAGAATCGTCTTTAATAGGTTCCAATGCACAGATTAAAAGAAACACTAACCTGCAGCAGATGGGTTCATTTGACGATTCGAACCTTGAGAAGAAGCCAATCGTTACTTTCTCAACCGGTTTCCTTGCCTTCGATTTATAACCCACAGCTTAGGTGCCCTTGCCTTCGATCTATCTCTGCCATGACTCAAACTCGAGAGAAACCCAAACACAATTGCAAACTTTTGAAAAATGGAGAGACAAACCCATTATCCCTCGTCGTCCTCGTCGCCTCTGTCTCTCTCTATCTCTCTGTTTTTAGGGTTTCTAAATGGTTTTCCCCATCACCTGTTCAGTTGAAAACAGTTCAGAACGAATTTCAGAATATGAGGAATATTGAAGCCCCAAAGATGGGGAGGACTAAAGATGAGGAGAACTGAAGATAGGGAAGGAAGAAGGAAAAGAAGAAGACGGAGATGGAGGATTGTGGTCGGGTCAGGATATGTTCGAAAATGGGGGAGGAAATTCAATAGGGGTCGTTGAAAGAAAGGGAGGGAAGGGAAGAGAAGGGTAATTGTTGGAAAGTGAAATGTTTAAGGGTAGTTATGACATTACAACCCCCTTTAAGAGGGAAGGGTAGTTTAGTCCAACAGGGGACATTTTATGTAAAGTAAACTTCAGTAATAGACAGTTTTGCAAGGAAAACAATGAAGAGACAGTTTTGCTCTTTCAAACTTGGAAGTGGACACTTTTGCAAAGTCCCTTTTTTTTTTTTTTTAATTTATTTATTTTTAATATTACATTAATTCAGGATTTCAGAGGGCTACAAATAGAGATGACTGTGGTTCAGTTTTGGTTCTGAACCGTTGATTCCGGTTCTAAGGGAACTTGGAATCGAAACCGGAATCGTCTAGTAGGTGGTTTCGGTTTCTATTTCGGTCCAATTTTCCAGTTCCGGTTCCAATTTTTTATTTTCTTTGATTTTATGTTTTTATATTATATACTCTTTGTTTTATTTATTGTTTATTGTATTTATCACTTAATCAACATCTACTCTTTATTTATTTATGAAAATTGTTAACATGTGCTTCGCATGACCATTTATTTATTTATAGTATGGTTTGATATTATGAATATTACTGTATTATTTTAGTTTATTACAATCACCCTTTGCAATAGTAATTGATATAATTTATAGGTATCAACACACAAAAGTTTCAAAATCAAAGAAAATACATCACTCTCGTCACTACATTGATCTGTAACTATACAAACCCTATATAGTAATTAAATCTAAAAAAAATTGATAGTCTCTCTAGTAAATACGGTGTAACTATATAAATTTGGGTAGCTATGATGATTAAATCATTGAAAAAAGAATAAGAGAGAAAACATTATTCTAAGTTCCATCAACTTGCTGTATCTTTACTTATCATTAGATGTTGAGTACAACCAATGGGTTGATAAGGATTTGGCCCATCAATATAAGAATTTGAAAAAAAAAAAAAAAAAAACTGGGTGGAACCGGTAGTTCCAGAACAAGAACCGAATGGTTGGTTTTAGTCAGTTTTTTTTGGAACCGGAATTGGAACCTTAAGCCTCACGGTTTAGGTCTAGTTCCAGAATCGAAACCGAAATTTTGGTTCCGGTTTCGGTTTTTTACCTACGTTTATGGTTCGGTTCCATGGTTTGAACCGAACCGCAATCATGTCTAGCTACAAACTCGAACCCGATATGGCCATTATGTAATGTTTTTTGTTTTATCAGTTTTCATTTTGAAAAAAGAAACCGATTTTCATATTTTAGAGTTATGAATTATGATAACACAGTTTGACCGGTCAGCATCCAAGCATTATTCATATTATAATATAAATTTTAGCATAATTGTTTTGAAGATATATAATAATATATATTTCAGGTTTTTTATTTTATTTTATTTTATTTATTTATATTTTAATTCAAACACATAAATACATATTCAACTGATTATTGAATGTTCAATCACGTGGGAGAATTCGAATCTAGAATCTTTAGTGGAGACTTCGAATCCAGAATCCAATATATCTATATATCAATTTCTTATATATATATATATATATGTGTGTGTGTGTGTGTGAAAATTATCAAGTGCCTAATTCCGCTCGTTTTTTCATACGTAATTTCCAATAGATACCGGTGTTAATTTAATAGATAATATGGTTAATCCCATAGACACATGTTTTTTTGGAATTCCGAATGAAAATACGTACGGGATCTCATACTTGAAACTTACTCTCTATATATATTGACGAAGAAGAAAGAAAAACTTACCAAGCCAAGTATCTTATTAAATTGACAATTAGTCGGGTAATTTCTTTTGGTTTCTTTATTCGAACCGAGTGTCATAACTAAGCTGAGTATCTTAATTAACTGGCAATTAGTTTCCTATTTGAGTTGAACGTGACATAACTAAGCCGAGTATCTTATTAACAGGTGATTAGTTAGGTTCTTGTTTGAACTGAGCGTGCCATAACTAAGCTGAGTATCTTATTAACTGACATTTTGGCTTTTGAACTATGTTCTCTTCTTATCTAGGTGTTACGTCAAGACTTACCCCAACCAAAAACTTAGATACATGCACAAGTCACATAGGACGTCTCTAGGTTTTGTCTGTTACAGGGGTTTGCCCAATCTTTGGGGTAGTGTATATCGGTCAACACAGCTGCGTATCTCACCAGACCTGTTCCGGCGGTGCCCCGAGCATTTTTCCAGGTATCTTGGTGCCTCGGGTTTGCATTCTCGCTAAGTGATGCGTTTATATCAACTCAGCTCGGTGGGCATGCTAATTTAGCTTCTTTGCCCCTCGGACACTTTCCACTCGCTCTTCACGGTTTCACAGTGCCCAAGTTCTTTATTTTTATGAGACCTATTTCTTGGTATGCTTATTAAGTTATCAGTTGATCTTTCTTGGGGAAAATTTCCACAAGGGATTTTATTTGATTATGCAAAACTGAACCGAACATGTAAAATCTCAATAAATTGATAGATTTATCAAAAGCTGAATATCTAAAAGGCTAAAAAGCTAAAAAACACTGAAAACTGATTTGAACACGAAAAAGTGGGCCCCTCAGGGATATAATGTCTTCAAGTATTGCACATTGCATGGTCGAGGTAAAACACCCCCTCCGGGTCAGGCAATCAGGTATGATCCATGCCCTGCTATACCATCTATGACGTATGGTCCTTCCCAATTGTCAGCGAGAGACCTTGCTGCTCTATCTTTGGTATTTGAGGACACCCTCCTTAGCATTAGGTCTTTGAGTTAGAACTTTCACATGCAGACGTGAGAGTTGTAATACCTCGCTGCTCTCTACTGGTACGCTATGTTTCTTACTTGTACTTGTCTCTAGTCTTTTCCAGTTCATCCAAACTCTGCAACAGCATGCAGACGTTATGGTCTGGGTCGTATAACTGAACTCTTGGAGAAATGTAAGATGTTTCTACTGGGATGATAGCTTCAGTTCCATATGCCAACGAAAAATGCGTTTCTCATGTAGAGGTTCTTGTGGTTGTTTGGTACACCCATAACACCTCGTGGAGCTTATCTGCCCAGTTTCCTTTCTTTGCGTCCAGCTTTGCCTTTAGGGTATGCTTGATCACTTTGTTCACTTCCTCCACCTGCCTATTGGTTTGAGGATAAGCGGGCGAGGCGTAGTAATTTGAGATTTTGTGGTCTCTGCACAGCTTCTTGAATTTTATGAACTGGGTCCCATTGTCAGTGATGATGGTACTCGAGATCCCAAACCTATAGAGTATATTATTCTTGACAAAATTAGTGGTGTTTGCTTTAGTGAAGTGCACGAGCGTTTCCACTTCCACCCATTTGGTGAAATAGTCCACTGCTACAATTGCGTGCTTTGCTCCCCCTTTCACCCCTTTAGGCATTGGTCCTATGAGATCAAGACCCCACATGGCGAATGGTCATGGGGATGTGAGGCTTCTGAGCAACTCGGGAGGTTTCCGAATGTCATTGGCGATCTTCTGGTAGGTCTCACAACTTTTCACGAATTGTTGAGCTTCAGTAAACAAAGTTGGCCAATAGAACCCTTGCATAAGTATTTTGTGTGCTAGACTCTTTCCCCCTTGTGATTTTAGCACACGCCGCTGTGGACATCCTTTAGGATCTGTTCCACTTCTTCATCCGCTACGCACATCTATAATGCTTTTGAAAATCCCTTCCTGTACAGTTCTCTGTCGATAATGGTGTATCGGGTCGATCTGTACCTGATGCGTTTTGCCTTTATAACGTCTTCTGATAGAATATTTTCTTCCAAGTACCTCATGAGTTGGGTCGTCCAATTGGTTGATTGTGCTCAGATTTATGCTATTATGAGTTCTCCTTGTTCGGATATACTCGGCCGTGTGCGATTGGGACCGCTTTGGATCTGATGCAAGTTGTTGCTGATGCTAATTTGGACAAAGCATCTACTTTCTCATTTTCCTATTGTGGGATTTGAGTGATCTTGTATTCTTTGAAACGCTTGAGCAACCTTTTTGCTACATCTAAATAAGTTATCATGCACTCGTCTCTCGCCTGGTACTCATCCAAAACTTGATTGACCACAACTTGTGAGTCAATGAAGATTTCTATCTTATCTGTTCTTAGTGCAATGCACACCCTCAAACCAGCTAACAAAGCTTTATACTCTTCTTGATTCTTGGTTGCCCTGAAGTCGAACCTCATGACACATTCTACAGCATTCCCTTCTAGGGTTGATATTAGTATCCCCACCCCTCTGCCATGGGTGTTTGACGAACCATCCACATGTAGTCTCCATTTGAAGTCTTTTTCTTGTTTTTCTTCCATCATTCTTCTTACTTCAATGTCTGGCTCGATGAATTCGGCCACAAAGTTTGCCACTGCCTATCCCTTGATCGATGGTTTTAGTGTGTACTTGATGTCAAACTCACTTTGTTCTATAGCCCATCTAGTTAATTGCCCTGACAATTCTGGCTTTTGTAGGATTTGTTTGAGCGGGTAGTCGGTGTATACTTCCACTGTGTGTGCTTGAAAGTATGGTCTTAGCTTCCTTGCTGCTGTGACTAGTGCGAGGGCCATTTTCTCCACTGGTGAATATCTTGTTTCAACTGGCAGCAGAGCTTTGCTAGTGTAATACACCAGTTTCTGTACTCCTTCCTATAACCGAATCAATATATAACTGGTTGCTACTTCCATGAGGGACAGGTATAAATATAAGGTTTCCCCGACTGTAGGTTTTGAGAGGATTGGTGCTCTCCCCAGGTATTCTTTCAATCTCTGGAAAGCCTCTTCGAATTCATGACTCCATTTGAGCCCTTTCCCTTTCTTTATTGCTCTAAAGAATGCTGTGCATTTGTCCGTCGACTTAGATATGAATTGATTAAGCGAAGCAAGACATCCGGTTAACATTTGAACTTCTTTTAATGTCCTTGGTAAGACCATGTCCGTGAGAGCTTTTATCTTTTCCGGATTCACCTCTATTCCTCTTTGGTGAACTTGGAAACCTAAGAATCTTCCTGATGGTACGCCGAACACATACTTGTTCGGGTTAAGCTTCATTTTATATCTTCTCCGCACGTCGAAGTTTTCCCTTAGGTCCGATGCATGTTTCTCTGCCTTGACACTTTTGGTCAATATGTCGTCTATGTAGACCTCCATGTTTGTTCTGATTTGCCGAGCAAATATCTTATTTACTAACCTCTGATATGTTGCTCTAACGTTCTTTAAGCCGAATGGCATCACCGTGCAACAATAAAGTCCCTGGTCTGTTGTAAACGTTGTTCTTTCTTCATCTGCTTTGTTCATTCGGATTTGATTGTACTCGGAGTACGTATCCATAAAACTGAGCAACTCATGGCCTACTATAGCGTCCACCAACTAGTCTATTCTCAGAAGAGGAAAGCTATCATTTAGACAAGCTTTATTCAAATATATGAAGTTTACACACATCCTCCATTGATTATTCTTTTTCTTCACTAGTACCACGTTAGCTACCTATTATGGGTATTTGACTTCCCTTATTGACCTCGGTACTGGTCTGAATTCTGGGTCAACGACCAAGTAGTGCGATATCACTTTCGTGTCTATCTCAGGCATATCTTTATGACTCCAATCGAACACATCTTTGTATTCTCTTAGCAAGCTGGTTAGGTCAATTTTAATGCCCTTGTGCAAGTTTGCACCTATTTTGATCACTTTGACCAGCTCGCTACTATCCAGGGTTATATCTTTTATTGGCTCATCCTTTTGAGTCTCAGGTTCTTCCCTCGGGTATCTCTGTTTGTTCTTTTGATCCATTCATGTTTTGGTCGGCTGATAAAATCATACATACCTGGTGGCCTTCCCTATCTTCTTTGTCTTTGTATACTGAAAGGTTCGCCCTCCATGCCATCTCTTGTGACCCTTTGACCACGCCTACCCTATACTCCATTGAGAATTTTATCATTAGGGCATAGGTGGCCGTTACTGCTTTGGTGTTGTTCAGGAATGGTCGGCCCAACAAGGCGTTGTAAGGCCAGTTTTCTATATCTATGACCATAAAGTTGAGTAATACTGTCTTTTGGCAAAGGGCATTTCCAACCTTTATTGGCAGTTTTACCGTGCTCTAGGATCTCACCTCTACTCCGCCAAACCCTCGGAGTGTGGTATGAAAAGGCTGTAAGTTTTTCCTGTCTAGTCTCAATTGATCATACACTTCTGCACTTAGAATGTCTACCGAGCTTCTAATGTCAATCAGTATCCGGTGAACCTCTCTATGACCAATCCGAGCACTTATGACAAGTGCGTCATTTGATCTAACATCCATGCCATGTGAGTATGCTTCAATAAATATTATATGGATCATCTGCACTGTCGGGCTACCGCTGGTTGTACCGCTGGGTAGGTAAGTTGCCTACCCCGCGGAAAATATAAGCTGACACTTCTGGAGTTGACTGCTAGGTAGTACTGCAAGGTGGGTGTGTGCCTAGGGGGCGGTAAATTGGATGATGCACCTCTGGACTTTGACGCAAGATGTTCCGCTTGATGTATATTTGCCTGGGCCACGGTAATTGGCCAAATTGCCCTTTTTCTCTGAAATACTTCAAATACATCACTTGGATTCAACAACCTGAAAATGCTCAAACACACAAATTAAAACCCTAAAAGACTCGATAAACAAGCAATTGATTGGAGGAATGGGGAGAAAAAACATATACAATAAATGACCGATCAGGGTCCCAACCTTCCTTGATTCTTTTATCAGGCTTGATGGAATTTACGTCGAGGTCTCTTCTAGCCTCTATTGCTTCTCAAATTTCCTATGTCCTTTTCCTGTTGCTTTTTCCAGTTACTGGCCCACCAAAGATGGTGTTGATAGCCCCTTTCATCCTCAGCCTTCTTCGGGCTTAGCTTCATTCTCCAGTTCTTTTACCGGTTATCTCGGTGACAGTCCGCTTTCTCGGTTTTGTTCAAGATTATGTCTTTTAAGTGTCCCTCTCATATAAGGGTCTTAATGTGGTCTTTGAATTGGAAACATTTGGAGGTTTCATGCCCATTTTCCTTATGGAATCGACAATACTTCGTAGTATCCCTACGAGTAAAATACGATTGCCTAGGAGGTTCATTTGACAAGTTCTTTTCTTCTAGGATTGTAAGAACTTCCTCCTGCTTTTTCTTTAATGGAGTGTAATTTTCATACTTCCCCTGGAATCACTCATTTGTTTGATTAGTCTTCGGGTCATAATTTCGATGACCATACTGACCATCCCGACCATCTTGAACCTTGTTCTTTTGCTTATCTTCTTTTGATTCTGAGTCCTGGGTGCATTGTCCTTGGCTCTATGTTCCTCAGGCCGTCCACCATGTACATAGTATCCACCTGTTGTGATCTCTTTTTCCTCGGCCATTGCATACCCCTCTGCCATGTCCATCATATCCACATAATTGGTCAGGCAGGCTCTCCTTAGGTCGAATGATAGCTGGCCATTCTGCAAGTTGTTGACAAACGCTGCGATGATGGCTTCGTCATTCGCACATTTGATTCCAGACACTTCTTGACCGAACCTTCCTATATACCTCTTGAATGACTTGTCCTTACCTTGTTTGAGCTGGGAGAGGTGAGCCATTGACTTCTTTCTGTGCATGTTCCCAAGGAATTACCTCGAGAACGCCCTACTTAACTCACTGAAACTCCCTATGCTCATTGTGGGCAATCTCCCGAACCAGTAAGAGCCCAAGTGCTCGAGTGTCTGAGGAAAGTTAAGGCACATGAGGGCATCATTCTGAACGTATTGGTCCATGGCGCTTTTATATCTTTTGACATGCTCTTTTGGGTCCGTGTCCTTCTTGAACTGTTCCATGTATGGCATCCTAAATCTTTTCGGGAAGGGCATCCGGAGGACACCATTAGTGAAAGGGCTGTCTGACTCATCCTCTGATAGTTCATTGCGCCCGTAATGCCTAACTAGAACATCCATCTACCGCCTGTTATTCCAAACTTCTTGGTTTAAACTCTATATGAGTATGTCCCTATTGCCCTCCGGCTCTCCACTGGGATTGAAACTCTGACTGATGGTTAGGCCTAGCCATTTGTCTTCAGTATCCTGTTTCCAAACTTCCCGGTCTAGGCCATGAAAATAGATTGTTCCCTTCTGGCATTTTCGATAATAGTGCCGGTCTTTCTCCGGATGATGACAATCGATCGATCTCTCTGGCCGGTACGTTTGCCGGGTTAGTTTTGATCTGTTTCGCTTGATCGAAACTGTGCTTCTCATGAGGGTGTTCGTCTTCTTTGAGTTCTTCATTGGCATGGGCCTGTCTTTCTGACAAGGTTTCAGGTCGGTCAATCGAGTTTTGACTCATCTTCAGTGGTGCGTCCGGTGTCACTTTGATTACTACAGAACGTAACCTGCCTGCTGCCGGTACGGGGTGTGTAGGTTATAAGATGAAGTCAAACCTTCCATGTTGGAAAGGATAACCCCATGCCTAGCCTCATCAGATATAAGTTGCTGCAGAGACTCCCAAAACCGTTGAGCGATCTCCTCACTAGTCTGAGGAAACCGTTGAACGCCAACCACGGTCGCTGATTGATTCTCGATCATTAGATTGGCGTTCGTTGGTCCCATGATGTTAAAAGTGGTGTCAACCCCAAGCGTATCATTTGGTAATTCTTGGCTGTTTCTGGAATCGGTACCATCTCCTTCGCCAGCCATTGTTTCACAAGGGATTTCAAAGTTAAGTACTTCTACCACTTCCTTCTAGTGCCAATTATTGACGGTGATTTCTTGATGGTCAACCGGTCAAAGATTTAGGCTAGTGAAACTTGCAAGTATAAGCGTTATGAAAGCGTAATAAAAGCAGGAGTAATAAAGAGAGCAAGATACGTGGTAAAACTTCGATGACCGGAGAAACATCCACGGGTCATTGCCTTAGCAGTTGAGTCAAATCCACTATTCTGTAAAATAAAACACACTCTGGTCTCTCTCTTTCTCGCTAGATCTTCACCCCGTGTAATGTGTTTTGCATGTGTATTTATATATACATGGCATTGCTAGGGTTGTGGTGCACAAGTAGAGGGTTACAGAGTTGGATTTAGGATTATTTTCCTATTTGGTGTTGTCATGTGTTTAATGCTGTTGATTCCAAATCTGCTTAGAACTCTGATGTATTGAAGAGAAGATATGTTTGTTTCTTTGTTGAACTCCTTCTGGTGGTTGTACATTAGTTGATTTGTGACTGCTTATTACAACTGTATAACCTTATATGCAGTGGAAAACCCTAATATGGGGCTTTTTCCTATTTGCACTAAGTAGATGATGTGTAAAATCGTGTTATAAAAACCTAACTCGCAAGTGCACGAATTGTGAGATAAGTACAGCGACAAGTAGGGATCGTTCCCACGAGAAAAAGTGATTTATCGACTAAAACTAATTCTAATTAAAGCTAAACAATTAACAGTAACCAAGAGATTTGAGATTGATTGATTGATTTGAGATTAAAACTAGATTAAACTAAGAAAACAGTTAACAAGAATATGTGAATGTGATCAAGAGGTGAGAGGACTAGGTCATCAATGCTCCCCAACTACGTTTACTCAATGCTTTGAATTGACTTTTACAAAGAATGTTAATCATGTTAAGGGTTCGTTCTTAAATTATGTATAATTAGTTCTATGTGGTCCTGGAATAAATCAAGTACTCTATACTGCAGTCATTAGCCAAACCAGCGTGTAAACTAAAGCAGAAAATACATCAACCATACACCAAGTATTCTCAATCACAGTCATTAGCCAAACCAGCGTATAGACTATAACCTAAAACCCACAAAGCATACAATCAAGTATTCTCAATCACAGTCATTAGCCAAACCAGCGTGTATATGATTGAGAACCCATTAAGCACAAGAACAAGAGAACCGAAAATAACGTGCGATATCCTGCTACGATAAATTCCATTCATTCAATTCCATATAGGCTGAGAATGGTGAAACCCACGCACATCATATCAAACCCTAGATTCAAGTCTAGCACTAACCATGCATCAACAAGAAGAAATAATCACAAATTGAATAAATCGAAACTTGAATTAAGAAAATATAGTTAATTCTAACAAAGAGTATTCATAGAGGTTCACATTGAATCCCTAGTATGGATTTAGTTACACATCAATGGAGAAAATAAAAACATAGAAGAGGAGAAGAAAGAACCCATTGTGGTCATGTAATTTTGTCTTGAATTTCTCTTCGTCTTCTTGCTTTCTAGAATCCTCCAAGGATGGAAGAAAGAATGGCTCTCCACTTTAGTGGTCTCCAACCCCCGATGTGTAAAGATGGATGATGGTGAAGGGGGACGGCCCCTTTGGTGGCTGGGGACCTCCCTTGGATGGCTCCCCCCAAATTAGGGCTCAAAGGGGCTTAAATAGATGTAGATGCTAAGTCAAGTCCTTAAACAATAAGGAAATCAACTCCCTTTCAGAACTCTACCTTTTTGGGATTCTATTTCTTTCCTAATCCATCCAAATTGATTACTTATTGAAGGAGGATAAGGATTAGATGTCTAATTGCTTTCCAAGACTCCCACACATGTCCAAGAAGGTAATATTTCCCGTTCCGACAACTTGCGAAACAAATCCCGAAAGCATTCGCGGATTTAATAATTGACCTTCGGACACTAAAACGGGCATAACTTCTTCTAGAAAATTTGGATTGACAAGCCGTAATTGGGTTGGAAACTAGACTTCTGGGGCTTCAAATCCATAGGTGGTAGAACACACAGCTCAGTTGGAGCTGAGAGTTATGGGGCCCGCAATATGGATCATCTGCACTGTCAGGGGCTACCGCTGGGTAGGTAAGTTGCCTACCCCGCCGAAAATACAAGGCGACACCTCTGGAGCTGACTGCTAGGTAGGACAGCAAGGTAGGTAGGTGCCTAGTGGGCGGTAAATTGGATGATGCACCTCTGGACTTTGACGCAAGATGTTCCGCTTGATGTATATTTGCCTGGCCGCGGTAATTGGCCAAATTGCCCTTTTTTCTCTGAAATACTTCAAATACATCACTTGGATTCAACAACCTGAAAATGCTCAAACACACAAATTAAAACTCTAAAAGACTCGAGAAAAAAGCAATTGATCGGAGGAATGAGGATCAAAAACATATACAATAAATGACCGATCAGTAGAGCCGACCAGGCATGGTTTTTTACTCGTCTTTACCCGGAATTGTTAGTCTTGTTTGTTACTTTATTAACGCTGTGCTGGTGCTAGGTGGCCTATCAACGTGGAATGCCAATATTTCCTTTGATTGATCCTATGACTTTTGCTTGTGGCAAGATGGGTCCACGCTGTCTAGTGACATGTCTCCTCGGCAAATATTATGTACAACAGTGTAGTTCACAATGGTACATTTTATTTAAATAAAAAATCTATTTATGTTATATGTTTTTCACTATTCCTGCTCATTTTTATTTCACAAACCTGTAACATTTATATATACCTTATATCTCAAGATATTAAATACTCTTTTTCTCTTTTTCTCTTTTTCTTTATCTGCACATCAAAATGGTTTATTTCTCTTTGAGTTTCTTTTATCACTAATCTGGTAAGACTGATCAAATAAATTCTCTATTTTTTTTGGGTGAATTAAATCTCAGTTAATAAATAATTTGTCATAAAATCGACCATTGATTATTGTTACAGAATCATAATAAAATTTTCTTTCAATTTATCATTACCCAAACATGGTAAATATATATATATATATATATAAGATGAGATAAGGTATATGATATGAGTATTGATCCATTCGAAATGAAGAGATGAATTTTACCTTATTGAAATTTTTGGGGTCGAAACAATGATCAGATACGTAGGCGATAAGAGAAAAAAAGAAAAAAAAAAGTCACATATGAGAGAGAAATAATTAAATTACAATAGAGCAGTTATTTTGGGTTAAGTTTGTATTTGATAATTGAAAGTCAATTTTCAAATTTGATTATTCAAGAGGCAATTTGATTATTGATTAAAGCTAGGGACATTTGTAAAAGTAGTCAAATTAAGAAATTGATTATTTTTTTTAATCAAAAATATTTAAGTTATTGTTTTTAACCGGGTGCAAGTTGCAAAGTCTAAAATGCCCATTTTTTTTAAAAAAACAATTTTTGTTTGTAAAAGTATACTTAAATTATTATTATTATTTTTTACAAACATAAACCTATTTTAATGTCATTATCAATCAAAAAAGAAAGAAAGAAGTGATGAGTTTTAATTCATCAGACAGCAGAAATAGAAGAGAAAGAAGTCAGAAGAATGTAGGAGGAAAGGATATTTCATTTATAATTCAACATAACCCAATCCATATACATTTAGCTATATAAATAGGTTAATGTTCGATTGAGCAACAACAAAATAACTAAACAGCAGTTAACAAAACAATGCAAATAATAAGGACATGTTTCCCACATTCTGGATCATGGACACCCCACTTACAAAATGTGGCCACGAAGTAATCATGGAATCCCCATTTATTGGAAACACTAACAACAGAAAGAATAATCAGCTCTTGACCAAGTCTTGACTGAAATGGCAACTTGCTTGAAGTCTGGAACGCTTGTGTGTGGGTTGTACATAACATTCCATTCCCCTCAAAAAGTCCTTGTCCTCAAGGACAGAAATTCGGATAGGTATGAAGGAGGCGCCATTTGTTTTCCCAGGTAGCATCTTCGGTTGGCGCACCTACCCATTTGACAAGTACCTCCTCTTTAGGACGATAACGACCGTGTTGCACAACCCGACTATCTAATATGGACTCAGCCTGAGGAAGTAAAGTGGAATCTGCTGCAACTGGTGGAAGTTGTGTCATAACAGGTTCGACAGGCCCCAAATGTCGTTTGAGCAAACTGACGTGAAATACATCATGTATCTGTGACCCAGCAGGTAGTTCCAATCAATAGGCTACCGGTCCGATACGAGCAATGATCCTGAAGAGACCAAAATAGGGTGGTGCCAACTTGAGAGACCTCCTGAAGGCGAATGAATTTTAGCGATATGGCTGCAGCCGCAGGTATACATATTCGTCCACAGTAAAAATCACTTCCCGACGGTGTTGGTCTGCCTGGACCTTCATGCGATTACGAGCCATGTCTAAGTTGTGGTGTAATTGCTCAAGGATGGACTCACGGTCCTGGAGGAAATCGTCGACAGCTTGGAGTTTTGTTGTACCTAGCACATAAGAGAGCAAATTTGGAGGGGGAATTCCATAGACTGCCTCAAAGGGAGACATTTTTGTGGCTGAGTGTACGGTGGTATTGTATCTGTACTAGGCCCACGCAAGCCAATCGAGCCACTTTCTGGGTTGATCATGAGTAAAACAGCGGAGGTACTGCTCAAGTGTTCGGTTGATGACTTCTGTCTACCCATCGGTCTGTGGATGATAATTGGAGCTCATGCAAAGAGAAGTGCCATGTAGCTGAAACAATTTCTTCCAGAAAGCACTAACAAAAATCTTGTCTCGATCACTGACTATAGACTTTGGTACTCCGTGAAGCCGAACAATTTGATTCAAGAACGCTACAGCTACCGTAATTGCAGTATAAGGGTGCTTCAAGGGAACAAAATGTACATATTTGGACAACCGATCGACTACCACCATAATAACTGTATAGCCTTGGGAAGGGGGTAATCCCTCCACAAAATCCATTGAAACTTCAGTCCATATTTTTTCAGGGATTAGTAATGGTTGAAGAAGACCTGCAGGACGAAGGCTCTCCGTTTTGCAGCTTTGACACGTGTTGCATTTGCGGATGAATTCCTTGACTGAAGAACGTACACCTGGCCACACAAAGGTCGATCGTATACGAATCAAAGTTTTATGTAACCCAAAATGTCCTCCCATTGGTGAAGAGTGACGGTCAGATAAAATTGCTGGAATTAGAGAGGAAGTGGGACTCAATAATATCCTTCCTTTTTTGAACCAAACCCCATCTCTTTGGAGATAATGTTGCCGAGTAGGAGTCTGATTGGATTTGAACTGATTGTAGAAAGGGTCCTGAGCCGATTCTTGCTGGAGAGTGGCCCACCATTTTGTTGTTGGAAGTGAAATTGCACAAAACTCAAATTCTACCACACGAGACAGTGCATCAGCACCCTGGTTTTCTACACCCCGCTTGTACTGTATCACATAATCGTACCTCATAATCTTCGGTAGCCATCGCATTTGGGTTGGGGTAGTAATGCATTGTTCCAAGAGATATTTGAGACTCCACTGGTCTATTCGGACTATGAACGGTTTGCCTAGCAAGTATGGTCTCCATTTACGAATGGCTTTTACGATAGCCAACATCTCTTTATCGTATGTTGACAAAGCCAGAGCAGCCCCTTTAAACGCTTCACTGAAAAATGCAATTGGACGGTTCTGTTGGGATAGGATGGCTCCAATACCAGTACCACATGCATCGCTTTCGACCACAAACTGTTGGCTGAAGTTAGGTAGCTGTAAAACTGGTGGAGTGGTCATTGCTTGTTTGAGGCGACTGAATGCTTCTTCTGCCTCTGTCGTCCACTTGAAGCCCTCTTTGGAAGTTAGGCGTTTTAATGGGGCAGCCATTTCTCCAAATCCCTGAATAAATTTTCGGTAGTAACCGGCTAGGCTAAGGAATCCTCGTACAGCTTTGGGTGAATTTGGAGTTGGCCAACTCTGCACAGACTGAATTTTCTTTGGGTCGACAGCAACCTCATCAGCAGAAATGAGATGTCCCAGGTAGTCCACCTATAAAATTCCAAACTTGCACTTCGACTTCTTTTCTACCAATTGGTTACTAGACAAAATTTGAAAAATGGATTGAAGGTGAATTAAGTGTTCAGCCCATGTCCTGCTGTAAACTAAGATATCATCAAAAAACACCAACACAAATTTTCTGAGGTAAGGACGAAATAAATCATTCATCAAACTCTAGAACGTAGCGGGCGCGTTTGTCAAGCCGAAGGGCATGACTACGAACTCGTAGTGACCTTCATATGTCCGAAATGCAGTCTTGTGCACATCTCCCTCTTGCATCCGTATTTGATGGTATCCAGATCGTAAGTCTAGCTTCGAGAAGTATTTGGCTCCGTTCAATTCATCTAACAATTCATCTATCACTGGGATCGGATACTTGTCCTTGACTATTACACTATTTAGAGCTCGGTAATCAATGCAAAACCTCCAAGTTCCATCAGCTTTCTTTACTAACAACACTGGAGAAGAATATGGGCTTATACTTGGGTGGATAATTCTGGACTCGAGGAACTCCTTCACTATACGCTCGACCTCCGCTTTCTGGTATTGAGGATATCGATAAGGGCGCACGCTTATTGGTTCTTGGTTTGGCTTTAGCGGAACGTGGTGGTCCTGCTGTCATCGTGGTGGTAAATCAGAAGGTGTGGCGAAAACTATTGAAAACTCATCAAGAAGATAGCTCATATCATCCGGTTGTGTGGTTTTCTCAGTTGCTTCTAGGATAGTATCAATTGTAATGGTGGAAGTAATCTGCAGAAAATACCCCATACCAGTTAATTGCATCAGCTCCTTGTTGTCCATCAGCTCTAAATTCGATTATCCCAAGCCTTGAAATGTACGTGGCCGTCCGTCTTGGTGAAAGGTCATCGTCAGTTTTCGATAATCGGTTTCCACTGGACCCAGCGTTTCTAGCCATTGCACTCCCAAGACTAATTGGCAAGCAGCAACAGGAAGGATGTAGAAATCAGCTTTTATGTGGTAATTTTGAATGATCATCGTGAGGCCCAAACATCTTCCTGAGCATTCAATCTTCTCTCGATTGCCGACCATCACCTGAAAAAGTTTGTCACGGACTACAAGCAGTGCACATTTAGTAACAACAGATTGATCAATAAAATTATGTGTACTCCCTCCATCGATTAAGACGGTAACATCTTTGTTTCTCAATTTGCCAATGACACGGAGGGTTTGCGGATGGTTGGTTTCGGCCATCGTTTGAAAAGAGATCTCAGGTAAAAATTCAGTAGATGGGCTGTCATCTTCCAAGCTAGGATTTTCAACTTCAGGGTCTGTAAAACAGTCTTCTATCATGAAAAGTTAGGGCCGCTGACACCTGTGTCCAGGAGCGAATTTTTCATCGCAATAATAGCAGAGACCCTTTTCTCTGTGCTCCTTGGCTTCCTGTCCTATAATTCACCGGAATGGAACTGGTGGTGTTGGAGTTGTTGGTTTGTGCTGTGGAGAAGGACCGAGGAGGCCGGCGGAAGAATTTGGTGCTAGTCGTTGAAGTGGGGAAGTGTTCTGGACACGAAATGAGCTGCTAGTTTTTTTTTTTTTTCTACAGGAGGTTACGTTCTTCAATTAGACGGGCCACTCCAATTGTATCAGCAAGTGTCTTGGGTTTTTTCACTTTAACATCTAACCGAATCTCTTCTCGCAATCCAGCAATGAAGCATCCCACAAGGTAGTTCTCAGGTAAATCGTCGACTTGATGCAAGAGTTTTTCGAATGCCTCTTGATAGGCCTGAACAGTTGTGATCTACTTGAGTCGAGATAAAGCCTCAGACGGGTCATCATATTCGGTGGGACCAAACCGATGGAGAATAGCTTTGGTAAATTCCTCCCAGTTCATTAGCCCTTTGAACTTGTTGATCCATCTATGCCACTGCAAAGTAATTCCCTCCAGATGAAACGAAGCTAGCTGGACTTTTTGGTGGGCAGTGATGTTCTTAAATTCAAAATATTGCTCCGCCTTGTAAATCCATCCCGTTGGATCATCTCCTCCGAAGGTAGGGAAGGCTAATTTCAGGTGTGTTTGGTAGCGGTCATAGTTGGGTTGAAAGGTTGTCGTGATATTTTGTTGAGTTGAGGGTTGATGAGTTGTTTCACTAGAGGCAAATGGATTAACATCAGGGGTTGGTAGGCTAGGTGCAGAGCTGGCTCGTTGTGCTTGCAGTTCAGTGAGGACCTTCTCAAAAGATGCATTCAACTGATCGAATTTTGATTCATGACGGCCTAAAATTTTGTAGACCTCATTACGAAACTCAGAGTTGGATTTGCCTCTTGTTTCCATGGAACCGAACACGGCTCTGATACCAAATTGATGAGTTTTAATTCATCAGACAGCAGAAATAGAAGAGAAAGAAGTCAGAAGAATGTAGGAGGAAAGGATATTTCATTTATAATTCAACATAACCCAATCCATATACATTTAGCTCTATAAATAGGCCAGTGTTCGATTAAGCAACAACAAAATAACTAAATAGCAGTTAACAAAACAATGCAAATAATAAGGACATGTTTCCCACATTCTGGATCATGGACACCCACTTACAAAATGTGGCCACGAAGTAATCATGGAATCCCCATTTATTGGAAACACTAACAACAGAAAGAATAATCAGCTCTTGACTGAAATGGCAACTTGCTTGAAGTCTGGAACGCATGTGTGTGGGTTGTACATAACAAGAAGCATCGTTTTTAATTGTAGTGAGAGGCAGAGGTGATCGGAGCAGAGGTGGACAACCGCGCGACGGCGACGACATCATCTTTTCTTCAACTTTGATTATGGTACTTTGAACTTGTAGTTTTGGTCGATTTGACTTTGATTCGTTCTTTGGTTTTCAATCTAGTTACTGATTGAATGTCGTGAAATTGCGATTGACAGGTGTGGTGGAGGAACCTTAACTCTCATCTCTCAAATCCAACAATTTCTATTGAAAAATTGTGAGAGCTCTTAGAAGCAGCCGCATTAGAAAAAACACTCTTCTCTCATCTTTATCGTCAAGACTATGCAATTTTTTTCTGGTACTTTTGCCCTTTTGTTGTTTTGTTTCCTTGGTTGCCGTGGGGTTCTTAGACTGGTGGTGGCTTTTGTTGTCGTTGTTGGCTCTATTTTTGCTCTGTTGTATGGCTCCATAGCTTTGAAGAAGATGGAATGTGGTTGTTAGTGAGAATCGGTAATGAAGTTAAACTGTTTGTGAAAATGACTCAATTATAAAAATTATTACGATTGAAATCAAAGGCCTAGGTCACATGGGTCCAATTAGATAATGGTTTATTCTTCCTTGAGAGGAATAAAAAAAATTAATAGTTGATTACTTTTTATTAATTTATTTCACATTTCATTATGTAATTTGATAGCGAATGATTGATTAGAATCCAATCTCCTTTTGAAATTTACTAAAAATAAGAGTCAAGTGTTGATGCTAATTTCACCCAAACCTGACATGCAATGAATGGTTATGAATGTTGTAAATCCAATCAATTTATTCAAGGCCAATTCAGTCAAAATTGGTGGCTCAAGAAAGAGGTTATCATCTCATTTGTGGACACTTTGGAGAGTTAATAAATGGTGGCAATCCTAGTGTAGGTTCAGATGCTAAACATTGACCAGTATTCACCATGAGAACTTTAACACATTTTGTCCTCAGAATAAGACTTTGTCAATTTTACTTCTTGAAGATTGAAAAACTAATATTGCATAGTAAAGTTGTTAGGGTAGTTATTTGTGACTTTATTCCGTAACAAAACATTAATATCCATTTATTTTTGGGAGGTGAGAAAAAGGATATGAAAGCTCTACTAGGGTTTGCTAGGGTTTAGGCAGCACTATTCACCCGACGACACTGTTCATCCTGCAACATTGTTCACGCGGCACTGTTCATTCAGCGGCATTGTTTCATCCTGGAATTGTTCTGCATTGTTCATTGGTGGTTCACGGCACTGTAGCGGGGATACTGTTCATAGCACTATTCATAAGTGACATGGTGACACTGTTCACGGTACTGTAGAGCACTGTTCATAAAATAAAAAATTCTTTTTTGTCTTTTGCGCATGCATGGCAGTTAGGGTTTATATTTTCCGGTTGTGGTTTAAATGGTTTCTAACTCCATGGATCCAATGAGCATGGAGGCTTCTCCTAAAGGTAAGGCTGTTGTTGGCGAGGTGAATCCGCTTGTGGGTAGTTCCTTGCCTTTGTCATCTATTAGGGGCTCTTCTTTTGCGGATCTTTATAAGGCTGCCTTGATTCAGGTGGATAACATTTTCGGTCCTTCGATTATTTCAAAAAAGGGTGGTTATATGGCTGTTCGGGTGGATCCCTCTACTTATAAGTCTAGATTGGAGGTTTATAAGTTTTCTCTCATTGGTCGGGTTGTCCTTTCTAGTGGTGAGAAGCCTTGAAAGTTGGTTGATCTTAAAGCCAAGCTGCAGTCTATTTGGAAGTTGAACTCTGTTTGGTGGCTGATTTCTTTAGGTAAGAGGTACTTTCAGATTATGTGAATTCAGATGTTGACAAGAATATGGTTTGGAGTTTGGGGTCTCTTAATCTTAAACCAGGTGTTTTACGGCTTCAGTCTTGGATTCTGAATTTTAACCCGGTATTACATAAGTCTTCAAATGCTCAAGCTTGGGTCCGTTTTTATGATCTGTCATGGGAATACCAGCATTTGAAGATTATTTTCGATTTAGCAAGTGGGATTGGAGTGCCTTTACGGTTGGACATGGCTACTGTGGAGGGTGATTTTGGACATTTTGCGCGTGTTCTGGTGGATATTGATGTTTCTATTGTGCCTCCATCTTCTTTGCTTCTTGAGAGGGATGATTCTCATAGTTCTTTCATTTCGGTGGAATATGAGAATCTCTTGGCTTTCTGTTCTACTTGTTCCTCCATTGGACATTTTCCTAATGCTTGTCGTTGGAACAAGTCCGGTAAGGGGATTCCTGTTAGTTATAGTAAGCCATATTTGGCTAGAGATGGTCCGACAATGGTTGTTGCTGATGAGGAGTTTCAGGTTCCCTGCAACCATGCTCCTAAACTGGTTTTTCCTCAAGCGAAAGTTTCGGTTTCTAATGTCTTTGACACTATTCAGCAGGATTTAGGGTCTCTGGATTCAGTTGTGGTTCATTCTTCGGCAGGTTCATTTTCGATTTTGGGTATGGTTTCTTCTGCTAGTCTAGTTGATTTGCTAGGTTTAACTTATTTGGTAGCTCCTACTACTGCGGTGGTGGCTGCTCAGGTCTGTCGGTCCCAGCAGGTGGGGCGGAGTGAGGATTCTCTTATTGATGTCCTTATTCATTCCTCTAGAGTAAGAGCAGGGCTTGTTTCCTCAGAGGGCCTCTATTTGATTCTTGATGTTTCAGTTGGTGCCATTGTCTCGATCTCTTCAGTTGTTTCGATGGTCGGGCAGGGGTCGAAGGTTTGGTAAGGACTCTGTTCATTATGTTTCGTTGGTTTCTTTTGCTCAACCCATTGTTTCTTCAGTGGTTTCAGTTGATGAGTTGGACAACAGGGCGGATACAATTTCTCCTTCAGTTAAAAGGGTTGATCAGATTATTTTGAGGAATGGATCTGGATCTTCATGTTCCCTTATGGTTGTGGACTCTTATGTTCGGGTCTAGGGTCCCGAGCGTTCGCTATCTGATTCCCAAGCCGAACGTCACCTCATTGCTGATTCTTCCTGGGCAGACCAGGTTGAGGAAAAAGAGTTAGATGATACTACTGCTACTCGAAGGTCCACTAGGATTACATGCATACTGGCTTCTTATAAGTCCAGGTCTCGGGCTTTTTCGAGGGTTTTTGATGATTAGTGTCCTATATTGGAATTATCGTGGGATTGAGAATGGTTATTCGAGGATGGTTTTTAGAGATTTGTGTTGACTGCATGGGTCGGGAGTCTTTTCGGGTTATTTTATTTTATTTTTATTTTTATGTTTTTGTTTTCTTGTGAGGCCTACACCACTTTTCTAGTTGAGGATTTGCTCACGGTGTTTTTGTGGTTGGTTTGGTCTATGCTACTTTTTGTTCTCTTACTAATTTATTTATATAGTTCTGGTTTTTGCCTAAAAAAAAAATTAATATCTATTTGCTTTTTATATAGCTGCCTTCCAATAGCGAAATGACAATGACTATAAAAAACTATTAACTAAAAAAAATAAAACAAATAAATAATTTATATAAAAAATTATTATTAGAAATTAGTTATTGCGATTTAATTGGGTTGGTGAATAGAATTAAGATATTGAATTATTTGTTGTTTTCATGTGTGTTGTTTTATAATTGCTGATGGCTGAAATACCATATGTATACCGTCCATCGAATTGGTTTCATGCAAGAATATAGGTTTGTCAAAGGTTTACGGAGTTGAATAGAATGAGAAATTGTTTGGATAAAGTTTGGGAACTAAGGCGTTTTAAGGATGGTGTATTTAGGCACTTTTTAGAATTACCTCGTCTGAGAATTTTTGGTGGAAGGTTATGTCAGTTGCTACTGTGTAAGGAGATTAATCACCTAGGTGGGAATACAGATGAGATGTGATTTCAGGTGGGCAAAACAAATATACGATTTGGGAAACTAGAATTCTGTTTGGTAACCACACGAGCAATACCGTTGCTTGTATGTTTGTAAAGAACTTAATGACTTTCTATTTGAGATTTTGTTTTTCACCTCTACCAAAAATGGTCTGATGTGTGATGTCCAGCTTTGTAATATATCACCCAATTTCACATCAATATCAAGATTGACACATAAATAATTAGAAAATTTTACACCAACTAGACCTCTACAATTGACATTAATAAGTCATGTTCCCACATCATATTAGTTGGAATTCCCTCGACTTTAAAAGTATCAATTAATTCAAGTCATTGCTAGTTATAGAATATGGGGTCTATTGTGGGACCTATTTTGGTAAAGTCTTGGAAATTTTGGTGAAATCACTATCAAGGAAATTTTATGTAACTTCTATGTAGAAATCATAGGTCAATGACACTCTTTTTCTCGGGTTACTGATGTAGAACACTTTAGGAGCTTCCATGAAGGGGTAACAAATGTCTGATTTGGATCCATAATATATCTTTGGAACCATATCGATGAGCTCTGTAAAAATTACGAGGGATTTCCCATAATGCATCAAAGTTTTCCCATAATTGTTTTGACTTTCGTTTTGTCGGTCCTTTTCTTTTCGGGCAGTATTTTCGAATCCTAACAACTTTTAGTATAAATTTCAGTTTTTAGCCAGATTTATTTGTTTGTTTTGATTAGAAATGCTTTGTTAGAATTTAGCAATAACTCAAATTTACCTTTTTGGGTAATTTTTGAGCTTTTCATAATTTAGTCAATATTATTTTCATTTAATATATCACACAATTAACCTCAATATCAAGATGTACACAAACTGGACCTTTGCAATTGACATCTATTAATTCGAATTGATACTAGTCATTGCTAGTTATAAAAAATGGGGTCTATTGTGGACCTATTTGAGCAATGTAAAGTCTTGCAAATTTTGGTGCAAAATCGTTATCAAGGAAATTTCATGCAACTTCTAATGTACAAACTAGAGGTCATTGATACGCTGTTTTCCTCTGTTAATGATATTGACAGCTTATTTATCACAATCTTGATACTTTTCATTAATATTGTGGATGCTGGTTTGATTCTTCTTTTTGTAGAGAATTGGTGGCCTCAAAATAATTAAAACATTTATCTTCCAACGTATTCCATGGGCAAGAAAAATGGAGGATGTGATATTCTTGGAGTTTGCATCTACACATATTGATGATAACGTTAGTCTTCTCTTGACTTCACAAGTATCAATTACTCTCCAAAAAATTGTGTGTGGCTGCAAGAAGCTAACCTATCATGATCCAAATGAAAGAGATTTGGTGATCTAAATCCTATCCTTCATCCATTTGTTTTTGATCTTACGTGCATAAGAAGTTCAAGACTACCATAACGCGTTCTCGAAGTCGTTTGTAATTGTCTTAAGATTCTTCACTGTTAGTGTTAGACCACAGTGATAGTTGTATGTCTTTGACCGCACAATAAATAGAATTTTTTCCTTTTTAGTTTCCCTGATAAACTTGTTCTGCTACAAGCTTCATTGAGATAGATATTTTTTTTCACGTAATGTATGTCAACATTAGTTTTCTGGTTATTTATTTATGAGAAAATAGCATTAGACACCATTAGTTGGTGGATGAAGTCCCAAAAAGGCCACCGACTATTCAAATTGTTCCAAAATCACCATTTTGACGAAATATTGTTCATTGACAGCCATTCTGTTAAATATAATAGAAAGCTGCTGTTATCTATAACATGGCACTTCTAAAAAATAAAATAGCACTCTCCATTATTAATTGGTGGGTGGAGTCCCAAAAAGGCCATTATTTCCATCTATGCAAACTATTCAAATCTGACCTATGTCCATATTCAAGTGCACGTATCTAAAAATACTCAACGTTATTTACTCAAATTTTGACACAAGAAAGTAGACATGAAAAAAAAAAAAAAACACTTTTCATTCAGAAAATATTCCAAAAATCAATTTAGAAAATTGTGAAAATGAACGATGAACACAGCTCACTCCTGGATTCGTGTTGCTTCTGACCTTTAATTGAATAATTGATCATAACTTTCAAAATACCACCCAGAATTTTACATTCTTTATACCGTTGGATTCGTATCAAAAAATCAAAGAACCTTATGCTGACGAAAAAATTTATTTTCTTACCAAAAGATACAGTTTTAAGGAAAAATAGCAATGAACACAGCTAACTCGCGGATTCGTGTTGCTTCTGACATTTGACTGAATAATTGATCATAACTTTCAAAATACCCCCTAGAATTTTACATTCTTTGTACAATTGGATTCGTATCAAAAAATCAAAGAACCTTATGCTGACGAAAAAATTTATTTCCTTACCAAAAGATACAGTTTTAAGGAAAAATAGCGATGAACATAGCTAACTCGCGGATTCGCGTCGCTTCTGACCTTTGACTGAATAATTGATCATAACTTTCAAAATACCTCCCAGAATTTTATATTCTTTATATCGTTGGATTCATATCAAAAAATCAATGAACCCTACATAGACAAAAGAATTTATTTCCTTGCCAAAAGATACAGTTTTAAGGAAAAAGAGCGATGAACAAACCTCACTCGTGGATTGCGTGTCGCTTCTGACATTTGACTGAATAATTGGTCATAACTTTCAAAATATCACCCAGAATTTTACGTTCTTTATACCGTTGTATCAAAAAATCGAGGAACCCACCATAGACAAAAAATTTATTTCCTTGCCAAAAGATACGGTTTTAAGGAAAAGGAGCGATGAACACACCTCACTCGCGGATTGCGCGTCGCTTCTGACCTTTGACTGAATAATTGATCATAACGTTCAAAATATCGCTCAGAATTTTACGTTCTTTATACCGTTGGATTCGTATCGAAAAATAAAAGAACCTTATGCTAACGAAAAAATTTATTTCCTTACCTAAAGATACAGTTTTAAGGTAAAAGAGCGATGAACACAACTAACTCACGGATTCGCGTCGTTTCTGACCTTTGATTGAATAATTGATCATAACTTTCAAAATATCACCCAGAATTTTACATTCTTTATACCGTTGGATTTGTATCAAAAAATTGAGGAACCTACCATGGACAAAAAAATTTATTTCCTTGCCAAAAGATACAATTTTAAGGAAAAGGAGCGATGAACACACCTCACTCGCGGATTGCGCGTTGCTTCTGACCTTTGATTGAATAATTGATCATAACTTTCAAAATATCGCTCAGAATTTTACGTTCTTTATACCATTGGATTCGTATCGAAAAATCAAAGAACTCAACGCTGACAAAAAAATTTATTTCCTTGCCAAAAGATACAGTTTGAAGGAAAAAGTTTATATAAAAATATCTCCAGCAGAACACAAAACCACACAAAAAATGAAATAAAAAATAAACTGATTTCTTTTGCATTTTTTTGTAGTAGTGACTTGAAAAGAAAAGTTAAAAAACGTGAAAAAATGTTTTGAATATCTTTGTCACATTGTGCCCTAAGATGGTGACTTGATGATTTTACAATATTGACCCTTCTTGGCTTACTATTTTAACCTCGATTCTAACAGGTTATGACATAAACAAACGGTTTATGACATAAGCAAACAGACTTCAAAAAATTAATGGGAAAAGTGGCAACAATTGATACTTTCTTTCAATGGAAGGGCTAATTTGAGCAATTTAAAAAAATTAATGGCCATTTAGGGACCGCCTCACCAAATTAGTGGCTCTAGATATCGCTGACCTTTTATTTATTTATTTATCAGAATGAAAATAATATGTAAGAAAAATAACCCTTTTTAAATATTGAACAACACATGCAATTTTTTTTAATAATATAATATATTTCATTTCCAAGTTATTCTGTATTATCAATTTATAAATTCCTAGTTTCAAAAAGTGAATGTAAAATAATAATAATAATAATAATAATAATAATAATAATAATAATAATAAAAGCATATAAATAATATTACAAGTGAGTTAAAAACTTAAACTCTAAAGCATGGTTGTATATCTCGTCATATTTTTTATTATAAGTTACATATAATCACCATTCTATAATCATAATTTGAGATTTTTTTTTCACCTCTAAGAGTGGGGAGACCAAATGTAACAAAAATAGTCTGATGTGTGATGTCTAGCTTTGTAATATATCACCCAGTTTCATCTTAATATCAAGATTGACAAATAAATAATTAGAAAATTTTACACCAACTAGACCTCTGCAATTGACAACAATAAGTCATGTTCCCACATCATATTAGTTGGAATTCCCTTGACTTTAAAAGTATCAATTAATTCAAGTCATTGCTAGTTACAGAATATGAGGTCTATTGTGGGACCTATTTTGGTAAAGTCTTGGAAATTTTGGTGAAATCACTATCAAAGAAATTTTATGTAACTTCTATGTAGAAATTATAGGTCAATGATACTCTTTTTCTCGGGTTACTGATGTAGAACACTTTGGGAGCTTCCACGAAGGGGTAACTGATGTCTGATTTGGATCCATAATATATCTTTGGAAACATATTGACGAGCCCTGTAAAAATTACGAGGGATTTCCCATAATGCATCAAAGTTTTCCCATAATCGTTTTGACTTTCGTTTTGACTTTCGTGTTGTCAGTCCTTTTCTTTGCGGGCAGTATTTTCGAATCCTAACAACGTTTAGTATGAATTTCAGTTTTCAGCCAGATTTGTTTGTTTGTGTTTGATTAGAAATGCTTTGTTAGAATTTAGCAATAACTCAAATTTACCTTTTTGGGTAATTTTGAGCTTTTCATAATTTAGCCGATACTATTTTCATTTAATATATCACACAATTAACCTCAATATCAAGATGTACACCAATTGGACCTTTGCAGTTGACATCTATTAGTTCGAATTGATACTAGTCATTGCTAGTTATAAAAAATGGGGTCTATTGTGGACCTATTTGAGCATTGTAAAGTCTTGCAAATTTTGGTGTAAAATCGTTATCAAGGAAATTTCATGCAACTTCTAATGTACAAACTAGAGGTCATTGGTATTCTATTTTCCTCTGTTAATGATGTAGACAGCTTATTTATCACAATCTTGCTACTCTTCATTAATACTGTGGATGCTGGTTTGATTCTTTTTCTTGTAGAGAATTGGTGGCCTCAAAATAATTAAAACATTTATCTTCCAACGTATTCCACAAGCAAGAAAAATGGAGGATGTGATATTCTTGGAGTTAGCATCTACACTTATTGGTGATAACATTAGTCTTCTCTTGACTTCACAAGTATCAATTACTCTCCAAAAAATTGTGCGTGGCTGCAAGAAGCTAATCTGTCATGATCCAAATGAAAGAGATTTGGTGATCTAAATCGTATCCTTCATCCATTTGTTTTTGATCTTAAGTGCATAAAGAGTTCAGGACTACTATAACATGTTCTCGAAGTCGTTTGTAATTGTCTTAAGATTCTTCACTGTTAGTGTTAGACCACAGTGATAGTTGTATGTCTTTGACTGCACAATAAATAGAATTTTTTCCTCTTTAGTTTCCCTGATAAACTTGTTCTGCTACAAGCTTCATTGAGATAGATATTTTTTTTCACGTAATGTATGTCAACATTAGTTTTCTGGTTATTTATTTATGAGAAAATAGCATTAGACACCATTAATTGGTGGATGAAGTCCCATAAAGGCCACCGACTATTCAAATTGTTCTAAAATCACCATTTTGACGAAATATTGTTCATTGACAGCCATTCTGTTAAATATAATAGAAAGCTGCCGTTATCTATAATATGACACTTCTAAAGAATAAAATAGCACTCTCCATCATTAATTGGTGGGTGGAGTCCCAAAAAGGCCATTATTTCCATCTATGCAAACTATTCAAATCTGACCTATGTCCATATTCAAGTGCACGTATCTAAAAATACTCAACGTTATTTACTCAAATTTTGATACAAGAAAGTAGACATGCAAAAAAAAAAAAAAAACACTTTTCATTCAGAAAATATTCCAAAAATTAATTTGGAAAAGTTTTAAAATGAGCGATGAACACAACTCACTCGTGGATTCACGTCGCTTCTGACCTTTGACTGAATAATTGATCATAACTTTCAAAATACCATCCAGAATTTTATATTCTTTATACCATTGGATTCGTATCAAAAAATCAAAGAACCCTACACTGACAAAAAAAGAAATTATTTCCTTACCAACAGATACAGTTTTAAGGAAAAAGAGCGATGAACACAGCTCACTCGCTGATTCGCGTCGCTTCTGACCTTTGACTGAATAATTGATCATAACTTTCAAAATACCGCCCATAATTTTACATTCTTTATACCGTTGGATTTGTATCAAAAAATCAAAGAAACTTACATAGACAAAAAAAATTTATTTCCTTGCCAAAAGATACAGTTTTAAGGAAAAAGAGAGATGAACACACCTCACTCACGGATTGCGCGCGTTGCTTTTGACCTTTGACTGAATAATTGATCATAACTTTCAAAAATATCACCCAGAATTTTACATTCTTTATATCGTTGGATTCGTATCAAAAAATTGAGGAACCCAACATGGATGAAAAAATTTATTTCCTTGCCAAAAGATACATTTTTAAGGAAAAGGAGCGATGAACACACCTCGCTCACGGGTTGCGCGTCACTTATGACCTTTTACTGAATAATTGATCATAACTTTCAAAATACTGCCCAGAATTTTACGTTCTTTATACCGTTGGATTCGTATCGAAAAATTGAAGAACCCAACATTGACTAAAAAATTTATTTCCTTGCCAAAAGATACAGTTTTAAGGAAAAAGTTTACATAAAAATATCTCCAGCGGAACACAAAACCACACCAAAAATGAAATGAAAAATAAACCGATTTCTTTTGCGTTTTTTTATTTTATTTTATTTTAATTAATTTATTTATTTTTGCATTAGTGACTTGAAAAGAAAAGTTAAAAAACGTGTAAAAATATTTTGAACATCTTTGTCACATTGTGCCCTAAGATGGTGTCTTGATGATTTTACAATATTGCCCCTTCTTGTTTTACTATTTTAACCTCGATTCTAACAGGTTATGACATAAACAAACGGTTTATGACATAAGCAAACAAACTTCAAACAATTAATGGGCAAAATGGCAACAATTGAAACTTTCTTTCAATGGAATGGCTAATTTAAGCAATTTGAAAAAATTAATGGTCATTTAGGGACCGCCTCACCAAATTAGTGGCTCTAGATATCACTAACCCTTTATTTATTTATTACCCTTTTTAAATATTGAACAACACATGCAATTTTTTTTTTTAATAATATAATATATTTCATTTCCAAGTTATTATGTATTATCAATTTATAAATTCCTAGTTTCAAAAAGTAAATGTCAAATAATAATAATAATAATAATAAAAGCATACAAATATGATTACAAGTGAGTTAAAAATTTAAACTCTAAAGCATGGTTGTATATCTCTTCATATTTTTTATTATAAGTTACATATAATCACCATTCTATAATCATAATTTGAGATTTTTTTTTCACCTCTAAGAGTGGGGAGACCAAATGTAACGAAAATAGTCTGATGTGTGATGTCCAGCTTTGTAATATATCACCCAGTTTCACCTCAATATCAAGATTGACACATAAATAATTAGAAAATTTTACACCAACTAGACCTCTGCAATTGACATCAATAAGTCATGTTCCTACAACATATAAGTCATTTCTAGTTACTGAATATTGGGTCTATTGTAGGACCTATTTGAGCAATGTAAATTCTTGGAAATTTTGGTGAAATCATTGTCAAGAAAATTCCATGTAACTTCTATATAGAAATTAGAGGTCAATGATACTCTGTTTTTCTCGAGTTACTGATGTAGGACACTTTGGGAGCTTCCACGAAGGGGCAAATGATGTTCGATTTGGATCCATAATATATCTTTGGAACCATATCGACGAGCCCTGTAAAAATTATGGGGGATTTCCTATAATGCATCAAAGTTTTCCCTTAATCGTTTTTACTTTCGTTTTGTCAGTTCTTTTCTTTTCGGGCGGTATTTTCGAATATTAACAACTTTTAGTATGAATTTTAGTTTTCAGCTAGATTTGTTATTTTGTGTTTGATTAGGAATGCTTTGTTAGAATTTAACAATAACTCAAATTTACCTTTCTGGGTAATTTTTGAGCTTTTCATAATTTAGTTGATACTATTTTCATTTAATATATCACACAGTTCACCTCAATATCAAGATTTACACCAACTAGACCTTTGCAATTGACATCTATTAGTTCATATTGATACTAGTCATTGCTAGTTACAAAAAATGAGGTCTATTGTGGACCTATTTGAGCAACGTAAAGTCTTGCAAATTTTGGTGCAAAATCATTATCAAGAAATTTTCATGCAATTTCTAATGTACAAACCAAAGGTCACTGATACTCTGTTTTCCTCTGTTAATGATGTAGACAACTTATTTGTCACAATCTTGATACTCTTCATTAATATTGTGAAAGCTGGTTTGATTCTTCTTCTTGTAGAGAATTGGTAGCCTTAAACTAATTAAAACATTTATCTTCCAACATATTCCGCTGGCAAGAAAAATGGAGAATGTGATGTTCTTGGAGTTAGCATATACACTTATTGGTGATAATGTTAGTCTTTTCTTGACTTCACAAGTATCAATTACTCTCCAAAAAATTGTGTGGTTGCAGGAAGCTAACCTGTCATGATCCAAATGAAAGATATTTGGTGATCTGAATCGTATCCTTCATCCATTTGTTTTTGATCTTACGTGCATAAGGAGTTCAGGATTACCATAACACGTTCTCGAAGTCGTTTGTAATTGCCTTAAGATTCTTCACTATTAGTGTGAGACCAAAGTGATAGTTGTATGTCTTTGGCCACAGAATAAATAGAATTGTTTCCTCATTAGTTTCCCTGATAAACTTGTTCAGTTGTTCTGCTACAAACTTCCTTGAGATAGATATTTTATTCACGTCATGTATGTCAACATCAATTTTATGGTTTATTTATTTATCAGAATGAAAATAATATGTAAGAAAAATAACCCTTTTTAAATATTGAACAACACATGCAAATTTTTTTTTATTTTATAATATAATATATTTCATTTCCAAGTTATTATGTATTCTCAATTTATAAATTCCCAATTTCAAAAAGTGAATGTCAAATAATAATAATAATAATAATAAAAGCATATCAATATGATTACAAGTGAGTGAAACACTTAAACTCTAAAGCATGGTTGTATATCTCTTCATATTTTTTATTATAAATTACATATAATCACCCTTCTATAATCATAATTTGAGATTTTTTTTCACCTCTAATAGTAGGGAGACCAAATCTAACGAAAATAGTTTGATGTGTGATGTCCAGCTTTGTAATATATCACCCAGTTTCACCTCAATATCAAGATTGACACATAAATAATTAGAAAATTTTACACCAACTAGACCTCTGCAATTGACATCAATAAGTCAAGTTCCCACATCATATAAGTCATTACTAGTTACTAAATATTGGGTCTATTGTGGGACCTATTTGAGCAATGTAAATTCTTCGAAATTTTGGTGAAATCACTGTTAAGGAAATTTCATGTAACTTCTATGTAGAAATCATAGGTCAATGATACTCTGTATTTCTCGGGTTACTGATGTAGGAAACTTTAGGAGCTTCCACGATGGGGCAAATGATGTCCAATTTGGATCCATAATATATCTTTGGAACCATATCGACGAGCATTGCAAAAATTATATGGAGTTTCCCATAATGCATCAAAAAATTTCCAAAATCGTTTTGACATGCATCAAAGTGTGTCATGTAGGGTATGAAATATCCTATTTATGCAGTATTTCATGTAAGACATGAAATATCCCATGTATATCATGTTATGCATGAAATATCCAATGTATGTCATGTTGGGTATGAAATATCCTATTTATGCAATATTTCATGTAAGACATGAAATATCTCATGTATATCCTGTTATGCATGAAATATCCTATGTATATCATGTTGGGTATGAAATATCCTATGTATATTATATTGGGTATGAAATATCTGCTTTATTTAGTATTTTATGCAAGGTATGAAATAACACATGTATATCATGTTATGCATGAAATATCCCATGTATGTCAGGTTGAGCATGAAATATCATATGTATGTCATATTGGGTATGAAATATCTTATTTATGCAGTATTTCATGTAAGGTATGAAATATCCAATATATATCATATTGAGCATGAAATATCATATATATGTCATATTGAGTATGAAATATCTCATGTATGTCATGTTGGGCATGAGATATCTCATATACTTAAAAAATACATGATTGCACAATATTAGGAGATGTGTCATGTTAAACACAAAATAACTGACTAATATCATTTTTACCGTGACACATTGTGTGAGATATAATTTCAAACCGAAATCGAAGTTTCTTCCATTGTCACAAAAAAAAAAAAAAAACTTTGAAATTGAAATAAAATAACAAAGACTCATCAACAATATCATCTAAGAAACACTAATGCTATTGAAATTAAAGATTTACAAACCTTGCAGTTTTAAGGAGAGATTCAACCACAAACTCAAAATTTTCAAAAAACTCTTTCAAAATCTTGGTTTCTTTGTGATTTCCCTTCAAAATAACTTTAATTTCTTGATAAAAATTAGTTGAGAACTAAGATTTGATAAAGATATGAGTGATAAAAAGATGGGTGATAAAGATGAGTGATAGAGAGAGATGAGTAAGGGAGAAAAAAAAATTAAAGGGAAAAAGAGGATAAAAGGGTAGTTTTGTAATTTATTGACTAAAAACAATAATGAATTATGATGATTGGTTACAAATAATAAAATATTAGAATTTGGTTAGAAACAATAATCCATTTTATGATTAGGTTATTTTTTACAATTTTCACTTAAAACTATTGCTAAATTTTAATGACTTTGTTGGACAGTGTTTTTAGGATAAATAATCAAATTTTGATTATTTTCATACTTTTGAGGATACCATTAAAGATGATCTTAATATTTTTTTGTTCTATTTTTTAGAGATCTATGGACATGTGACAACCAAACAAATATGATTAGGATTAGACTTGAGTTAGATGAAGATGGGAGAAAAAAATAAACCGATAAAAGTTTCCGTTTTGAGAAAAGAGAAGAAAAATTAAGAAATATAATCTTGTCCATTTGTTTGTTGGATTTCCACATGTACATAGATCTTTAAAAGATCGGTACAAATGAGATCATCAAGTTATGTAGACCACACAAACATATTAGGAATTAAATTTCATTTTCTAATTCTCTTTATTATGAATGTCGATTCACTTTGAGTTTATTCATGATTGGTAAATGATATATTTTTTTTTTCACATCCACTCTTAGTAAAGTAATTGCACATCCCCCTCCATTTCAGTTCATATCCGCCCATTTAATTGAAAGTGAGGGATGATCCATTCCCGTAGTGAGGGAAGTTTTTGGATCGAGCTTTTTATGTTTGATTATGCAAGGTCTTGTCAGACCCCAAAGTCAATTGGTATCGGATTTTAAAAATAAATAAATAAATATTTTTCAAAACCATTAAAAATACAACAGTAATTTGATCTACTACGATCAAGGCTGCGTTTGTTTTTACTTTTTACTAAATAGTTGGAAACTTTCTATTGCTTCTTCAAATTCTTCCAATAACTCAAATTTATTTTTTCTTTTTAAGTGTTACATCTTTCCTCATTTTTTTTTTTACCACAAACGCAAGTCATTTCCAAATCCAAACATTTTTTTAGTATCACTAAATATTTGTATCATATACATTTTCATTGCAAATAAACAAATTAAATCATACTTCGTTTAATTAAAAGAGAGAAAATAGCGGAGGAAAAGTGGTAGCAGCAAGAATCGTCAGCGACTATGTGTACACTACTATACATACATAAAATTGTTTAATTTATACAAATTAAATTTACTTATTTAATTCCAACTTGGAAAAATTACTTGCACAAAATCACAAAAAAGGGACATTGATTATATGGAGTAAAATCTATTTTTAATTCATAATTTTATAATTTTTCATTGCATAAGCTTTTTGTCTTTTTTTTTTTTTTCTTCTCTCGAGTCTTGTTATTGACTCACTCACTCAACACTTCACTGTCTCTTTAGAAAGTTACAGGCTTGCAGCTACTCTAAAAATTTCTTTTTTAAAATGAAAAAAACACTATATTTACTAAATTGCCCTCCTTCTAGTTGTTACCGTTAGTTTTTTTGAAGAGTGGTGCTATTGGCACACCCCCTATTGATCTATTTATGCCCCACTTCTTTAATTATTTAGTATTATTTTTTTTCCTTTATCAAAATTACTGAAAGAGACATACAATTTAAGAAAAAAATATATTCTATAAAGTAAATCTAATAAAACCCCACATTCATTTTTTTTTAAAAAAAAAAAAAACCCAAACGTTCTTTTAATCAATATTAAAAATTCTACGAACAATTAAAAAATATAAATTATACTTTTATATTCAATTTAAAAAAAAAAAAAAACACAATGTTTTTGTTGTCTATTTCTTTTGCTTTGTTTTTTCATTGGCTGTGCCTTTCTTCTTTGAGAATAAAGTTTGCTGTTTTGAAAAAAAAAAAAATTGTTGGTGTTGCGTGTGTTATAACAGAGAGAGATATATATAGCAGTAGAGAAAAAATAAATTTGTTCATGGGAGGTGAGAGAAAGACTAGACCAGTAAATAGAGAGATTAGAGATGCGGTGTATTAAGTTTGAAAAATAAGTAAAATGGTAGTTTTGGAAATAAATAAAATAAATTAATAAAACCATTTAACTTTATTTAATTAAATCAAAATTTTAAAAAATGGGGCATAAATAGATCAATAGGGGGTGTGCCAATAGTACCACTCTTTTTTGAATAGCAAACCCTTTATTAAAGGCCAAGAGGCAGAACAAGCCACACGAAGCAAAACAACAGAGCAACAGGGGAGCCAACAAAACAGGACCCCAACAAAACGCAACAGCCAAACAAACAGAAACAAAAACAAAACAAACACAACACAGAAAACTTAAGAGAAACTCCACACAAAGGTATCGCCCGACATGCTAGAACCTTTTTTTAGCCAAATAACCCCTGTCCTACAAGTTGAACATTACTGGCACTAGAGGCGTCACCGTTAGATTGGTTGTTGGCGGCTGATGCTCTGGCTATCTTTTTAGTGGTCTTGGAATCTCTCAACCAATGGAAATTACCAAAAAGACTTTCCACGTCTTCAAGATTCCTTCCTTGTGTTTCAAAGAAACACGTGTAAAAGAAGACAAAAGCCATCGCTGCGATTCCGGCGAAGAGGAAAAAGGCTCCACCGATCGTCATAGCTTTGTAGAGCAATATAAAAGTCGTCGATATGACTCCACTTGTCAGCCTGTTGGCCGCAACACCCATACTCGTTCCCTGAGCACGTAGCTTCAATGGGAAAATCTCTGAGCTGTAAACCTACGTGATTGGAGCCATCCCGATTGAAAAAACGCCACGTAGGACATCACAGTCGTGATCGCTAATCCAACGTCCCACGTTAGTTTCTTCTGCGAGTGGTCTATGATCGTTAGAGGGAATCCGAGTGTCACGAGTGAGATTATCATCCCTCCACTGCTGCTTAGAAGCAACGGCCGCCGTCGTTTTGTACAGTCCAAAAATCTTTGAGAAGGTCGGAATCACATCGAAGATCAAAAAGCTGTTGGCGACAATCACCATCGGAGTTGTGAAGACGATCTTCATCTTGGTTGACACCGACGATCAGGATATGACGGATGGATTTTGTTGGATGGAGGAGGAGCTCCTTCCCAAAGGCTTCGCTACTGCGGCCAGTTTTTGGCACCGCTACCACGTTGTCGTTGCACTCTGGAGGAATTCTGACTGCTTCCTTGATGTCGGCGAGGCTCTGCAATGCTTCTTCTTTGGAATAAGAGGCTTTATCGAGGACTTTTTTGGTGTCGGAGAGCCTGCCTTGCATGACCAGCCACCATGGTGACTCTGGCATCGCCAGGACAATGAGGGCGAGGAACACGGAGGGGACCGCTACGATTCCAACATCATCTACCACCCCAAGCGAAGCTACAGCTTCGAAAGTGTGAAGTTCGACATGTAACCAAGCAATATCCCGCCATTTATGAAAACCTACATTTAAAGAGCACAGATTAAATCAGTTTTGCTATTTGAAAACCAAAAAAGTGCTTAGCCTAAAGCACTTTTCGAAAAGTACTTCTCCAGAAATGTGAATTGAAAAACAAAGAGAGAAGTAATTGATTATCTCATAGAAAGAAGTGGGGTAATATAAATCAGTTTTGCTTCTAAAAAAAGCACTTCTTAAGTAAAGTGCTTTTTCGAAAAGTACTTCTCAAGAAACGTGAATCGGAAAACTGAGGGTTCGTTTGGTAGGGAGGAAAAGGGAGAGGAAAGAAAGGGGTGGAGGGAAAAAGGAGAAGAAAATGGAGAAGTGTGTGTTTGGTATGGAGAGAAAAATGGAGGAAAAGGAAAAAGGGAAGGAAAAAATGGTGTGTGGGACCCACCATTTTGTTTCCTCCCAAAAGTGAGAGGAAATGGGAGGGAAAGAAATGGTTTCTTTTTGGGGACTTAAATTTCAATTTTATACTTTTTTTTTTATTTTTTATTTTTTTTTATTTTTTTTTTATTTAATATATAGAATATAGTGTAAGGTTAAAATAGTAAAAGTGATAAAAATATCATTTCTTTCCTTCCTGTTTACCAAATAACTCAAGGGAAAATCATTTTCCTTTCTTTCTCTCCAAATTTTTTTATCCTTCCTATTTTCTTTCCTCCCTACCAAATGGACCTTGAAGTATTATCTCAGAGGAAGGAGTGAGGTAAATCAAATCAGTTTTGCTTTTAAAATAAGCGCTTATTAAGGAAAGTGCTTTTTGAAAAGTACTTTTCCAGATACATGAATTGAAAAACAAAGAAGTAATTACCTCGGCCAAAGAAGTGAGTTAAATCCAATCAGTTTTGCTTCTAAAAGAACTAAAGAAGCGCTTCTTAAGGAAAGTGCTTTTCCAAAAGTACCCTTCAAGAAAAGTGAATTGAAAACAGAGAAGTAATTATCTCAGAGAAAGAAGTGAGTTAAATCAAATCAGTTCTGCTCCTAAAAATAGCTCTTCTTAATGAGAGTGCTTTTTCGAAAAGTACTTTTCCAGATACATGAATTGAAAAACAGACAAGTAATTACATCAAGGAAAGAAGTGAGGTGAATTAAAGTGCTTTTACGAAAAGCACATTTTCCAAAAGCATAGCGCTAGGAATTGAATTATACCCCAGTTAAGGAAGTGAGAAAACCACGAGAGGAAGCCGGAGAGACTTCGGCGGTTTAGACAGGAGCAATCATGAGGGCATATCCGATGCCGATTCTGGAGACGAAGCGACCCACCATGAGAAAAGAGTAGGTGGTGGAGAACCCCATAAGCAGAGCTCCAGCGACGAAGATTGCACCGGCCAGAACTATGGTATACCGGCGACCTATCCAATCTGAGGTCTTTCCGGCGGCGGCAGAGCCTGTAAGTTAGTAAATTTGATAGTCCCCACCAACAACTCCACTTGCACGTCACTGATTTTCAAGTCTTCTTTGATGAAGATTGCAGCCCCACTCATCATTCCAGTATCTACATCGATTACATACAGATTCAAATGATTATTACATATTCAAACTAGTGGGAGCAGGCCGGCCCTGAGATTTTCAGTGCCCGAGGCAAACTATAGAATATGAGGCCCTCGATACTCTATGTATATTTATTTGATTTTTTTTTTTCTCTGGTAAATACTTGTAAAAATTAATAGAATAACTCAAACTCAAGACTATAACACAACAAAATAGCAACAAAAAAAAAGTAACCAAAATAAAAATACATCATTTTTATAAATTGCATCAAAAAATACATCATTTAAATCTTACTTATTTCACTTTTTTTGCAACAAAAGTACTAATTAAGCTTACATGTTATCGAAAAGGAAAAAATATATGAAGTGTATTACCTTCGAAACAATGACTTCTGAATTTTCATATAAAAAGAGTATTGAGATTTTTTTAGAGATATAAAAGATGCTTATTTGTGACAAATACGAGTATTGCTAGTGTTGCTAGGATTCAACCCACCACCACTCTTTGATCCAATGTTGTTGTTGTAAGAATGATTTCTATTGTGGGCCTTTTACAAAAAATTATATATGTATAGTGGTCCATTTTTAAATTATTTATGGGTTGGGTTTCCATTGGTAGGCCTTTTAAAAAAAATTATGTGTATGGTGGATCTTTTTGAAAGTCATTTATGGGTCTGTTTTATTTAAGATCTAAGATGGACAATATTATAAAATCATTTTTTTTAAAAAAAAATACAATTTGGAGGCCCTTTACAATCGGGGGCCCTAGGCAGTTGCCTCACTGGGCTCCCTCTAGGGCCGGGCCTGAGTGGGAGCTTCCAAAACTAGATTCTGGAATCTTTAGGGTGCGTTTCGTAACGTTTTTCCGTTTTTGTTTTCAATTTTAAAATGCAAAATTGAATTTCATATTTTTAGGATTTGAAAATACATATCGAAGACAATATTTTAATAATAAAAAAAAAACGTAAAATGAATAGGTATGGTCAGTGGCGGACCCAATAATTTTTAATCAGATGGGGACTTAAACAAAATAAAAATTATATATAAAAAAAATACTAAAAAATTAAGATCATAGTAAAATGAGTTTTTTTATATAAAGAAAAACTGATGGTCCAATGAACTTTAGATAAAATAAAATAAATAGAATACTTACTCTAGATGAATAAAATAATCTTATATTAAAAAAACCAAAAACCAAAAACACAATATTAAAAAAATAAATAATAACAAGAAAAACAACATAAACAATGAAATTACAATATGCATTCTTAAAATAATAAATTAAAATATAAATTTATAATAAGAAATTTTATTTTGTATTTATAATTAATTCACTTTAAATTTATGCAAGAATAATTGATTAATAAATATTTCTAGAGATTTTTTTGAATTTTTTTATTCTTCTACGTTTTTGATAAATTATTGATTTATTGAATCTAAATAAATTAAAACTATAAAATAAAGAAAAATACCAAGAATAAAATAAAATGAATCGTAATAATAGATGAACTATTTTAATACAATAAATTAAAATTTGAGATTTTAGGTGTTTATTGATTGGATGTGTTTAGTTTGGTAATGAGAAAGTTTGAAACTTGAAATAAAATTAGAGTTTAATTAGGGTTTATCATAAGTTTTTTTTTTTTTTTTTTTTTTTTTTTTTTTTTTGAAAGGTAATTTTTTTTTTTTAATAAAGAAATACAGTTGAAGATATGGGTATAATTAATGAGTATATATAGTATTTGATTTATTTTCAATTAAAGTAATTTGTCCTTATTGGTAAATTTCTATTGATGGGTTGAGATTCTCAAATACAAGCCTCACAACCGAACTCACACAAGACACCAGAAACTAAAGAAACAACACTTATAATATGCTGCCAAAGTGCAGTATTTTTCTATTCAATAATTCAAAAGTTGCTAAAATGGATTACAAGCCTTGCTTAAATAGCATTTAAACCTAAATAGAATAAGGAAAGTCAAAATGAAGAGCAACTAGCAAGAAATTAAGAAATAAAACAAGCAAGTAATCGGGAAATAAACTATCAAGCAATCAGGAAATAAAAGCTAGCCTAAAATTAGGAAATAAAAAGAAACACCAAAATTAGGAAAGGACTTTAAGATAACTTGGGGCTTTAGACTTTCTTTTAGGCCCGCTTGATAATTCATCTTCAGACTTTCTTTTAGGCTTGCTTAATAACTCATTGGATGCTCCTGCATCAGTCTCCCCGGGTTGGAAAGGACTCGCCCTCGAGTCTAAACCAACAACCTCATTCTCTCCATGATAAACCTTGTAAGAACCTCCACCACGACCGTGCAACTTGTCATATTTTCCACACAGAAACTACTAAATCCTCAAATTTCTCCACATCAAGTCACCTTCTTGAAATTCTGTATAGTGACGATGTTTATCAGCAATCTTCTTGTACTTTTTTCCTATAGAAAATGCCATCAAACATCGTTGATTGATCACCACATCGTTCCCCTTCTTGGTCCATGAAAGCCTATAAGATTCTGTTCGTCTTTTAGTCTTCAAATTGAGTTTAACATCCATATCTTGTGACACAATATTTTCACAATTAGCACCATCAATAATAACATGGCAAACTTTTCCACTAGCAATACTGTCACGCAATTAACTCAAGTCAACTCTATGATTCCTACATTATAGGACTAATCTCCTATAATCATGTATATGCTATAATCATGATAGTTTTCCTTATTTGATATCACTAGGGCTTCTAAGGTTTTCAATATTCTGCACATATATATAGCAATGTAATATGTAATATTTTATCAAGCAATATATTTCTACATGGTATCACAGCCACTTTCTTTCTAACGAAAAACCTAATTTTTTTTTTTCCGATCCCATCTTCTACATATTGCAATGGCCGGCGCTGCCTCCTCATCCTCTTCATCTTCTTCAACTCTATCCCTATCTGGCCCTACTTTATCCAACTTCCTCAAACTCACAGAATCTAACTACCTCTTATGGACCGCTCAACTACGACCGTTTCTTATTGGCCACAGTTTGTATCATTATGTTGATGGCACTACTCCGGCTCCCTCCACTTTGCTTCCCACTGCCGCTACCACTAATGCTGACACTACTGTTGTTCCGGTTCCTAATCCAGCATATCTAAAGTGGTTTCAACAAGATCAGCTTGTTGTAAGCTACCTGGTAGCTACTCTAACCGAGCCCATGCTCTCTCTAATTGTTGGAAAAACTAATGCATTCGATATGTGGATATGTCTCAGGGACAACTTCTCTTAACACTCTGTTGCCAATGCGGCAAATATTCGATTCTAACTCATGGACATGTTAAAAGTTACCAAAACAATATCTGCTTATCTTCAACATGCCAAGTCCCTATTTGACTCTCTTGCCGCCATCAATGAACCGGTCTCAACAACTGATTTAGTCACTGCTGTTCTTCGTGGTCTTGGCTCAGACTATGGTATGATTATCACTGCTATTCTTAATTTTCCTCCTTTGCCAAAATTTGAGGATCTTCGTGCGCGTCTTCTCTCCTATGAATCTCAGTTGTTGCGCGTTAAGCCAACTAATGTCAACAGTATAACAACCCTTGTCACTATTCAGTCTCCCTCACCTGCTGCCAATTTCACTCAAGCGCCCTCTTCTGACCGTGGTCAACATCGTGGCTCTAGTCTTGGTGGTCGTCCTGGACACTCACGTGGCTGTGGTCATGCACCTTGGCACTCTACACCTAACTACTCGGCCTATGGCTCTAGTCATGGCTCTTGGTTGCCGCATCATGGTGGTCGTGGCATTCTTGGTGCTCCTCCATCACAATGGTGCTCCACTTGTTCTACTCCACAACATTCAAATCTGAATTGTCCTCACCGCTACCATGGCCCTGAGTCTCTCACCGCTCCATTTGCTGGCATGCATGTCGCTTCATACCCGCCACCTCTTGATTACACCTGGTATCATGACACCGATGCCACCCACCATATGACGAGTACTGCACCTTCGGACTTTGTTCCGTTTAATGGTAATACTTCTTTTTTACTTGGTAATGGGGCCACTCTCCCCATTAACAACACTGGTAATCTTCCTCTGTCTCTTGGCTCCCATAAATTCTCTCTTAGTAATATTTTTCAAGTTCCGTCTTTAAACAAAAATTTGCTGTTTGTTGTACATTTTACTAAAGATAACTCTGTCAGTTTTACCTTCACTCCATCAGGCTATACTATCTTTGATCTCACCTTTGGTGTTCCATTATTTCAGTGCCCATGTAAGGACGGTCTCTACTCGCTCTCACCGTCACAGCCATTTGCTTTGACGGCATCCGCCTCCAATCTCTAGCACCTCCGTCTTGGTCACCCATCCTCTGCTGTTCTTCGTTAATTAGGCTCTCAGGTTTTAAGGCCTACTTTTTCCAGTGATTTTTCATTCTGTAATGACTGCGTCATTAGCAAGTCTCACAAACTTCCATTTGATTCAAATAAAGTTTTTGCCACTTTTCCTTTCTATATTATTCATTCTGATGTGTGGATGTCTTCTGTTCTTTCTGCTTCTGGTTTTAAATACTATGTTTTATTTACTGATGAATTTTCTCGCTATTCATGGATTTATCCCATGCATCAAAAATCTGAGGTTTTTAAACATTTTTGCACTTTTGTTGCCATGATCAAGAATTTATTTAATTCCTCCATTAAGATCTTTCAAAGTGATGGTGGAACAGAGTATGTAAATTCTCAATTTACAAATTTTTGTCAAACTTTAGGTATTCATCATCGTCGCTCGTGTCCTCACACACCTCAACAAAACGGGCTTGCCGAGCGTAAGCACCGTCATATTGCGGACATGACCTGTAGCTTGCTTTCTACGGCTCATGACCCGCTAAACCTATGGGTTGAGGCGGCCTTAACGTCTGTCTACCTCATTAACCTTCTCCCTACGCCACTGTTAAAGTGGTCATCTCCTCATTCCATTCTTTTTTATAAGAACCCTACGTATGGTCATCTTCGCACCTTTGGGTGTGCTTGTTTTCCTCACCTTGGGTCTTATGTCGCACACAAACTTCAACCTCGTTCGATAGAATGTATTTTCCTGGGGTACAGTTCTCATCACAAAGGCTATCGGTGCCTTGATCCAGTAAATCAACGGGTTTATATATCGCGTCATGTTATTTTTAATGAGCTTAAATTTCCTTTTGCTAGCACACAGGTCTCGGATTCTCCACCGTAATATGCCGAGCTAGAGCTCCACCAACTCGGTTCCACGGTTCTAGTCGAGCCGCCTACTCTACCGTGCGCCGACCAAACTCTGTCATGTGTTGTTGCCGCTCCACCTGTACCTGCGACGACTGCCACTCCACATGTGCTTGCACCGGCTGTTGCAGCTCCACCTCTGTCACCACCACCACCCACGTTGATGAGCCGTCGTGCACTCACAAAAATGATATAATTTTGTTTGATTCTTGAAAACCCTTTTAAAGCCACTTAATCCTTTTAAAATATGATTTGATAGCAAAATGGTAAGCAAGTTCGTTCCACAGGGATATGGAGTGCTAATTAGATAGATTGACTAATCTTTGAACAATAATATAAATCATAGTGTTGGATAGATGTGTGGTTTCTAAAACCACCAACTAAAATGAAAATACACAAATGTTATGAAAAATAGAATACTCAACACCTTCATAAGAATAGTGATTAAAACAATTAATAAGATAGCTAGGGAATAGATCGATTAACAATTGAATGTGGGTAATGCCATATAGCTAATTTAATGCTCCAATCTCATTATGTTAACCACTAAAGGCTTAGATTAGTGGAGTTGATATACCCACCACTAATCTATCATATTCAATGGGTTCTTAATCACACAAGGAGTGTCAATCCACATATGAATATATAACAAATTACTCCACTCAAGATTGCAATTAACAAGTGATATACAAGTCAATTACATAATAAATGGAATCTAATAATTTGAATGAATAGAACACATAAGAGATTCATTACAAGTTTAAGCTAATACCCACAACCAATTGATCCTCAAATCTATCCCCTAGATTAGGGGTTTAGTTACACATATTAGCAATAAATGAAAAGAAGTAAATAGTAAGGAAATAACCCTTGGGTCACCTTCTTTAAGCTTGATCCTTCTTCTCTTCTATGCTCCTAAATGCAAGGAATGGAAGTGGAGGATATGTCTTGAGATGTGGGTGTTTTGGTGGAAAGTGACTAAGGAATTTGGTGGAGAAAATGGTGGGAGAGGAATGATGTAGGGAAGTAATCAAGGTTTTTGTGTTGAGGTTTGGATGGATTAGATGAGTTCAAGTAGAGAAATAGAGGATGAGGAATGGTATGCCATGGATGAGAAAGCTAGATCTCAATGAAGGAATTTGGTGCTCTTTCTCTAAGAATTCGGATGCCTTTGAAGATGAATGGTCGTTCTATTTATACACACTCTTAGACATGTACTGATAACTGCATGATTCGCTGATGTGGTGCCTAGTTCACAGTTTCGTCTCTATGGCGACCTTGGTGCGTAAAACAGTTAGAGGCAAGGGTCGCCATGAGAACCATCTTTTTCGCCATCTAGCAAGTGGCGACCAAGTGCCAATTGTGAAGAGGTCGCCACTTGCATATCAAGGTCGCCATGGCGACCATAAGTGGCGACCCTGCAAAGTGTGAAGGGGTCGCCACTTGCACATCAAGGTCACTATGGCGACCATAAGTGGCGACCCTGCTTTGAAGAAATGAGGTCGCCACTTGCAAGGGTGGGTCGCCATGGCAACCCCAAGTGGCGACCCACCTGATACTTTTGGAGACTTTTTGTCGTCATGGCGACCAAGTGGCCCCCAAATGGCTACCTTCTGAAGCTCTGAATATTCCTCTGTTGCCATGGCGCCCATGTAGTGACCTCTTCTTGCCTAAGTGGCAAAAATGCCCTGTTTCTTCCCATTTATGGGCCTTTTTGCACACAAGTCCTCAACTTCATCCCAATGGGTCTTGAAACTTGATAAATGAAACACTCAATTTAACACCATTAAACACGGGGAAACGCCAGAGAAACAAGCAAAAAGAATCGGAAATGAGGGCCAAAATCATACCAATTTTGTCTTGATCACACGCCGGTGCCTACTCATCATATGACAACTCGTTTACGTGATGGTGTTAGACAACCCAAAATCCGTACTGATGGCACTGTCCGTTATCCACTGTCTCAGGCGCATGCTACGGTTCTATCACAACCTTTTGAACCTACCTGCTACACCCAGGCTGTCAAACATTTTGAGTGGCGCGATGCAATGACTGATGAATTTAATGCTCTGGTTAAAAATAATACTTGGAACTTGGTTCCTCCCTCTGCTTCTCAGAACACAGTTGGCTGCAAATGGGTCTTCCGTATCAAGCGGCATTCCGATGGCTCTATTGAACGTTACAAGGCCCGTCTTGTTACAAAAGGCTTTCACCAACAACATGGCCTTGATTATGATGAAACTTTTAGCCCGGTTGTTAAACATGCCACGATTCGCACAGTTCTCTGTCTTGCTGTCACAAACTCTTGGCCCCTTCGCCAGTTGGACATTAAGAATGCTTTTTTAAACGGTTTTCTTCATGAGGAGGTTTTCATGTCACAGCCTCCGGGCTTTATTGATCAACAATGTCCGTATTTTGTCTGCAAATTGCAAAAGGCATTATACGGACTCAAACGGGCACCTCATGCATGGTTCAACCATTTTAGTGTCTTTCTCATTCGATTTGGGTTCACCCAAAGCAAAGCTGATCCATCTCTCTTCATTTTTCGCCGTGCTAACCATGTTTTTTACTTGTTATTATATGTTGATGACATTGTATTGACAGGTAGCCATACTGAATCCATTGATCAATTTGTACAGTCTCTTGGCCATGAGTTTGATGTGAAAAACTTGGGTCCCTTACGTTACTTTCTTGGTCTTGAGATCCTTCCGCATTCGCATGGATTACACATTTCTCAGGTAAAATACACATTGGATCTTCTTCATCGCAGCAACATGATCGAATGCGAACCATATTCCACACCTCTTGCTGCCAAGATCCGCCTCTCTAGTACTGATGGTGTTCTTCTTGACAACCCAACTGAATTTTGTCACTTAGGTGGCTCACTACAGTATTTGACCTTGTCTCGCCCTAATATTGCTTTCGCCGTTAGCACTGTTGCCCAGTTCCTAAGTGCACCACGTCAGCCTCACTTAGTTGCTGTCAAATAGATCCTTCGATATCTTAAGGGTTCTCTTGACTAAGGCATTATTATCAGTCCCTCTCCTACACCACTTACCATCCGTGCTTTTTCTGATGCGGATTGGGCCGGCTGCCCTGACACTCGCCGTTCTACCACTGGTTACCTCATTTTTATAGGTTCCACTCTGATCTCATGGTGCTCCAAAAAGCAACCCACGGTTGCTCACTCCAGTGCTGAGTCAGAAATCGCTCATTAGCACATGCTTGTGCTGAAACCGTATGGGTAAGTTTCCTTTTTCATGAGCTGGGTTGCCCTATTTCTTTTCCTACATCACTGTACTATGATAACATCAGTGCCACATACCTTGTTGCAAACCCACTTCATCATGCTCGCACTCGCCATATCGAATTGGATTACCATTTTGTTCGTGAGAAGGTTTCTCTTGGCAGTCATCGGGTTCTCTTTGTCCCATCTGATGATCAAATTGCTGATCTTCTAACCAAGGGCCTCAACAAACGGCGTCATCTTAAGCTTACAAGCAAACTTGTCCGTCCACGGTCGTCAAGTTTGAGGGGGAGTGTCACGCAATTAACTCAAGTCAACTCTATGATTCCATAATTAACTTAAGTCAACTCTATGATTCCGCAATCAACTCAAGTCAACTCTATGATTCCACAATCAACTCAAGTCAACTCTATAATTCCCCAATCAACTCAAGTCAACTCTATGATTCCTACATTATAGGACTAATCACCTATAATCATGTATATGCTATAATCATGATAGTTTTCCTTATTTGATAACACTAGGGCTTCTAGGGTTTTCAATATTCTGCACATATATAACAATGTAATATGTAATATTTTATCAAGCAATATATTTCTACAAATACGCTTAGTGTGAAAAATATTATGCCTTAGCTAATTGGGGTCATCTTCCGCCTTCGCTACATTCATCACCCTCCGAATGATTGGTGATTTATCATGATCGCTCCCAGTAATCTCTTCCTCCTTTTCTTGATAATTATCAAAGATAAGAGGTTTATCAAAATTGACATTTTTTCACCGAACACTTCTTTGTAATCAAAAATTCACTCAATAGAATTCTACCGATCGATAAATTCATTTGGCTGAATTTTTCCTTTGAACTCTGGTATATCCACCTTCATGTCAAAGTAATGAGCCGTGTCGTTGTTAAACGGTCGGGCCCATCTTCCCCTTTCGTTCGACTCACCCAACGGAGCGCGGTGATGAAAAGGGTTATCTTCCTGCTCCCCGTCAAAACTCCCATCATCCATGTTTCGAGTTTCAATGCGAGCCATTCGATCTACAAGTTGTTGAATCATCCTCTTAATTTCCTCCATGTCATTGTTGTCGTTGTCACAACCCTCCATTCGAAAACCTCCTTGACTACGCCTGTTGTGAGCGATGAAATCACCTTGACTCCACCACACAGCAGACCGTGCTCTGATACCAAATTGATGGGTTGAGATTCTCAAACACAAGCCTCACAACCGAACTCACACAAAACACCAGAAACTAAAGAAACAACACTCACAATATGCTGCCAAAGTGTAGTATTTTTCTATGCAATAATTCAAAAGTTGCTGAAATGGATTACAAGCCTTGCTTAAATAGCATTTAAACCTAAATAGAATAAGGAAAGTCAAAATGAAGAGTAACTAGCAAGAAATTAAGAAATAAAACAAGCAAGCAATCGGGAAATAAACTATCAAGCAATTAGGAAATAAAAGCTAGCCTAAAATTAGGAAATAAAAAGATACACCAAAATTAGGAAAGCTAGGATTATTTTCAATAATAATCCTTTAAGATAACTTGGGGCTTTAGACTTTCTTTTAGACCCGCTTGATAACTCATCTTCGGACTTTCTTTTAGGCTTGCTTGATAACTCATTGGATGCTCATGTATCATCTATTAGGATATTTTTGTAAATACAATTTTTAATAAAATATGGGTGTATTAATAAGTTTTATGGGTGTCAATATCGGCACCCCTCAAACTATAAATGTTTTAAATAATTTTTTTAATTACTTGTGCTTTTAAGTATTTAAATTACTTTTATATTGTCTTTTAATATATTGAAGTAAATACATAACAAATAATAGTTTAAATTACTTGCTATAGTTGTCTTTTAATATAATAAAATGTAAATATATAACATATAATAGTTTTTTTTTATTTATTTATTTTTTTTTATTTATTTATTTTTTAAGTAACAAATAATAGTGTAAATGGCATAGATGTAAAAGTATTTATTTTTAGATATTTATAACTTAAAAAAAAAAAAAAAACTTATCATTTATATTCAATTTGGACAAAAAACAAACATATTATTCAGTTTTCAATCTTCAATCTTCAGTACAATTCAATATTATTCAGTCTTCAAACAAAAAATCAAATGCAACTTGTCTCTCGCCCGATTCTTATTTTTTTCTTTCCTGTCAACCACGTCCTTTTTCCCCTTTATGTATTCAGTCGGATTAGTTGTGTAATTTATATATGCAACCCTATGACTTTTTTAATTATTTTATTTTACTATTAAACTAATTCTAAACTCAATTACTAATTAAACCTTGTCTTATTCCTCATCTTTCACATATTAATTTCTTCTTCTTTTTTAGGGGTTTAAAAATTTCTCCACTACTTTTAAGACTAGCACCAACTTAATAATTTAAGTTTTAACAGCACATAAAATTTGAATCTGACAAAAATACCCTTAAAACACAATCACAAAAATATTAAGTCTCTTGTTTTTTTTTTGAGACTTATTTTCATGTTTCTGAGACTTATTTGGGTATTTCCGAGACTCATTTTGTAATCTTTGAAACTTATTGGGTATGTTTGCAAATTCCGAGACTTTTTTTTTTTTTTTTGAAAGGCCAATATATTCAAGAAGCTGAAAGCCAGCAAACAAGAAACAAACAACAACAGAAACAACACAACAAACAAAGAACCAACACACATTGAGCAAAGTACAAAATTTTCAAATAAAAATTTCTTCTTCTTTATCAAGACCTCCATTGGAGTTCTGTTCCACCTCCATTGGTTCTCCATCAATGGAGGCTTTTGAAAAAAAAAAAAAAACTAATGGCAAAAAAGTAATAAAAGAATAAGTATAGGGTATTTTTGTCCAATTTATCATTTAAACTCAAATTATTAATCTAGTGCTATTCCTAAAAATCACTATGGATTTGGTGCTATTTAGGCCTATTTCCTTCCACTCTCCCGGTCACTGTTCTTTTTTTTTAATAAATAAATAAATAAATAAGTCTATTATTTTGTATATCTTAAATTATTATAATTTTATCAGTCCCATAAGATAACATCATAAGCAAATCTGGTTTTTTCAGTGGGAAAATGAAGGTCTTATTTCACCCTATATTATGAACTAAAGTCTAAAGACTTGGTTTTTGTGGTTTAGCATTTTAGAATTGTGGATATCAACACATTACACAATTCTATATAAGAAGCTTAAAAAAAGAATTCTTTTTATTTTTTTATTTGGGGGAAATAATAGGACTCGAACCCACGACCTCATGGCGAGTTTGAAGGGTTTACCACTGAACCAACATCATCTCGTCAAAAAAAAAAAAAAAAAAAAATTGTATATAAGCAAAAAAAAGGTTTAAAAAATCAATCAATTTAAAAGTAATAACGTTAAAGGATTTTGAAAGAAATAGAAAAATTAAAAGCAATGTTGAACATTTCCATTTTAGAGAATTTTGAGGGTTAAAAATTAAGTTAGGGGGATTTATTGCAACTCAAAAATATTTCTCACTACACCCATAAAATAATAACATTTGCAATCCATAAAGTATCTTTTATAGTCCATAGAATTGAAGGAAAGAATTGGATACAAATTGTGTTCTTGACTTGAAAATTTCCATTGTGAAGATGGTTACATTTTGATATATCACTTTGACCCACTCTACTTCAATATCAAGATCTAATTCTGTAGCATTGATATTAAAATTTGTAACAACCAGGAGGAATATCGTTTGTCTGTGGAAGCACAATTTGGTTAAAGTTAAATCCTGATGCACATAATCAGCCCTTTTCTCATTTTGTTTGTTTCTAGAATTGCATTTTTATTTATTTTCATGCGATTGTAATTGATTAAAATAGTTTGATTTTAATGTTTCAGTTAATGAATCTTTTTAATAGATTTATATATATATATATAAAGAACTTCTAAAATTCCAATTTTTAAAGATATATTTGGAATTTTGAAGGCTGTACAAAACAAGTTTTCATTTCTAAACTTTATTAGTTGGGTGGAGAAAGCAAATGAGTTTTACGATAAATATTTTGGATGGCAATAGAGCCACCTTAACGTCATTATTCGAGATTTTAATGGTTGTATGTAGTCAATTTGTTATTTTTATATTTTAATAATGGGTATTTTATGTAAGTGTGAAGTGATTTTTTTTAGGTGGCAATAGCCTCACCCTTTATATATTTATGTACGGAATCCGGTGTGGGGAATCACACACATTCATATATACAAAATCAACTGCATAATGTTTTTGTAATTATTACACAACATTGTGCAATTAGATTCGGTTTGAAAAAAAAAAGTACGAAAGTTTTGTACCTTTGTACCTAATAATTATAGTTTTAGCCTTATTATGTGCCTTTGTACAATTGTTATTATTGTTTTACCCCTATTAACATGCAAAATGTAAATAGGAAATAGCATTTTAGGTTGTGTTTATGAGTTCAAACTCAGTTAGTTACCTTTCCATAATTGTTCCCTTTAGTACTTTAATTGAGTATTGACAAAATATTAAGAAAATCAAAGTTCTCTTTTTCGTAGGAATTTAATTCCTAATTTTGTGTAGGGTTTTTGTAACTTGATTTTCAACAATTTTTAGTTAATAATGTAATCACAAATCATAAATTAAGTTATATTATTTATATTATAATTCTAGGTTAGCAAACTCCGCCCAAGACGTAAAAATAAAAACAGAGAATTCAGCCCAATATGCATATAAATTAAAGTACTTTATTTGTACAATTAACATTTATTTAAATTAGTAATTCGACCAAAGCTTAATTTAGTAAGATAATTTATATAAGAAACTTTACAATTAAAATTCAGAAATGGGAACAAATTAATGTGACCATATATATATAGTGAGTCTCTCATAACGGATCCCTTATTTTAATTTCGGTAAGGACCACAATAAAATCATATCGATTTGAATGAATTTTAGTCTGATTATTTATTTATTTATTTATTTATTTATTTATTTTTTATGGATGATACGTTTATTGAAATCTACCTACGAATAAAATTCGAGAATTTTTCAAGTACTAGAAATATTTATCCCAATTATTTTAAATATGAAGGCATTAGAAAATGAGCGAAATATAGGATATTCAAGAAAAATAGTTTTAGTGCTTGAAAAATTCTCAAATTTAATTAATAGGTAGATTTCGATGAACTTATCATCCATAAAAAAAATTCAGATCAAAATTCATTCAAATCTATATGATTTCATGATTGTCCTTACCAAACAAGACTCAACTGATGTGAAGCTTCCTGGAGACATGGGATACGTTTGGAAGATGGAATGGTGTAGTTTGAGGGAGGTTGAAGATCATGAAGAACTGAAGAAGTGGTTTGTTTCATCGAATCGCAATTTTCTGAGCGATGTAATTTTAGGTGACTTTTAACGGTTTAGAAAGCGAGTGCGCAACCGTGACCAAAATCGTAGTCAATCATAAGCATGCGTGGAACGGGAAATCTTCAACGAAAAAGGAAAGTGTTTTTTTTTTTTGGAAGTTCTTGTGCTTGAAGGAAAATGAATACTCTTTACAAGAAGATTTGTCATAAAAAGAAATAGTATTTATGTGAAACAAGTAAATCTTGTACGTTTAGGAGTAGGATTTCCTTTTATCTTAAACTTCCTGTAACTAGTATAAATAGTCCTAATATTTATGTTATTAGATTTAAGGCTGTGGAGTAAAAAGAACACAATGTAACATCAGAGAGAATGTGGTGAGATCTGGGGAGGCCTAAGGGAAAATCCGGGGAGGGATCTAAGGGAATATTAGTGGATCAAGTTAGAGATCCGTGGGTGATATTTAGGGGAGACCTAGGGGATATTGTGGGGGTACTTGGTGAGGATCTTGTGAGTGGGATTTGGGGTTGAGGTGAGACAGTTAATCCTAGGGTATATGGTTGTAACAGTTTATCATATAGTGAAACTTTCTCTATCGTTATGATGGCCCGTGGTTTTTTTACCCAATTTGGGTTTTTCAAGTATATCTTGTGTTGTGATTGTTTATTTTTCTCTCATCTATTTTTTCTGCTTATTTACATTATTAATTGCTATAAGTTATGGGCGTATATTAGGCATAACGTTTCCGCATTCATCGGTTCAGAATTATCCCCAACAATTCGTATCAGAGCCATATGGTTTGGCAATGGCGGTGACAAGTCTTTATGGGAGATCGTATGGTGGACTTGGTGGCATTTGGATAATGATGATCATGGTTGCCTAGTATGGTTTAGCAAAAGAGATATGTCTTGAAGACAGTTTCGAACTCGATAGGGTTTGATGAAAAGAAGAATTTGATGGAGGAGAAGTTTGGCTTTTGGTGACAGGTATGAGTCATGGAGATCCAATCTAGGTTACACAAGGAGTTGATTGACTATCAAAAAAAAAAAAAAAAACTCTTGAGTGCAAAAATAAAATAAAATTTTGACTGCTCATAGTCTTTGGTGTGGTGTGGGTCTTATCCGGTAAAGCACCCCAGTTTCTAGTAGCAAGTCTTTCACCAAGTGTGTGATGCAAGGACAGAAGGTCTTTCACATGGTTGGGTGATGTTAGGACATGTTTATCCTTTTGGCAGTTTTCCCCACTGGCCATGGAAGAGGATATGTTGCTACTAGTGGTCTATAATTATACACAAGACATTGGTCAAAAAGTGATGCAAGGTGTATGGTGGACTAAGGTGTCGATGGCTGACGAACTCCCTGGAAATCTGACTTGAGGAGTTGCACCATAATTTCAGCAGGTTATTTCGACATGGTGTTGGAACAACGAACACAAAATTGTGTGAATGAAAATCTTAGGATGGTTTGTTCCTAAGTGGTTATACCTTGTGGTGGGGTATGGTGATTCTCGGTGATGAGAATTGTGGCCATGGACAAGTCTTGAGAATTCAAGTCAAAGGAGAGAATTGTTAGGTTTTGACTTGTATTCATAAGTGAACCAAATGCAAACCAAACACGACTCAACTGATGTGGAGCTTCCTGGAGACGTGGGATACGTTCGGAAGATGGAATGGTGTAGTTTGAGGGAGGTTGAAGATCATGAAGAACTGAAGAAGTTGTTCGTTTCATCGTATGGATTACGGTTTTCTGAGCGATGTAATTTAAGGTGACTTGTAACTGTTTAGGAAGAGGGTGCGCAACCGTGACCCAAATCGTAGTCAATCATAAGCATGCGTGGAACGAGAAATTTTCAACGAAAAAGGAAAGTGTTTTTTTTGGGAAGTTCTTGTGCTTGAAGGAAAATGAATACTCTTTACAAGGAGACTTGCCATAAAAGGAAATAGTATTTATGTGAAACAAGTAAATCTTATACTTTTAGGAGTAAGATTTCCTTTTATCTTAAACTCCCTGTAACGAGTATAAATAGTCATAATATTTATGTTATTAGATTTAAGGCTATGAAGCAAAAAGAACACCATGCAATATCAGAGAGAGTGTGGTGAGATCTTGGGAGACTCAAGGGAATATCTGGGGAGGGGTCCAAGGGAATATCAGTGGATCAAGTTAGAAATCCATGGGTGATATTCAGGGGAGACCTAGGGATATTTTGGGGGTACTCGGTGAGGATCTTGTGAGTGGGGTTTGGGATTGAGGTGAGAGAGTTAATCCTAGAGTATATGGTCGTAACAGTTTATCATATAGTGGAACTTTCTCTGTCGTCCTGACGGCCCGTGGTTTTTTTACCCAATTTGAGTTTTCCACGTATATCTTGTATTGTGATTGTTTATTTTTCTCTCATCTATTTTTTCTGCTTATTGACGTTATTAATTGCTATGAGTTATGGGCGTATATTAGGCACGACGTTTCCGCGTTCATCGGTTTGGAATTATCCCCAACAATATATATATATATATATAAGGAGGAACAAGGCATGAGCTTGTGAGAGATCTAGAAAGAGCTCTACAATTAAGAAATTGATATAATAAAAATCTTATAACCAAGATGAATATAAAAAAAAAAAAAAAATGAAGGTATCATGTACAAGTTTTCTCCATGAACCCATTAATTATTGAATTGATACAACTTCAATTTCTTTCAAAATCATCATCATGTCCACCAGGACCACCCATTAATTATTGAATTGAGACAACTCCAATTCCTTTCAAAATCATCATCACGTCCACCAGGACAACCAATAATGTTGAAAAAAAAAATGGCTTAAATAAAGTAAGAGAGTATCTAGACAGAAGAAAAACTTGTGTAGGACAGTCTCAATGCCATGTGGTGAGACTTTTTGATCTTTGATTCACTCTTCTTTACTGTATCAAGAAACCCTTTTTCTCATTTTCATAGATCTGATTCTGATCACAAAAAAATTGTTGTTTCATCAAACAGAATTTTGGTTCCGATTTGCTCTGTTCTTTTCTGTTCTGTTTTTCTTTGTTTTCCTTTGATTCTCATCTCTGTTTTTGCAAAGAACCAACCAAAAAAAAAAAAAAAAAAATGGAAAAAAAATCAATGTTGAACATTTGCATTTTAGAGAATTTTGAGGATTAATAATTAAGGTTAGGGGGCTCTATTGCCACCCAAAATATTTCTCACTACACCCATAAATAATAACATTTGCAATCCACAAAATATATTTTTACACCCTATAGAATTGATAGGAAAGAATTGGATACAAATTGGAGTAGCGATATTTGCACCCTAAAAAACCGTATGTACACACCAAATTTATATAATTTTAAATTTCTATCCTTAAATTAATTTTTCAATATTATTTTTATTTTAAGAAAAGATTAAAATATCACATCAACAAATTACAAAATATTCATTGCATGAGCCAAAGCAAACTTTACAAATCCAAACAAGAGCATAATCAGAGTTGAGTGCATATTGAACCAATGCATGAGCAACTTGGTTAAACTCTCTGTAAGTGAATCAAATTCTATTAAAATTTGTTCAGGATTTACCACTTTATGCTGATCATCCATTTTTTTTTTCAGGAATACAAGTTCAAATCTAAGTTGGACTACGTTAAACCTCATGACTTTGAAACACTAGGAATTAATGCAGCTGCTTATAGATTGTTTCGATTGTCATATTTATAGAGAAAGTTTGGGTTCGAATGTTAGATGAGGAGAAGGAGGAAGCAGCTGCTTGAAGAGTGCAGCAGATCATAAAAGACAATGCAATATAAATTGATCAGATCTCAATGGTATGGCTCCTCCAATATTTTTTATTTTATTTTATTTTTTCTAAAATTAAAAGAAAGGGTATATTTGGTAATGTACGAGGTGTGTTTATGGGATATAACTTAAAAAAAAAAAAAAAGTAATGGTGCGCATCTACAAAAAAGGGTGAACATACAGTTTTCCAAGCTCCACTACTACAAAAACCGGAAAAGAAATCGGTTATTTTACATGGAAGAAATCAGTTTTTCAAAAATTTAAAACCGATGTCTATTTGAGTGATTTAGAAAAAAAGGCACTAAAGACATCAGTTTTTAACCTGTGAAAAAATACGCGAAAACACATCGGTTATATATAAAACCGATTTAAAAACCGCGACGTAAAACTGATGGATTACGAAAATTAATCCCACCGTCCGACCAGCCCCACCTTTGATAATAATGACAATTATGGGGAATTGAACTTGCAACCTCAAAATCAAAGTGGTAAGCCTTTACCGCATGACTACAAGATTGGATGTGTTAACAATTGTACAATATTTATATATAACCTATATAAATTGTTAGAAATAAAAAAAAAAAAAAAACAACTTGTTAAATAAATTTAAATTCATTCCATTAATCAAAATTCAAATTTATATGACAAACATATATTAAAAAATATTTATTGGAACATTTAATAAAATTATATTTTTTTAAACATATATAGTCGAGTTATGGGTCTATACTTTATAGGAGATTAGTGACATCAATTGTAATAAGTATGATTTGAAATACAACTCTCACTACATGGGAGATATTTCTCTACATACATCTTGCAATTTAATGAACAAATGTAAGATTAGGTTTGAGGGTGGGTTTATTTTTCATTTCATTTTTTGTGTGGTTTTGTGTTCTGCTGGAGATATTTTTGTGCAAACTTTTTCCTTAAAACTATATCTTTGGGCAAGGAAATAATTTTTTTTGCCCATGTTGAGTTCTTCGATTTTTTGATACGAATCCAATGGTATAAAGAATGTAAAATTCTGGATGGTATTTTGAAAGTTATGATCAATTATTTAATCAAAGGTCATAAGCGATGCGAATCTGCGAGTGAGCTATTTTCATCTCTAATTTTCACACTTTTCCAAATCGATTTTTGGAATATTTTTTGAATCAAAAGTGTTTGTTTGCATGTCTACTTTCTTGTTTCAAAATTTAAGTAAATAACACTGATTATTTTTAGAGATGCGCACTTGAATGTGGACATAGGTTAGATTTGAATTTCAACAGAATTTTGTTTTTGAATCATATCGGTTTTCCCAAAAACCGTTGTCTTTTCAAACCGCAGTATTTAAAAAATCAGTTTTAATGGAAACCAATTTTTTATTGGAAAAAAAATTCATATCAGTTTTCCCAAAAACCGTTGTCTTTTCAAACCGCAATATTTAAGACATCAGTTTTAAGGAAAACCGATTTCTTATTGGAAAATAAATCCATATCGGTTTTCCCTAAAACCGTTGTCTTTTTAAACCAAAATATTTAAGACATCGGTTTTTTAAAAAACCGATGTCAAAAAGTTTTTTTAAATTGGTTACCTAACAATCGATTTAAAGAACTGATTTCTTTTAACAATTTAAAGAATCGGGGGTGTAAATATTGCCACCCTACAAATTGTGTTCTTGACTTGAAAATTTCCATTGTGAAGAAGGTTACGTTAGGATACATCACTTTGACCTGGACTACTTCAATATCAAGTACTAATTTTGTAGCATTGATATTAAAAATTGCAGCAACCAGGAGGAATATCGTTTGTCTGTGGAAGCACAATTTTGTTAAAGTTAAACCCTGATGCACAAAATTAGCCTTTTTCTCATTTTGTTTGTTTCAAGAATTGCATTTTTATTTATTTTCATGCGATTGTAATTGATTAAAATAGTTTGATTTTAATGTTTTAGTTAATGAATCTTTTTAAAAGATTTATATATAAAAAAATATAGCTTATAATATTCCAAATTTCAAAGATATATTTGGAATTTTGAAGGCTGTACAAAACAAGTTTTCATTTCTAAATTTTATTAGATGGGTGGAAAGAGCAAATGAGTTTTACTATAAATATTTTTGATGGCATTAGAGCCACCTTAAGGTTATTATTCGAGATTTTAATGGTTGTATATAGTCAAATTGTTATTTTTATATTTTAATAATGGGTATTTTATGTAAACAGGTGTGAAGAGATTTTTTTTAGATGGCAATAGCCTCACCCATTATATATTTATATACGGAATCCGACATGGGGAATCACACACATTCATACGAAATCAATTGCATAATGTTTTTGTAATTATTACACAACGTTGTGCAATCAGATTTAGTTCAAGAAAAAAAAATGTTTGAATTTTTTTGAATTTTTTTTACCTTTGTACCTAATAATTATACATTTAACCTTATTATGTGCCTTTGTACAATTGTCGTCGTCGTTTTACCCTAATTAACATGCAAAATGTATTTAGGAAACAACATTTTAGGTTGTGTTTATGAGTTCAAACTCAGCTAGTTACCTTTCCATAATTGTCCCCTTTAGTATTTTAATTGAGTATTGGCAAAATATTAAGAAAATCAAAGTTCTCTTTTTCATAGGAATTTAATTCCCGACTTTGTGTAGGGTTTATGTAACTTGATTTTCAACAATTTTTAGTAAATATGTAATCACAAATCATAAATTAAGTTATATTATTTATATTATAATTCTCGCTTAGCAAACTCCGTCCAAGACGTAAAAGAAAGAAAAAAAAAAACAGAGAATTCAGCCCACTATGCATATAAATTAAAGTACTTTATTAGTACAATTAACATTTATTTAAATTAATATTCAACCAAAGTTTAATTTAGTATGATAATTTATATAAGAAACTTTACAATTAAAATTCAGAAAAGGGCACAAATTAATGTGACCATGTATATATATATATATATATATAGCAAGTCTCTCGTAACGGATCTTTTTTTTTTGAATTTCGATAAGGACCACTATGAAATCATATCGATTTGAATGAAATTTAATCTGATTTTTTTTAATTTATTTTATTTATTTATTTATTTATTTTTTTATGGATGATAAGTTTATCGAAATCTACCTATAAATAAAATTTGAGAATTTTTCAAGCACATAAACTATTTATCCCAATTATTTTAAATATGAAGGCATCAGAAAAATGGGGCGAAATATAGGATATTCAAGAAACATAGTTTTAGTGCATGAAAAATTCTCTAATTTTATTAATAGGTAGATTCCAATGAACTTATCATCCATAAAAAAAAAATTCAGATCAAAATTTATTTAAATTGATATGATTTCATGATGGTCCTTATTGAAATTAAAATAAGGGATCTTTTATGAGAGACTCACTTTATATATATATATATATATATAAGAAGGAACAATGAATGAGCTTGTGAGAGATCTAGAAAGAGCTTTACAATTGAAATTGATAATATAAAAATCTTATAACCAAGATGAATATAAAAAAATAAAAATAAAAATGGAGGTATCATGTACAAGTTTTCTCCAAGAACCCATTAATTATTGAATTGAGACAACTTCAATTTCTTTCAAAATCATCATCACGTCCACTAGGACCACCTCCACCAAGACCACCCATTAATTATTGAATTGAGATAACATCAATTCATTTCAAAATCATCATCACGTCCACCAAGACAACCAATAATGTTGAAAAAAAAAGGCTTTGAGAAAAACTTGTTTGGGACAGTCTCAATGCTATGTGATGAGATTTTTTGATCTTTGATTCACTCTTCTTTACCCTTTTTCTCATTTTCGTAGATCTGATTCTGATCACAAAAAAAATTGTTGTTTCATCAAACAGAATTTTGGTTCCGAATTGCTCTGTTCTTTTCAGTTATGTTTTTCTCTGTTTTCCTTTGATTCTCATCTCTGTTTCTGCAAAGAACCAACAACAACAAAAAAGAAAAAAAAAAAGAAAAAAAAAAAAAATCAATGTTGAACATTTGCATTTTAGAGAATTTTGAGGGTTAATAATTAAGGTTAGGGGGGCTCTATTGCCACCCAAAATATTTCTCACTACACCCATAAAATAATAACATTTGCAATTCACAAAATATCTTTTTACACCCCATAGAATTTATAGGAAAGAATTGGATACAAATTGGAGTAGCGATATTTGCACCCTAAAAAACCGTATGTACACACCAAATTTATATAATTTTAAAATTCTAAAATTATCTTTAAGTTAAATTATCAATATTATTTTTATTTTAAGAAAAGAATAAAATATCACATCAACAAATTACAAAATATCCATTGCATGAGCCAAAACAAACTTTACAAATCCAAACAAGAGCATAATCAGAGTTGAGTGCATATTGAACCAATGCATGAGAAACTTGGTTAAACTCTCTGTAAGTGAATCGAATTTCAGAAATAGGATAAGCCACTACAAATTCCATTAAAATTTGTTCAGGATCATCCAATTATTTTTTTCAGGAATACAAGTTCGAAGCTAAGTTAACTATGTTAAACCCCATGAGTTTGAATCACTAGGAAATGCAGTTGCTTATAGATTGTTTCGATTGTCATACTTATAGAGAAAGTTTCGGTTTGATTGTCAGATGAGGAGAAGGAGGAAGCAGCTGCTTGAAGAGTGCAGCAGATCGTAAAAGACAATGCAATATAAATTGATCAGATCTCAATGGTATGGCTCCTCCAATATTTTTTATTTTATTTTTTCTAAAATTAAAAGAAATGGTATATTTGGTAATGTACGGGTGTGTTTATGGATATAACATTTAAAAAAAAAAAAAAGTAATGGTGTGCACATACAAAAATGGGTGAACATACAGTTTTCTGAGGGTGTAAATATTGCCACCCTACAAATTGTGTTCTTGACTTGAAAATTTCCCTTGTGAAGAAGGTTACGTTAGGATACATCACTTTGACCCGGACTACTTCAATATCAAGTACTAATTTTGTAGCATTGATATTAAAATTTGCAGCAACCTGGAGGAATATCGTTTGTCTGTGGAAGCACAATTTTGTTAAAGTTAAATCCTGATTCATATAATCAGCCTTTTTCTCATTTTGTTTGTTTCAAGAATTGCATTTTTATTTATTTTCATGCGATCGATTAAAATAGTTTGATTTTAATGTTTCAGTTAATGAATCTTTTTAACAGATTTATATATAAAAAAAATTGCTTCTAATATTCCAATTTTTAAAGATATATTTGGAATTTTGAAGGTTGTAAAAACAAGTTTTCATTTCTAAATTTTATTAGTTGGGTGAAGAAAGCAAATGAGTTTTACGATAAATTTTTTGGATGGCAATAGAGCTACCGTAAGGTTATTATTCAAGATTTTAATGGTTGTATAGAGTCGATCAAATTGATATTTTTATATTTTAATAATGGGTATTTTATGTAAACCGGTGTGAAGAGATTTTTTTTAGGTGGCAATAGCCTCACCCTTTATATATTTATATATGGAATCCGACGTGAGGAATCACACACATTCATACAAAATCAATTGCATAATGTTTTTGTAATTATTACACAACGTTGTGCAATCAGATTCAGTTCGAGAAATAAAAAAGTACGAAATTTTTGTACCTTTGTACCTAATAATTATTGTTTTAGCCTTATTATGTGCCTTTGTACAACTGGGATTATCGTTTTTTCCCTATTAAAATGCAAAATGTATTTAGGAAACAACATTTTAGGTTGTGTTTATGAGTTCAAACTCAGCTAGTTACCTTTCTATAATTGTCCTCTTTAGTACTTTAATTGAGTATTGGCAAAATATTAAGAAAATCAAAGTTCTCTTTTTCGTAGGAATTTAATTCCCGATTTTGTGTAGGGTTTATGTAACTTGATTTTCAACAATTTTTAATAAATAATGTAATCACAAATCATAAATTAAGTTATATTCTTTATATTATAATTCTTGCTTTGCAAACAAGCTCCAAGAACATAAAAATAAAACTAAAAAACAGAGAATTCAGCCTTTTATGTATATAAATTAAATGGTTAAATTTATTTTCGTCCCTCTAGTTTGACCTAATAGCTAAAATAGTCCCGCAGTTAGTCATTCTATTACAATTTTCATTGAATTAATAGAGAATTCAGAATTGTCTTGTTTAGTCATTCTGTTACAATTTCCATTGAAAAAGTGAAATCTGACAGGTACAGAGGGTCAAATGACCCTGCCGCCCCTTAAAGTGGGTCAGATTGCTTAAAGTGGGTTAGATTGTCAATTTGACCCTTAACTTAATAAAATCAAAACTTTTATTAAGGTAAAAAAAAAAAAAAAACTTAAAAAAAGATAATGGATCTCAACTTTCGCTTGGATTTTGGATCTCTCTGTGTGGAAGGCGGTTATGGAGGCAACCAAGGAACTGATCAAGTTTTCAGACTCGATTCGTCAAAACGTCCGACGTGCTCGTTGACAATGACTACAACAAGAAGTCATCAAAACGTCCTTCGATTTTCCCCAATGTCATCTCTCAGCAATGTCTTAAGTCCCTCTCCTTAGAATATATTTGGATCTACTGTATTTTGAATATTTTTGATAAGGTGAAAATAGAAGAGCCAGATTTTAAAATTTTACAAAGCGATAGTTTATGGTTGTAGTGATGAAACTGAGAGACAGTTTAAATACAAAAATACAAAAAAAAAAAAAAAAAAAATCAAATTAATACCTCTCTCTCTCTCTCTCTCTCTCTCTCTCTCTCTCTCTCTCTCTCTCTCTCTCTCTCTCTCTCTCTCTCTCTCTCTCTCTCTCTCTCTCTCTCTCTCTCTCTCTCTCGTGTGAAATTATGGATGGATCTCCAGTGGATCTCCATCCATGGAGGATGGGTGGAGAACCAGAGATCCACCCAGATTTTTTAAAAAAGATATTTGTTTCAAATAGGGTTAATATTAAAAATCTCCCCTCACCTTTGAACTATTATTGAATGTAGAGTTACAAATGCTTTTATTTTAGAAACCTCCCCTATAAACTAACACCATTAACATTCAGTTTGTGTTGACTGAGTTTGACTATTAAAAAGTCTAAAATGTCCCTATTTAAGTTTCAATTGTATGAATTGACCATTATACCCTTATACTTTTACCAAATAAATTAACAAAATAATACAAAGGCAGGAATGTTAACTTGCAAATGAGAAGTTATTTTGTGGACAATTTTATTCCTAAAACTAACAAAATTACAAATGAACCAAAATCATTGAAAATGAGTATTTGATTGGATTTTTATATATATAAAAGTCAAATAAATAAATAAATACATATTCTGGTTTATTTTCAATGCTTTTGATTCATTTGTAATTTTGTTATTTTTAGGGATAAAATTGTCCACAAAATAGTTTCTCCTTTGCAAGTTAGCATTCTTGCATTTTGTATCAGTTTAATAATTTATTTGGTAAAAGTATGATGGTATAATTGTCAAATCATACAATTGAAGCTTAGATACAGACATTTTGGACTTTTTAACGGTCAAACTTGGTCAATACAAACGGAATGCTAACGGTGTTAGTTCATAGGGGAGGTTTCTAAAATAAAAGCATTTATTACTATACATCCAATAATAGTTCAATGGTGATGGGAGGTTTATAATATTAACCCCTTCAAATATATAGTTTTTCTATTGTCAGTTCGTCCTGATATAAAATATATCATGACGAAGAATGTTGACCATTAGATTTACATACTTTGACTCAAAGTGTATGCACTTGTCAAAACTTTTCCATAATCTGTGGTCCCCATTCTTCATCCTGATGTATTTTATTTCAGGACGAATTGATAGTAGAAAGACTGTTCAAATATATATATATATACATATATTCTAGTTTTAAATTTCTTTTTACTTTTGGATTTTCATTTTACAATTTTTTTAAAAAAAAATTAATTTGATAAGATGGATGGTGAAGATACATATTTTTAAAAAATTATTTTTTTAATTTTTTTAAATTGTTTTATTTATTTAATTTAGGGATAGGGGTAATGTGTGAGAGAGATAGTTAATTAATTAATTTAGTTATTTTACGAATAGTTAGGGGTCATTTGTTTTTTTGTTTGAAGACTGAACAATCTTGAATTTTTCTGAAGACTAAATAGAGAATGAAATCTGAACCTGAATGACATGTTTTTCTTCTTCTTCACATTTGAATGTATTGTCAACATATTTGTTTTCTAAAAATAAAATTGTATGAAAATAAGTAATTAACATGCACCATTCTTTATAACATTTTGTATGTTTTTCTACAAACAAAGTTTAATTTAACAAAATAAAAAATTCATCAAAGAATATAATTTTGCATGTTTTGAAAACAAAGTTTAAGTTCAATTTCTTATCAAAAAAAGTTTTCAAGTTCAAGTTCAATTTTGTATGTTGTCCACGTTTTTGGTATATATAATTCATGAAACCATTTTTGTTTTTTTGGTTTCCTGGATCATATGTACCGGAAACCAAATAAAAAAAAAGTTTCTTGAATTTTTATGTACAATTATTCTATAAAGAGTTCTTACCGGGATTTGGTAGGAGAGAAATTCAATTATTCAATCCCTGAAAAATTTCAGTATGAGAAGTAATTAGGGTTTTTTTTTTTTTTTTTTTTTTTTTTTTTTTCCTTTTCTAAAACCAGTTTAAAATAAGAAATATATTAAAAGAAAAAAATTCTACACCATATCAAATTAAGATAAATTTGGAAATATATCTTCTTTGGGATGATAGACTTGGAAGATAATATTTTAATTGTAATCCAGTGATTTGGAATTAAGTTAAAAGTCAGGATTTCTTACTTTTTATTTTAAGTTTTTTTTTTTTGATATTTTAAAGTTGTTTGATTACTTAAAAAAACAAACAAAACAACTTAATTAGTTCAATTCAGACCCCTTAAGTTTTAAGTGAAAAAAACAAATGACCCCTTAATTTATTTTTAATTATTCTTTAATTAATATATCAATTTATAGTCTTGCCCTTCGTCAAAATGTTTCTAGACGCAATTAGTGTAAGTTTACACTTTTACCCTCTTAACTTTGACGGAATCTTTGAAAACCCTAACAAAATTAGACGACAGGGACCAAAATACAGATTTTTGGTAATTAGAGGGACATTTCAACACAATACTGAAAATCGAGGGACTAGTTTGACTATTAGGTCAAACTAGAGGGACAAAAATGAATTTCACCCTAAATTAAAGTACTTTATTAGTACAATTAACATGGGACATTTGTAAAAGTAATCAAATTAAGAAATGGATTATTGTTCTTAGTCAAAAAAATTTAAGTTATTGTTTTTAACTAGATGTAAGTTGTAAAGTCTAAAATGCCCATTTTTAAAAAAAAAAATCAATTCTGTTTGTAAAAGTAAACCTTTTTTTTAATTATTATTATTATTTTTTTTTTTACAAACATAAACCTAAATGTTTTAATGTCATTATCAATAATTAAAAAAAAAAAAGATCCATCATTTTCAACTATAGAACCATTGTTTTCAACTACATTGAGAGAGGCAGAGGTGATCGGAGAAAAGGTGACAATCATGCGATGGTGATGAGATAAGGGTGACGCCGACCAGACGACAGCAAAGAAGAATCGACTGGCTAAACTAACCAGACGTCGACGAAGAAGAAGAAAAAAAGAGGAAGAAAGGAAGGGACTAGATCGTGCGACACTTGCAAAGAAGAAACAGGTGCTTTCCGGTGACGATTCAACAGCCAGCAACCTAGGTTGACCTCGACCTGTTTGTGACACAACCCGTTTGTGACCCAATTTCGACCCGTCTTCAACCCACTTCAACTTGAGTTGACTGTAATTGCTTAAGGTACAATTTTTGTTCAACTTGAATAAATTGTGGTTGTTTGGGTCTGTTTTGTTTTCTTTGTTGTTTATGGGGTCTTCGACTCTCTTTTTGTTTTGTGATGTGATGTTGCCTTGTTGCCCTTTGTGCTGGCTTCTTGTTTTTTATGTTGTTTGGCTGGTTGTCGTGTTGGTTTAGGGCTAGTTTTGTTGGGTGTACTCGCCTGTTCTTCCTATCTGTCCTTTGGCTTGGCCTATTTGTGCCTCAATAAATTCTTTCTTTTCCAAAAAAAAAAAAAAACTACTATATGTTTGATAAAAGTCTTGAATGAGAAAACAAATAACTAAAACAGAGAAACAGGAAGCTCCATTAATGGATTTCAAGGATTGACTAACTATAGAATTTTCGGCTTTTGATTTGATCGTTTTATTTATTTTTGTTGGCTTTTTGTTATTTGCTTTATGTTTTATTCTTTACATTATTCGTGGGTTATTGTTCTAGTTTGTTTGGTTGATGTGAAAAAAATATTATGGAAATTGAGGACTTGAATCTTGTTGTTGTTGTTATTCGGGTCTTAAGAGAAATGATGGAACATAGATAAAAAGATTTGAGATGTGATTTTGGTTGTATTTTTATTAATTATATAAGAACGAAACAGGGGGTAGTTATAAAATTCTATAAAATTATGGTTGGTAGTTAATAATATTCATTTTGTAATTTTTTTAACTGTGTATATGTATTTATATATTCGCTTTTTGATTGGTTGTGGTTAATATATTTACAATACACATTTTTATCATTTTAAACAATAAATAACAATCCAAATTACAATGAATTGATTTTTTTTATATATATTTTTTTTAAGTTTATAATAAAAGTTTCAACGGTTAATGACTAGCACTTAACAAGTTTCAAAAGTTAACATCTAACACTCAACAAAAGTTGTAACATTATAAAAATGAAAGTTTCATGGTTTTGCATCCATGTATAAGCATGTTATGTCCAAGCACCCCACATCTTCTGCATGCACGCTGTCTATGGATCAGAGGTTTTTGCCCAACTGATAAACTTGATTTGCTAATAGACAGTGCTTGACGAGATTTGGTGCAAGTGATGCGATTGTGTCCAGATTCTCCAAAATTGGTACATACCCTTATTTTAGGCCTTTCTAAGGAATAACTTATCCTAATTTTTTTCGGTATGCTCGATGGTCTTCTCCCTTCAGGTGGATGTACAACATGTTCTAGAAAGACTTAATTGGAAGGATGAGGTACTGGGTGTACTGAAGGTGCATATGCTGTTTGAAGCCATTGAGTATCGTTCGTTTGGAATCTTTGGATGCCTGAAAAACATGAAAATTAGTTAGTACCATCATTCATTTGAATAAGCACTTGAACACATAATAAATAAGAAAGGAACATACCTGTAAAACTGCAATTGCATTAGCACATTTCCCATGTATTTCATGTTTTGCATGAACTATCTCATGTATGTCATGTTGGGAATGACATATCCCATGTCTGTCATGTTAGACATGAAATATCTTATGTATATCAATTTGGGCATGAAATATTCCATGTATGTCATGTTGGGTATGAAATATCTTCTTTATGTAGTATTTCATGCGAAGCATGAAATATCCCATGTATATCATGTTATACATGAAATATCCCATGTATGTCATGTTAGGCATGAAATAACCTATCTATGTCATGTTGGGCATGAAATATCCCAATTATGCAGTATTTCATACAAGACATGAAATATACCATGTATATCATGTTGTGCATGAAATATCCCATGTATGTCATGTTGGATATGAAATATCCTATGTATGTCATGTTGGGTATGAAATATCTTAGTTATGTAGTATTTCATACAAGACATGAAATATCCCATGTATATCATGTTGGGAATGAAATATCTCATATATATCATGTTGAGCATTAAATATCCTATGTATGTCATATTGGGTATGAAATATCCTCACTATGTAGTATTTCATACAAGACATGAAATATCCCATGTATGTTATGTTGGGCATGAAATATCCTATGTATGTTATGTTGGGCATAAAATATCCTATGTATGTAATGTTGGGTATGAAATATCCTATTTATGCAGTATTTCATGCAAGACATGAAATATCTCATGTATATCATATTAGGAATGAAATATCACATGTATATCGTGTTGGGCATGAAATATCCTATGTATGTCATATTGGGTATGAAATATTCTCATTATGCAGTATTTCATACAAGGCATGAAATATCTCATGTATATCATGTTATGCATGAAATATCTCATTTATGTCATGTTGGGTATGGAATATCCTATCTATGTCATATTGGGTATGAAATATTCTATTTATGCAGTATTTCATGTAAGTCATGAAATATCTTATGTATATTATGTTGTGCATGAAATATCTCATGTATATCATGTTGGACATGAAATATCCCATGTATGTCATGTTGGGTATGAAATATCTCATGTACTTCAAAAATACATGATTGCACAATATTAGGCGATGTGTTACGTTAAACATGAAATAACCAACTTGTATCACTTTTACTGTGACACATTGCTGAAATATAATTTCAAACCAAAATCGAAGTTTCTTTCATTGTCAACAAAAAAACTTCAAAATTGAAACAAAATAACAATGACCCATCAACAATATCATCTAAGAAACATAATAATTCTATTGAAATTGAAGATTTACAAACATTGAAGTTATGAGGAGAGATTTAACCACAAACTCGAAATTTTCAAAAAACTCTTCCCAAATCTTGGTTTCTTTGCAATTTTCCTTCAAAATAACTTTAACTTCTTGACAAAAATTAGTTGAGAATTAATATTTGATAAAAATATGAGTGATAAAAAGATGGGTGATAGAGAGAGATGAGTAATGGAGAGATAAAAATAATTAAAGGGAAAAAGAGGATAAAATGATAGTTTTGTAATTTATTGACTAAAAACAATAATGTATTATGATGATTGGTTACAAACAATAAAAAATTAGAATTTGGTTAGAAACAATAATCCATTCTATGGTTAGGTTATTTTTTACAATTTTCACTTATTTTAATTAATAGTTTGACTAGAGCTTAATTTAGTAAGATAATTTACTTACAGTTAAAATTCAGAAAAGGGCACATATTAATGTGATCATATATATATATATATGGTAAGTCTATAGGACACCGGTGTTTTGTACACCTTTAAAAAACATGTGACTTGCACATGACCATTTGACTTGTTGTTAACTTGTATACTTGTTGAGCATGTTTCATTTAATCAAAGGCAATTTAAATTTCAGCTTCATTAACTGTTCCCTAGATAAAACAATCATTTTTTTTTTCAAATTTAAAAAGCAATTGTTAACCACCAAAATTGGCAAAGGACCAAAGAAGAATTTTCCACCTAGATGCAAGGGAGAAATAGATTTCCGAGTACCATCCGGCTGCTTCAAGAGAGAGATCTAGATCAATCCGGATACACACCTCCTCCAGAAGAATCAAGACCAGCAGTTTCCTAACTTCACATATACTTGACAGTACCCCGATACGGAGCTCCACCCAAGTATCCTAATACAGAGCTCCACCCAGTGTCCCGATGCAGAGTTCTTCGCGCAGTATCCTGCTACTGCATCATCCAGGTATCCCGCTACTACATCAGCTAGGTATCCTGCTGCTGCCTCAGTTGGTATCCCGATTCTCAAACGACCAAGTAACCCCGTAGAAATCACAAAACTAATAGGGGGCGGGATACTCAAAAACTCAAACACCTTCTAAAACCGGCTCTCCAGGCAGTTAGAATACCAGACGAAGAATTTACAAATGCAAGGCTTACATGCCTAGAAGGCCGGATTAAAGCTCCAAGGAAGAATACTGAAACGCCGTCGTTTAGTCAAACAAGGGAGGTAGATTTCTTCCCGCCATTTGAGAGTTCCGTTCGAATAAGGAGTCAACTCTATCAGAATCCTCTTAGGAAAGAATAACTTGATTCTAGGGATTAAATCCCGCGACAATCTCGTTGATCGCCAAGGAAAGTCCCATAATTGCCGAAACCCTAGACCGAAATTATAGGAGTGCATGGCAAGCAATGGGACCAATATATATGACATTATAATCTACAGGAAAGCGATCTGAAATCTGCTCCTAAAAAAACCCTAAAACCCTTCAGCCTATTCTACTTATCGACATGCACGAGAACGCCACCGCCATCTCCTCCACCAACTGAAATTCCCGACCATCACCATAGATATAAGAAAAATCCAATGTATCCGTGTTATAAATGATATCATCAATAAAAATTGGGTTTATTCAGCTTATTCCTTGCGTTAAAATCTTGTTTGCATTGATAAGAACATTACAGGTATCGAATCGCTTGATACCCCTCCGACCGGGATCCACCATGATCTCGGTCCTTAAAGTTGTAATTTGGAAATCTACTCAGTGACGATTTTCCGGTAACACTTTTGGCGCCGTCTGTGAGGAACACCTTCCCAACCAATCACTTAAAACAGCTCAGTTTTACCCAAAGATCTTTAGAATGAGACTCCAATCCTCTTAGGTTCATCCCGATCCATCAAGACCCCAGTCCCTCGCTTCCACCGAGAGAGCTCAAAGGCGGGTTAGAGGATCCAAGAACAATAATCCGGCATCAGCACCCTCTCCAACGGCGGGCCCTATACCCCGAGACCCAGTTGGACAGGAAATTGATCGGGGAGTCTTAGAATAGCAAGCTACAGCTTACGTAGAAGCCATCTGTCTCTGGATGATAGCATAGGGAATTCCCTTTGAAGCAGCCTGGCTTGTAGGAGATATTGGCCTAGGTACCCGGGTACTAGTGTTTGACCGACTAGGACCACCTCTCCCAATCCCAGTCCGTTAGGTGGATCTTAGACCCAGATTAGTGAAATCTGCCATTGAGATTCCTCCTAGAAGGGCCCAACCCTCAGCGAAGCCAAGGGCAAAAGAGAAAAATTCGCAGCCCGATTCAGAAGGAAGTGCTAGATCCAGAAGGAGCCCCATAATGAAATATCAGAAAGCTAAGTGGAAGGAGATGACCATCAATTCAGAAACCTCAAACGAAGAAGGCTCGGTAGCCCGATCCGGAAGTAAGAAATCCAAGTGCTTGGAAGATTAGATGGACAAGATGGCAAAAGAGCTTGAGGAATTGAAGAAGGGAAAGCACTAAACAACTCTAAAAAACCCATTGGGAGAGATGAATGCACCCTTCTCTAGGAGAATCAGGGAGGCGAAATTACCCCCCAAGTTTAGGATGCCCGCTGAAAAGTATTCGGGAGCAGAGGACCCCGTCAGCTACCTAGAGAGTTTCGTCCACTAGATGGAAGTCCAAAATGCAACCTGATCAGCTATATGTAGGATGTTCCCTTTGACTCTGACCGACTGCGCCAAGACGTGGTTCAGGAAATTACCATCAGGTAGTATTGATCCTTTTCTAAACTTTTACTGCGGCCTTTTGTGCACAGTTTCAGGGAATCAAGCCTCTTCCCAAGGACCTTGTTTTGCTTCAATATGTGATCTAGGAGTGGGGTGAAACCTTGAGATCCTATGTGGAAAAATTCCATAAGAAGGTTATCCAGATGGGAGTATTTGACGAGAAGAAGACATTGGCGAATTTCTGGAGAAACCTGTGGGTTAGCAGATTGTTCCAGTCATTCGCTAAACATCCACCAGAGACTTACCAGGAGGCCTACAATCAAGCTCTAGAACAAGTGGATGTATAAGAATAGCTCCAGATCAAGGTCAAGCATGATGAAGCCTGATTAGCACCACGTCCTAAGAAGGAGGTTTCAAAGCCCGCACCAGCCAAAAGGTTCCAGAACCAGCCCCCAAACCTATTAATCTATCGGCCACCTCTTCTTCCTTTGTACCAGGAATGATACCCAGCCAGAAGAACACCTCTCAGAACTGCCCCTCTGAAGGAAGTAGCCCGGATAGCAAGGGAGGAAGATAGGTACAACCATTACACCCCCTTTAACGTTTCAAGAGAAACTATTTACCTCGCTATCCGGGATAAGGGCCTACTCAGGAAGCCGGGTCCCATGAAAGCCCCAGTTGATAAAAGGAACCGTTACAAGTACTGCGACTTCCACGAGGATGTGAGACACAACACATTTGAATGCTACAGCCTCCGTAACTAGATCGAAGGATTGGTAAGGGGAGGCCTTTTGGTTGAGTTTTTGCAGCAGGTACGAGAAAGCATCAAGGAGGGGAAGTAGGTACAGAGCGAGATGCAGAAGGTAGTAGAAAGACAAAGGGATGGGGAGAAGGATCTGATGCAGCAGATCCAGGTGATTCACACCATTAGTGGAGGTCATACCTTGGCCGGAATCTTGAACAATTTGAGAAAGAACCACACCAGGAAGATACCCCGGCTCAATACCGGTCATGAGGTACTCAAAGTCAGTAATGGATCCCGAGATTCATCCTACTCCATCAGGATTGTTTTCACAGAGCAAGATGTCTACAATACAGTTCAACCCCATGATGATCCCATGGTAATTTTGGTACATATCGCCAATTGTCGGGTTCATCGTGTCCTGATTGATACATGAAACAGTGTTGACATCCTGTTCAAGAGAGCACATGAGCAACTCAACTTGAAGAATTCATGTTACAATAGCTGCACCTCGCCTTTATACGGGTTCACAGGGGACTCTGTTATGCCTATGGGATCAAAAATTCTACCCGTGATAGTTAGAGAAGCTCCTCTTCAGCAGAACGTGATGACGGAATTCATCGTGGTAGATACCCCGTCTGCTTACATTGCAATTCTGGGTAGACCATTCCTGTCTAGTATTAAGGGGGGTACTATCCATCTACCATAATGTCTTGAAATTCCCAGTAGGAATAGGAGTAAGAGAAGTCAGGGGGTATCAACAGGCAGCCCGCAACTGCTACGCGGTGTCTACCAATCCCGATGCACTTGCTAAACAGTGCGCGTATGTGACTGGTTAACCAAGCCAGGGGACACCGGAATAGAATCATTATGTCTTGGAAGATGGGGAGGTAACAGACATAATTATAGAAGAACCGGAGGAAGAAGAGCAGGGATGGGTCAGTGGGTATCCCGCGGATCAGTTAGAAGAAGTGCCAATCAGGGAAGATGATCCAACTAAGATAGTGAAAGTTGGAGGGGGACTAGATCACGAAGTCAAGAGGGACTTAGTAGAACTCCTCAGAGAATACAACGATATCTTCGTTTGGAGCCACGAAGAGATGCCTGACATCCCCTTAGGCTTGGACATTCATAGGTTGGCAGTAGATGCCACCTTCAAGCCAGTAAAACAGAAGCGAAGACATTTCAACGCTGAACAGAATGCCATAGTCCAAGAAGAAATAGATAAACTCCTAAAGGCCGGGTTCATCAGAGAATCCCGGTACCCTAAATGGATCACGAATGTGGTCATGGTGGCCAAGCCTAATGAGAAATGGCGAATGTGCGTGGATTATACCGACCTCAATTAGGCTTGCCCCAAAGACAGCTTCCCTCTACCCAAGATAGATCAGTTGATTGACTCCACAGTCGGGAACAAACTCCTGAGCTTCATGGATGCTTTCTAGGGGTACAACCAGATCATGATGCACCCCTCAGATCAAGACAAAACCAGCTTTATCACTGGGTAGGGCCTCTACTGCTATAAGGTAATGCCATTCGGTCTTAAAAATGCAGGAGCCACGTACCAGCGCATGGTGAACAAATTGTTCAATGAGCAGATAGGAAAATCTATGGAGGTATACATAGATGATATGCTTACAAAATCCCAACAGACTGAACGACATATAGAAGACTTGCGCCAAACTTTTCAGGTGATCAGGGAGAACCAGATGAGGCTAAACCTCATAAAGTGTGCTTTTGGGGTAGCAACGGGAAAGTTTCTGGGATTCATGGTGCGTGGAAGAGGGATCGAGGCCAATCCCGAGAAGATAAAAGCCATCCTAGATCTCAAATCCCCTACAACTCTCAAGCAGGCACAATGATTAACTGGCCGGATAGCAACATTGAACTAGTTCATATCCCGCTCCACTGATAAGTGCCTTCCTTTTTTCAAAGTAATCAAACAGCGAAAGAAGATGAAGTGGGATGAGCAAAGCGAACAGGCCTTCCAAGCTTTAAGGGAGTACTTAGCTAGCCTATCTTTATTGGTAAAACCCACCCCAGGGGAGGAGCTCCTACTCTATTTGGCGGTTTCAGAAGCGGCTACTAGTTGATCAAGCCAAAATTGGTATGATTTTGACCCTCATTTCCATTTCTTTTAGCTTGATTCTCGGGCATTTCCCCGTATTTAATGTGTTAAAATTGAGTGTTTCAGGTTTTATTAGGTTTCAGAAGCAATTGAGATGAAAGTGGAGGACTTGTGCGAAAATGTCTCACAAATGGGAAGAAACAGGGCATTTTCGCCACTTGGACATAAGAGGTCGCTACATGAGCACCATGGCGACAGAGGATTCTCCAAAGGCATCAGAAGGTCGCCACTTGGGCGCCACTTGAGCGCCATGGCGACAGAAAGTCACAAAAACAACCAGGTGAGGTCGCCACTTGGGGTCGCCATGGCGACCTCCCTTGCAAGTGGCGACCTAGTGCACTCAAGGCATGGTCGCCACTTAAGGTTGCCATGGCGACCTTGATGTTGCAAGTGGCGACCTCCTCATATTTACAGGGTCGACACTTATGGTCGCCATGGCGACCTAGAGGTGCAAGTGGCGACCTCCACACAAAATGCTCATGTTCGCCACTTGCTAAATGGCGAAAAAGATGGTCTTCGTGGCGACTTTCTCATCTAACCGTTTTACGCACCAGGGTCGCCATAGCGACCAGATAGCGACTAAGGCTCCACCTCAGCGAATCAAGCCGTTACCAGTACATGTCCAAGAGTGAGTATATATATTGAGCGTCCCTCCATCTTCAAAGGATCGAAAATCAGAGAAAACAATACAGAGAACTCATTCTAGATCTAGATCATCATCCATGGCACATTATTCATCATCCTCCATTTCTCTCCTTGAACTCATCTAATCCATCCAACCCTCAACACAAAACCTTGATTACTTCACTTCATCATTCCTCATCCTACCATTTTCTTCGCCAAAATCCTTAGTCACTTTCCACCAAAACACCCACATTCCAAGACATATCCTCAACCTCCATTCCTTGCATCTAGGAGCATAGAGGAGAAGAAGGATCAAGCCTAAAGAAGGTGACCCAAGGGTTGTTTCCTTATATTTGACTTCTTTTCATTTATTGCAAATATGTGTAACTAAACCCCTAATCTAGGGGATAGATTTGAGGATCAATTGGTTGTGGGTTTAGCTTAGCTTGTAATGAATCTCTTATGTGTTCTATTCATTCAAATTAATTAGATTCCATTCATTATAATTAACTTGTATATCACTTGTTAATTGCTATCTTGAGTGGAATAATTTGTTATATATTCATATGTGGATTGACAATCCTTGTGTGATTGAGAACCCATTGAATATGATAGATTAGTGGTGGGTATATCAACCCCACTAATCTAAGCCTCTTAGTGTTTAACATAATGAGATTGGTACATTAATGTAGCTAGATTAGCTTACCCACATTCAATTGTTAATCAATCTATTCCTTAGCTATCTTATTATTTGATTTTATCACAATTCTTATCAAGGTGTTGAGTATTCTATTTTTCATAACATTTTTGTGTATTTTCATTTTAGTAGTTTAGCATTGGTGGTTTTAGAAACCATACATCTATTCAAACTCTATGATTTATTTTATTGTTCAAAGATTAGTCAATTTATATAATTAACACTCCATTCCCTGTGGAACGAACTTGCTCACTATTTTGCTATCAAATCACATTTTAAAAGGATTAAGTGGCTTTAAAAGAGTTTTCAAGAATCAACCAAAATCTATATTATTACTATTTTGTTGAGTACACAAATGACCTCATCAAAAATGGCGCCGCTGCCGGGGATTGGTAGCATTGATTACATAGATTGACTTTTCTTTTTAGTGTATATTTTCTTTTGTTACTCATATTGATAAGTAGTATTAAATTGTAGATTTCATTTGAATTTCTTTTACGTGGTAGTGTTGTGTTGTGCAAATTTCAGGAAATGGATTCTCTTGCAGAACAAATGGAAAATTTCACTAGGGAAATGGCGACATTTGCCACAAGGTCCTCAAGGGGAGTGGAGAGCGAAGTAAGAGCGTCCGAGGAGGTGGAGTTCCATGAAGAAGGTATATAAGACGAGATGAGAAGAAACCTTCATGAAACACAAGCAACCTATGAGAGACTTTTGAATGGATTCATGGAGGCTAGTCAAAGTCGGTTTCTTAAGTTAGAGGAATCAATCGGTAGACTTGAAGGGCGTGTAGGAATGATTGCGGAGAAAGTTTTAAGCAGAAAAGTGATGGACTCAAGTGACTCTCTCAATCTTGGTAGTGCTAGAGCCATTTTAAGAAGCGGTAGAGTAGTGAACAATGGAAGAAATGAGGGAGTCACTATTGATAACAACAACTCACCAATTGAAGGTAGTGATAAGGAAGATGTAGTGCCAGAGAGAGAGAATGCTGATAGAGAGAAAGCTTTAGGTCCGGAAGAATTAGAACCACCAAAAGGAAATCCTAGTGACAACACATCTCTCAACCGTAGTATCTCAAGAGTACCATACCCGGGAAGGTTAAAGAAGGATAGGTTGGAACAATCTTTCAAGGACATTTATGATGTGCTATCTAAGGTAGCAATCAACCTACCTCTTCTAGAGGCAATTCAGAAGATGCTTGCGTATGGGAAGTTTTTCAAAGAATTGAATAAGGAGAAGTACAGGTTTAGGCCGAAGAATCAGGAGAGACTTGACGAGAATGCAAGTGCGGTTATTCAGAAGAGACTTCCGCCGAAGCTTAAAGATCCAGGAAGTTTCATTATCAATATAACCATTGGTGGTGAGGATCAAGTGAGGGCTATGCTTGACTTAGGGGCAAGCAACCGGAATTTGGGGTTGAATGAGTTGAAACCAACTAAAATGTCCCTCATTTTGGCGGATCAATCGGCTAGGCAACCTAGAGGAATAGTTGAGGATGTACTTATCCAGGTTGATAAGCTAATTATCCCTGCAGACTTTGTAGTACTAGAAATGGAGACCGATCCGGATGTAAAAGACTCGGTGATTCTATTAGGACGCCCTTTTATGGCCACAGCAAAGGCAGTGATTAATGTCCATGAGGGAAAGTTGACATTGAAGGTTTTGGATGAAGTGGTGGAGTATAAAGTATTTGAGTCTTTGGCTTGTCCAATTGGGTCCCATGATTGCTACAGTGTGGATATTTTGGATGAAATTGAGGAAGAAGCTAACATAAGGGTATGTTATCAAGAGGTAGTAGACGAGGTGATTACTGAAGAAAGTGGTGTAGAAGATGGTTTGGTTGAGCAGCAGGGGAGCGTCAAGGATGAAACCTCACCAAAGAAACCAGAGTTGAAAGAACTTCCTTCAAATTTGAAGTATGCGTTCTTGGAGGATAATCAAGCTTTTCCGGTTATCATTGCGGCCAACCTAGACTCAAGTGAGGAGCAGAGATTGCTTGTGGTTTTGAAGAAATATAGAAAAGCTATAGGATGGACATTAGATGATATCAAGGGAGTTAGCCCAACATTATGCATGCATAAAATTCTGTTGGAAGAAGACACGAAGCCTACTAGGGAAGCACAACGTAGATTGAATCCGGTCATGCAAGAAGTGGTCAAAAAGGAGGTGTTGAAGCTGCTAGATGTGGGAATCATCTATCCAATTTCGGATAGCAGGTGGGTAAGCCACATACACGTGGTACCCAAGAAATCCGGAATCACTGTTGTAAAGAATGAGCAAAACGAATTAATTCCGCAGCGGCTACAGACTGGATGGAGGGTGTGTGTAGATTATAGGAAACTAAACACTAGCACTAGAAAAGATCATTTCCCTCTTCCCTTCATTGACCAAATGTTGGAGCGTCTCGCAGGTCATAGCCATTACTGCTTTTTAGATGGCTACTCAGGATATAACCAAATCACCATTGCTCCTGAAGACCAAGAGAAAACGACTTTTACTTGTCCATTTGGAACATATGCGTATAGGAGGATGCCCTTCGGGCTATGCAACGCTCCGGCCACTTTCCAGAGGTGCATGACCTCAATCTTTTCGGATATGGTAGAGAACATTATAGAAATCTTTATGGATGATTTCTCAGTGTTCGGAGCCTCATTTGATGATTGTTTGAGGAATCTATCTTTGGTGCTTCAGAGGTGTGAGGAGACGAGCCTAGTGCTCAATTGGGAGAAATGCCACTTTATGGTTAGAAGTGGTATTGTGCTAGGGCATGTGATTTCCGAAAGGGGCATTGAGGTCGATAAGGCGAAAATCGAAGTAATGAAAAGTCTACCTCCTCCTAGATCAGTTAAGGACATTAGGTCATTTTTGGGACATGCGGGATTTTATAGACGGTTCATTAAAGACTTCTCAAAAATTGCAAGACCGTTGTGTACCTTCCTTCAGAAGGATGTAGAATTCAAGTTCGATGAAGACTGTAGCATTGCCTTTCAGATTTTGAAAGAGGCGCTAACCTCGGCTCCTATTATCATGCCACCGCAATGGTGTGTTCCCTTTGAGCTTATGTGTGATGCCTCCGATTATGCCATAGGGGCAGTTTTGGGACAGCGCATAGAAAAGCTTCCGCATGTCATTTACTATGCATCAAGAACTCTCAATGACGCTCAAATGAATTATTCAACTACGGAAAAAGAGTTATTGGCAATAGTATTTGCCTTAGAAAAGTTTAGGCAATATTTGGTGGGCGTCAAAGTGGTTGTGTACACAGATCATGCCGCTATCCGGTACCTCTTGCATAAAAAGGACGCGAAACCGAGGTTGATTAGGTGGATACTTTTATTGCAAGAATTTGACCTTGAGATTAGGGATAAGAAGGGATGCGAGAATGTGGTGGCGGACCATCTAAATTGACTAACTCAAGGAACTCTCATGGAGGATGATGTGATCCCATTACGGGAATGTTTCCCTGATGAGCAGTTGTGGGTAATTCAGGATAAAGATCCTTGGTTTGCAGACATTGTCAATTTTTTAGCATCTAAGGTAATCCCTTCGGAATTGAACCCTCAAGCGAGGAAGAGGTTTATTGCCACTACTAGATTCTACTTCTGGGATGAGCCATACTTGTTTAAGCGTGGTCCAGATCAGGTTATCAGAAGATGTGTTCTGGAAAACGAGCAAGGAGAAATACTGAGATTTTGCCATGAACATGAATGCGGAGGGCATTACAGTGGCAAGAAGACAATGATGAAAATTCTCCAAAGCGAGTTCTATTGGACAACCTTGGCAAAGGATTCTTATGAATTCTGTTTAAAGTGCGATAGGTGCCAAAGGTCGGGGAACATTGGGAAGAGAGATGAGATGCCTCTAAACAGTGAACATGTGATCGAGTTGTTTGATGTATCGGGGATAGATTTTATGGGACCTTTTGTTACTTCCCATGGGTATAACTTCATCTTAGTGGCGGTCGATTATGTATAGAAGTGGGTCGAAGCAATCCCCACTAGAACGAATGATAGCAACGTGGTTGCTAGTTTCATCAAGGAATATATTTTCGCAAGGTTTGGAACACCAAGGGCAATCATAAGTGACGGTGGGAGTCACTTTTGTAATAGAGTTTTCAAAGCCTTATTGAAGAAATATGGGGTCAGACACAATGTGGCAACCCCGTATCATCCTCAAACATCGGGACAAGTGGAGGTGAGTAATAGGCACATAAAGCAAATCTTAGAAAAAACAGTCAACGGGAGTAGAAAAGATTGAGCATCCAAGCTGAGTGATGCGTTGTGGGCATACAAGACAGCCTACAAATCCCCGATAGGGATGAGTTCTTTCCGGATTATCTTTGGGAAAGCTTGTCACTTACCGGTGGAGCTAAAGTACAATGCCCTATGGGCTATTCGGAAGCTAAACCTAGACCTTGACAAAGCCGGTGAGGAACGAAAGTTGCAACTCAGTGAACTTGAGGAGTACCGGTTAGAAGCATATGAGAGCGCACGGCTGTACAAGGAGAAGACGAAATTCTACCATGATAAGAGGCTTAGAAGGAAAGATTTTCATCCAGGAATGTTAGTACTCCTATTTGAGTCCCGTTTAAGGTTATTTCCGTGAAAACTTAAGTCAAGATGGACAGGACCCTACAGAGTTGTGCAAGTGTTTGTACATGGCGCCATTGCGATTGAAAGTTTGAAGAAAGGCGAAAGGTTTAAGGTGAATGGCCATCGGTTGAAACCATATAGGGGAGGAGACCCAACTTGGGAGCCTATTTCAAATGAAGAATTGACGGATCCGATCGGGTAAAAATTGTTCTTCCTTTTTGTTTAGTAATTTTGATTTTCATAGCCTTTTGTTTTTGCACTTCTTTTCCTTTTGCTCTTTATTTTTGGTTGTTGCCTTTATTTTTCCGCATAGAATAAGGGTGTGGATTTGATTTTGGTAGTGGATTAGGACATTTGTGCCTTATTGATATATGTTGATTGTTGGGTGATCGAACCAAAATTGGTATGATTTTGGCCCCTATTTCCTTTCCCTTTTGTTTGATTCTCGGGCATTATCCTGTAATTTAATGGTGTAAATTAAGTGTTCAGGAATTTATAGAGTTCTGGGGCATTGGAGTAATTTTGGTGAAAAAGGGGAAAAGTGTAATTATTGGAGGAATAATTGAAGTTATTGAGAATTCTGAAGAGTGCAGGGGCTGAATTGCAATTTGCCGCGCAAGCCTGTCAGCACGCCACGTCAGCGGGTGAAACGGCAGCGTTTAGTGAAGAGGGGATCATGTGCAGCCAAAACGCTGCCGTTTCATTAAAGAAGGGCAGCCCAACATACGCGGCCCAATGACAAGCCCAAATGCTGCAGCCCATGACTCTCCAATCAGCTGTGCACACCCCAATCAGCGCCTAAATGCACCCAGCAGCCCAATTCCTTTAAGTGAAACGCACCGTTTCACTAAAGAGGAAAAGGCCCAACTCGTGGCCCATATCAAGGCACAAGCAGACCTGATTGCACCCCTCCTCTATGCTAAACGCACCCAACTCAAGACAGTTGACCTGCAGCCCATTTCTACCCCACCTAAGTGCTAAACACACCCCTTTTTACTATTCATTTTCTTCCCCAATCAGCTCACGCCATGGCAGCTGCACCTCCAAACCCTCACCGGTCGGAATTAACCCTTCCCGGACCTACCGCCGGCCGGAAAGTGACCCAAAATCACGGCCACACGACCGGCAGCCTGGTCGTTCAACTTCCGGGCCTCCATTTGGCCGGAATCCGACCACCCATATCACGCCCAAATTGCCCTTTGTCCCTCCCAAGCCCAAACTGCGACGAAACCGCGTAAATCGAGGTCGCGGTTTGCATTCCGAGGTCGCCATGGCGACAGGGAGTCATTTTGGCTCCAGATTTGTCGCTATTTGGGTCGCTCTAAGGGTCGCCATTTGAACATCAAGCGACCTCCCTTGCTGTGCAATTCTGATTGGTGGGGAAAATTACAAAATGCCCCCCTCTGTTGGACTAAATGGTAATTTGCCATGGTCAGGGGGCGTTTTGGTAATTTACCACCCGTGACCTAATTTTAAAATCCTATAAATTCATCACATTTTTCCTCTTTTGGACATCTCTTGACCACCAAGAAACCTCCTTTCTACCATTCCTAATCTCTCCATTTCTCTTCTACCTAAGCTTAAACATCTAGATTACTTCACCTAAATCATTCCTCTCCTTCCATTTTCTCCACCCCTTTCCTTTGTCACTTTCCATATGAATCCACCTATCTAGACATATCCTCAACACCCACTCTTTGCACAAGATTCAAGCAAGGAAGCATCAAGGAAGGATCAAGCTTACAAGAGAGACCCAAGGGTGATTTCTCTCCATTTTACTTCCTTTTCTTGTTTGTAATTATGTGTAATTAAAACCCCTATTTTAGGGGATGATTTGAGAGACTTTTTGGACATGAGTATTTATTAAAGCTTTCAATATTATGTTTGCATGATTTAAGTTTTATTTACTTTTTAATTAGATCTTGCACTTATGTGATTAATTGAGTTATTGACACACTTGTTAATTACAATATGTTGTAGGATTAATTTGTGATAAAATTGGTTGAGTTATTGACACACTTAATCGATTAGAGCACATAGTGAATAGGATAGGCTTTTGGAGGGGTGATCAACCTCGATTGCCTAGATCATTTGATCGTCACTAACCGATCCCGCAATGACCCCCTTTCCTTAATCTGTTCGGCATTGCGGTGGGAAGTTGTTTAGGGTTCGTAGTGACGGTCTAAACAACACATTCGAATGAGATCGGTCCTAGATTGTGTAGATTGTGCATTAAAGAAGCCATGTATGAATTGCTCATTGTCCATTAGCTACTCTATCATTTCCCTAGAATTCCTATTAATTGTTTATTCCATATTTCTTATCTAGATTTGTTAAGCATTCTTTTATTAGATTATTAGGTTTATTTTACATGTATGTTTGATGGCTTGACAACCCATTCACTCATCCATTTATCTATGATTTATGTTATCGCATTTAGATTAGCTAATTAATTCAACTAATCACTCTAATTCCCTGTGGAACGAATCCTATTTGCCACTTTACTAATTTTCTATCTAAGTGGTGAAAAATCGGTTTTCTAAAAGATCACATTTAAATATCATTTTGTTGAGTACACAAACGACGCTCATCATTGGGATTTTGTGAATGATGGATGAGAGGGCATTATGCCGGATGATTGACATATTTTGTTTTTACCTTTGCTTGTTGGATTATTGCTTGAAACTTGTTGGGTTGCGCTTGTTATCTTTATTTTTATCACCCATGAACAATGAGGACAATGTCCAATTTAGGTTTGGGGGTACATTTGCGCAACGCCATGATGATTGGTTTTCAAAATTTGTGTGCAAAATTTTTCGAATTTTTTGTGATAATGCCATAGTTGAGCATGCTTTGCTTGTGGAGATTGATCTTTACATGATATAGTGAGGAATTGTGCATCTTTGTGAGTGTTTGGTTTAGATTAACACCATGCCACTTAGGGTGTCATTGAAGAAAATGCGTTAATCTTTTTCTCTTAATGTTGAGTGAATTATCAAATTTGCTTGAAGGCTAAGAATTAATAGTGGAGATTCCCGTGAGGATCACAAACACAGCCTTTAAAAAGCATACGTTGAGTTGTAAACATTCACTCTTTAAACACTCATTCTCAAACACTCATACAAGCATGTTTTGGTCTCATTTGCACTAAATGTTGTTTGCCATAGAATATTATGGACTGCTTGTGGATGCCTTATTTTGCTTAGTGGACAAGTCTCTAGAAATGATTTTAGGCGATGCATGTGAAAACCACTTTGACCTAAACACTTCTAACCAATGTGAATATGTGTGCTCCCAAGCCCCTTTGAAGCCAAACACTTTTAAAGCTTTTCTTTCATGAACCACATCTACATGAACCTTATAGCCTTATAATAATTGACCTACCTTGACCAAATGATTTACTAAGGCTTAGGAAATCAATGTAAAATTTTGAATTTATAAATGTAAGGTGTGTACCTAGGCATGTAAATATGTGCAAGAGTCTTGCAAAGCAAGAAAGGTTTGAAAAGAAAAATTGAAAGAAAACAAAAGCTTGAAAAGAATGTGAAAAGAAAAGAAAAAATGAAAAGCATGAAAAAAAAAGAATTGACAAGCAAAAGAAAAAGAGAACCGAGAATTTAGGCACAAATGGCCTAGAAAAGAAAGAGAACTAAATGAACTACTCAAATTGAAAATATGAGTAGCATACACGTGTATAATTGTGAGCCTGGACACCTTGAAGTGTGAACATTATGTGTGAAACTTTGGAACTAAAAATTAGAATCTATTCCTTAATGTAGTCATGAGGTTCCTTGATATCCAATTGTCTCATTCTTTGTTTCACCATAACCTTAGGCCCCATTACAACCAAGAAAATACCTTCATGATCTTTAGGATTGTCCATTTTGTACAATTTGGTTGATGCATGTTCTTTCTAATTCATGGCTTGCAATTTCATTCATGAGATCATTTTTCAGGAAATTGCGTTTTTTTTAATGATTATCATGTGCAATCAATTAGTTGCCATAACATGAATTCATGTTGCACATGTACAATATTGAGTGAACCTAGGAGTCTTGTAGAAAAGAAGAGAGAATCCGGTGAGGTTTAGTATCAAAGCGAATTATATTCTAAATTAATAGCACCTTTGCTTTGAAGCTTTGGCATTTTGAATGTGAGATCGCATTGCGTACAATTATGTCTAAGGTGGTACGTTTTTAATCTTAACTTGACATGCTCTTACATGTTAAAATCCTCACTATGGCATAACTGTTTAATCTCTTCATTTTGGCTTCGCACATTGATCATATGAAGTGATAACCTTTGAAATATCTCTATGCATGTCTTTGGGGTTTGCTTGTGATTGTTTTGCTCAAGGACTAGCAAAAGATTGGTTTGGGGGTATTTGATCAAGCCAAAATTGGTATGATTTTGACCCTCATTTCCATTTCTTTTAGCTTGATTCTCGGGCATTTCCCCGTATTTAATGTGTTAAAATTGAGTGTTTCAGGTTTTATTAGGTTTCAGAAGCAATTGAGATGAAAGTGGAGGACTTGTGCGAAAATGTCTCACAAATGGGAAGAAACAGGGCATTTTTGCCACTTGGACATAAGAGGTCGCTACATGAGCGCCATGGCGACAGAGGATTCTCCAAAGGCATCAGAAGGTCGCCACTTGGGCGCCAGTTGAGCGCCATAGTGACAGAAAGTCACAAAAACAACCAGGTGAGGTCGCCACTTGGGGTCGCCATGGCGACCTCCCTTGCAAGTGGCGACCTAGTGCACTCAAGGCATGGTCGCCACTTAGGGTCGCCATGGCGACCTTGATGTTGCAAGTGGCAACCTCCTCATATTTACAGGGTCGCCACTTATGGTCGCCATGGCGACCTAGAGGTGCAAGTGGCAACCTCCACACAAAATGCTCATGGTCGCCACTTGCTAAATGGCGAAAAAGATGATCTTCATGGCGACTTTCTCATCTAACCGTTTTACGCACCAGGGTCGCCACAGCGACTAGATAGCGACCAAGGCTCCACCTCAGCGAATCAAGCCGTTACCTGTACATGTCCAAGAGTGAGTATATATATTAAGTGTCCCTCCATCTTTAAAGGATCGAAAATCAGAGAAAACAATATAGAGAACTCATTCTAGATCTAGATCATCATCCATGGCACATTATTCATCATCCTCCATTTCTCTCCTTGAACTCATCTAATCCATCCAACCCTCAACACAAAACCTTGATTACTTCACTTCATCATTCCTCATCCTACCATTTTCTTCACCAAAATCCTTAGTCACTTTCCACCAAAACACCCACATTCCAAGACATATCCTCAACCTCCATTCCTTGCATCTAGGAGCATAGAGGAGAAGAAGGATCAAGCCTAAAGAAGGTGACCCAAGGGTTGTTTCCTTATATTTGACTTCTTTTCATTTATTGCAAATATGTGTAACTAAACCCCTAATCTAGGGGATAGATTTGAGGATCAATTGGTTGTGGGTTTAGCTTAGCTTGTAATGAATCTCTTATGTGTTATATTCATTCAAATTAATTAGATTCCATTCATTATAATTAACTTGTATATCACTTGTTAATTGCTATCTGGAGTGGAATAATTTGTTATATATTCATATGTGGATTGACAATCCTTGTGTGATTGAGAACCCATTGAATAGGATAGATTAGTGGTGGGTATATCAACCCCACTAATCTAAGCCTCTTAGTGGTTAACATAATGAGATTGGTACATTAATGTAGCTAGATTAGCTTACCCACATTCAATTGTTAATCAATCTATTCCTTAGCTATCTTATTATTTGATTTTATCACAATTCTTATCAAGGTGTTGAGTATTCTATTTTTCATAACATTTTTGTGTATTTTCATTTTAGTAGTTTAGCATTGGTGGTTTTAGAAACCACACATCTATTCAAACTCTATGATTTATTTTATTGTTCAAAGATTAGTCAATTTATATAATTAACACTCCATTCCCTGTGGAACGAACTTGCTCACTATTTTGCTATCAAATCACATTTTAAAAGGATTAAGTGGCTTTAAAAGAGTTTTCAAGAATCAACCAAAATCTATATTATTACTATTTTGTTAAGTACACAAACGACCTCATCACTAGTGGAGCCTTAGCAAAGGAATGCAATGATGGGGTGCAGATGCCGGTTTACTACGTGAGCCGTGCTTTTACCAAGTCTGAGAAAAACGACACCCCCCTGGAGAAGCTCGCCTATGCCTTGGTAACTATAGCCAGAAAACTTCGGCCCTACTTTCAAGCACATACAATCATAATAGTCATTGATTAACCCTTGCAATAATTCCTCCAGAGGCTAGATGTATCAGACAGGTTTGTCTTATGGGTCATAGAACTCACCCAATTTGATATCAAATACAAAGCGAGAACCACGATCAAAGCCCAGAACCCTGGCCGACTTCATAGTGGAGTTCAGCACGATTCCAGACCCGGATACTTCAGTAGACCTGGATCCAGATCCCACCAATCCAGAATGGCCCAAAGATAGCAAGACCTGGATCCTGCACACTGATGCAGCATCGAGTCAATCTGGATGCGGAGCAGGAATCATCTTAACTAACCATGAGGGGGTCGAGTGCAATCACTGTTTCAGATTTGAGTTCAGAGCCACTAACAACGAAGTAGAATATGAAGCATTACTAGCAGGAATAGGAGTAGTAGAAGCCCTAGGGGCTGATTTCCTCCTAGTCAAAAGCGACTCTCAATTGGTGGTTAATCAAGTGTCAGAATTGTACCAGGCAAAAGTTGATAACATGGCAGTATATCTGGCTAAAGTCAGAGAAGCAATGAAGAGATTCAAAGGCATGAGGATGGAACAAGTGCCTAGAGAGAAGAACCATCGAGCAGACGTCTTAGCCAAGAATACGGCAGGTGATGGACACGCCCTACCAAGAGGGGTACCGTTCCAACTAAATACCCCGTTCCAACTAAATACCCCGTTCCATCATAGCCAAGGGCTCAGAGGTTCACCCGATCAACCGACTCCCTTGCTAGATGGATCCGATAGTGGATTACCTTCACAGTGATGTTCTCCTTGTAGACCCAGATCAAGCACGCAAACTAAAAAGAATTGCTACTTGATACTGCATTGTAGACGGATACTTCTATCGTAAGGCGAAGTCCCTTCCACTATTGAGATGCCTACATCCAGACAATGCACATTGGGCACTCACCGAGGTACACTCTAGGGACTGTGGTAACCATGTATCAGGCGAGACACTTGCTTAGTAGATACTTAGAATGGGTTATTTTTGGCCGACTATACATCAGGATGCAAAACAGTTTGCACAATCTTGCGAAGCCTATCAAAAGATAGCAAACCTCCATCATCTTCCTCCGGAAAGACTCTCCTCCATCAGCAATTCATACCCATTTGCTATCTGGGGATTGGATCTAATCGGGCCACTCCCTACTGCACCTAGCCAGGCTAAGCATACAGTAGTGGCAATAGACTACTTTACCCGGTGGGTAGAAGCTAAGGCTTTTACCAGGATAACTGAAGAAAAGACCACCAGCTTTGTCAAAGAGAACATCGTTTGTCGCTTCGGTACCCCGATGGCTATTATAACTGATCTGGGAAAGTAATTTGATAACACCAACTTTAGGGATTTCTGCGAAGACCAGAATATTGATCTTCGTTTTGCATCGGTAGCCCATCCTTAGATTAACAAACTAGTTGAGACCACTAACAAGACCATTAAGAATCTTCTGAAGAAAAAACTCCAACAGAAGAAAGGTTTGTGGGTTGAAGAATTACCCAACGTATTGTGGGCATACATGACAACCAGGAGGACTGCAACAGGGGAAACCCCTTACTCACTGGTATTCGGGACTGAAGCGGTTCTGCCTATCAAGCACATGCTTATATCTTTTAGGGTCTAACATTACGAACCCGGAGATAACGAGACCAAGTTGAGGGCCAACCTGAATCTCCTTGAAGAAAAGCATAGTAGAATCGCTGAAAGGATGGCAGTTTACTAGAGAAAAATAGCGCGACACTTCAACAGGAAGGTGATGATCCGAAAATTCAAAGAAGGAGACCTGGTTCTCAGGAAAGTAACTCAAAACACACGAAAGAGGTCCGACGGGGTACTAGCACCCAATTGGGAAGGTCCCTACTTAATTAAAGCAATACTCATGGGTGGCGCCTACAAGCTAGAAGACATGGAGGGTTATCCAGTTGACCACACATGGAATGCTGATCACCTCAGGAAGTTCTATCTGTAGAAATTTTATGAAAGGCTTATGTCAGATGACATGCATACCCCGAATTCACTTTGTATTTTCTGAAAAATTTAATAAAGTCAGTTTTTTATCCTACATGGCTCACTTGTGTTCATCCTATAAATTTTTTGCCATAACTGAATTGCCTCAAGACCAAGAAAAAGCCTTATGACACTCATGCTGTCTTGGTCGGGGTATACCCTTCTCCAAGAAGGATTTGGTGCATAAGTGCCTAAGTGGCATAGTTGCCTACTAAACTAAAGATCCGGACTTATGGCCTTAGTTGCCCGCCGTATCCTCAAGACCAGGAAAAATCCTTATGGCACTCCTACTGCCTTGGTCGGGGTATACCCTAATCCAAGAAGGGTCTGGTGCATAAGTGCCTAAATGGCATAGTTGCCTACCAGATTAAAGATCCGAACTTGTGGCCTTAGTTGCCCACCGTATCCTCAAGACCAGGAAAAAGCCTTATGGCACTTCTGCTGCCTTGATTGGGGTATACCCTCCTCTAAGAAGGATCTGGTGCATAAGTGCCTAAGTGGCATAGTTGCCTACCAGACTAAAGATCCGAACTTGTGGCCTTAGTTGCCCGCCGTATCCTCAAAACCACGAAAAAGCCTTATGGCGCTCTTGCTACCTTGGTCGGGGTATACCCTCCTCTAAGAAAACCTGATGCTAAAATGGTCTTAGTTGCCTACCAGGACAAATCATCAGAAAGATCAAGATACCTTACCGAGATACCTGATACCTTACTTCACTGTATCTCCAAGAAAACATGGTGCTAAAGTGGCCTTAGTTGCCCACCAGGACAAATCATCAAAAGGATCAGGATACCTTATTGGGATACCTGATACCTTACTTCACCGTATCTCCAAGAAAACCTGGTGCTAAAGTGACCTTATTTGCCTACCAGGACAGATTGTCAGAAAGATCGGGATACCTTATCAGGGTACCTAGTACCTTACTTCACCATATCTAAAAAAAAAAAAAATGGTGTTAAAGTGGTCTTAATTGCCTACCAGGACAGATTATCAGTAGAATTAGGATACCTTTCTAGGGTACCTGATGCTTATCTTCGCCATACATCCAATAATGCATAGAGTTGAGGTAGCTTTAGTTGCTAATCGGGACAGTCAGCCTGAAGAGTCAAGGCTCCATATCATGATACCCTAAACCGTAAGTTATTACATGTTCATTAAAGCCAGATTTTGGAAGAAGACATGGCTACTTAACAGATCCTGTTAATATTTGAGGCAACATGGTACAAGGATGTCAAACATCTAATCACCAAGTACCTTGATTATGTTATCAGGAGATAAACATCCGAGTTAAGTTCAAATGCTTACAAGTACATGGCATCAAAATGTTCTCTAAGTTCTATCAGAAAGGAAAGCAAGGTAGTATGCAAGAATTAAAAAAAAAAAAAAGGAATGGAAACTGCATTGATTAAATAGGGTGGCCAACCCCCATTTATGGGTTACAAATATGTATATTAACAAAAAGATGTGTACATAAAAGGACAGCAAGTCACTCATCCCCTTTCTCCTCTATGCTCTCCTCCTATCTGGCTGCTTCTGCTCCCTCAACTACAGTTATAGACCCATCTTGGATCCCCTTAGCATCTGGAACCCTGGATTCCTCTAGACCATCTTCTTCCTCCATTGAAGCAATCTCAGAAGGAGGAATGGAATCCTGCATCAGGTTTCCCTGAGTAGTCGGAGGGTCCTGAGCCACCTTCTTAATCATATCAGTTTGGACATCAGTAGGCAGATCAGGCCTCTACGTTGGGATAGGATCCGTATCAGCAATATTTGTTAGGGGAGCCCCTTGGTCCGGATCACCACCTGATAACTGGGCAGCCTTGGCCATAATCTGACCCCGGTCCCAATTCAATATAGCTCAGAGGTCGAAAGGAGAAGGCAAAGCTGTGGCCACCTCATAGTAGACAGTAAAGTAGCCATCTTCAAAAGAGGAGCCCTCCCTAGTCTCTAGGTCACGCATCGTATCCCGCAGAAGTTGGTTCTTGTCCTACATCAGTCTTTTCTCCCTCTTTAAGCACTCCCTCTCCTCGTGGCGATGAAATGACCGGATAGTCTCAGTGTCCAGGCATTGCTTAAAACGTCTGGCTTCTACCAAGGTAGCTTGCCTACCCTCCTCAGCCTCAGCTGCAGCTTGAACCTAAGGAGCCACACTCTGTTGGGCTTGGGACAGCCCCTGTTTGGCATCCTCCAACTGGGCATGAAGCCCGAGGTAGGCTTCCTTCAAGGTAGACAGCTGCCTCTCCATAGCCAAGGCAAACTTGAAACCTTACAAAAGGGGGGAGAGTCAGTAGCTACAAAAAAAAAAAAAAAAAAAAAAAAGATAACAACAAGTGAGAAGGTAGCGTTCTACCTCAGCTAAAACAGAAGCACCCTTGGTTGCCAGGATGTCCGAGGGTATCTTCACCATGCTCACCAGGCTCCCTCCGGGACAGGAGGCAATAAAACGGGATATTACCTTGTCATGGATAATGCCCTCTGACCCTGATCCCGAAGAAATGTCGGCTGTCGGGGAAAAAGTAGAAGCAGTATCTTTCTCCTTTATTATCTTAGCTTGGTCATTGGGAGGCACTATTGAAGGAGGAGGGGTAGAAGGAGTTTTCACAGCAAACTTTGGGGCAGCAGCTTCATGATTCTGCCTTTGTGGCTGGCTTGGTGAACCCCGAGCTTTGGCCGCCCAAGACAGTATTGCACTCAGGGAGGGGTGTGCAGTAGGAGTATAAATAGATGCATTGGCAAGTGACCTCACAGAAGCAGGAGGAGGAGCAGAAGCTGTAGCAGGCCGCGTAGACTCGGGCACAATTTTGGCATCTGAAGAAGGAGAAGGGAAGGGAAAATAAGAAGAAGGAAGTAGGCCAATATCTCCCGGCCTAGAGGAAGACGGAGAATAGGGCTCCAGAGGGGTAGAAGAAACTGCCAAGAAGAAGAAAATGTAATAAGAAAAAGGGTAGAAGAAGATATGCTTACATACAAGTAATAGAGGCAAATAAAGCCACGTACCTGGAAGAGCAATAGAGATCCTCAGATATCTCTCCAGACGGTCTCCTTCAAAAGCATCCAAAGTTGGATACTTCATGTTTGTAAGGATTCCCATTTGTTGATTGGCTTGTTTCGTGGACAAACCACATGTTGGGGTTGATGTAAGGGTAGCCTAGGAATTGATGATCATCCGATGGCCCTCTCAAGACCTCAAGAGAAGAAGCACCAATGGTAAATTTTAGTGCTTACTTGCTTTGAAGAGATCTAGTTGTACACACACACATCTCATGCATATCTTTAATACTTGTATGTTGTGTGTTTTCATATGTGTGCATTCATAATTGTTGAATATCTCTTCATGCATGATTATTTAATTGCATCTATCTTATTGAAATGCCATAACATGATTAGGCATTAGGATGCAAAGTCATGAATTTTATTCATGCTTGTTTGAATTGATTGCATCTTATTCTATGATAATGCCATTACATGATAGGCATTAGGTGCATTCAATTCCCACACTTGCACTTCATGTTTGTTAGCTTTTAGTGTGGTGTAATTCGTTTCTGTTTGTGTGATCGGAAATGTCCGTGATTGCACGATGGTGTGCATGTCTTAGCACGATGGTTGTCCACTTGAGAAGGTCTCATTCTTCTCTTGGATAAGTGGTAGATTCGGTTTGGTTATTTGGAGTGTAGTGTCTAGGTTCAAAATATTGGATTTCAATGATTTAAATGTTTTTCAAAACTGACCTTTGTATGGTCTTGTGACCATAACTTTTTACACAAAGGTTCAAATTGAGTTTTGTAAAATTCTAGACAAACTAGACACCCATACCTTTCCAACGATATATTATTCGTAATATTTCATGACCGTTTGGATTGGTTTTGAAATCTCCAAAGTGACCACTAAAACAGGGCATCACAGCTGTTATCCGAATCTGACCATTGGTCACTCCATTGACTATAACGTTTTCTACAGACATTGAAATGTCATTCCATAAATTGGAGTAGAAAGTAAACTTCCATACCTTTCCAACGATATATTATACGAAAGGTTTCGATGTCGTTTGGTCATGTTTTGGAGCGCTCAAATCTCGAGCTGTTGCGCTGTCGCGCCTATGCGCTGGTGTGCTTGCGCTTGTGACCAGCTCTACTCGACCAGTGCTTTTGGTCCAGAGATGTGGCGCTGGTGTGGCGCTGGTGTGGCTGCGCCTGATGACCAGCGCAATGCTCCACCCCTGTTTCGTAATTTGGCCATATCTCACTCATTTGGAGTCCGATTTGGCTCATTTTTGGAGCAAAATTCATGATATTTGTAGGGCTATCATCAAAGCACTATAAATACATCTTTTTCTCTCATTTGTATAAGTGGGAACAAAAGATACAAAACCCTAGAGAGAGATTAAGAGTTTCCTAGAGAGAGAAAGCACCAAGATTGCTTCTTTAACTCTCTAAACCCAAAACCCATCTCCATCTTGCATCATTCATCATCATTTGAGCATGGGTCTTCTTCAACACACATGGTATGATTTGTTGAACACTAATCTCATCTAATTTTAGTGTTTTACTTATCAATTTTATCTCTTTTATTACTTGTATGTTATTTCTACATACATGATTGAGATTATGTGTTGATTGGGTTAATTTTACATAGCATCATTGATTAGGTCATTATTGCCTAAAAGCTATGCCATAAACATTCTTGTGTGATTTATTGATAACTAGGTTGATATATTGTTTTTTAATCAACTAGTTAATCCTTTGAATGTTTGTGGGTTATTTGTGATAGCTTTGTATCTAGGATTGGTTATCCTTTACTTAGCTAAAGTTGTATGCCATGTCATATAGCTATTTTCATATCTAGGATTGATTTTATTGTCATCATATAATCCTAGGTAAGCATCTAGAGTACCCTAGCTCTATCTTGCATATTTGGATATCATTGCATATTCACTTAGGGTCTTATCTCTTCATTGAGAAGTAAGACTTGTGTAGCTTCCGGGATTAGGTTGTGTAAAACAAAAGCAATTGAAGTCTTGTGTGATAGACCGGGATTAGGTCGGACACCGGGATTAGGTGGTCACACAAGCAATTGGACTAGGTTCACTTATACCGGGATTAGGTAGGTGTGTGATTATATACCGGGAGTAGGTTGTAATCGTTTAACGCATTTAGCGGATTCGAGGTTCGAGTGTGGCGCACTATACAGCCCGTGGTTTTTCCCGTGAGGGTTTCCACGTAAATATCAAGTGTCATTTTATAATTCCGCACCATATTACACTTGTTATTTGTATTGACTAGATTGGGGTATTTTCGTAAATTGAATATACGTGAAAATTTGGTAATAAGGGTTAAAATCTATTCACCCCCCCCCCCCTCTAGATTGATATTAGAATACACACCGAGTTATTTGTTTCAATTGGTATCAGAGCGGATTCCTAGATATACTTAGGTGATCCTAGCTCATTTTGGTGTGTTTTGCATTTTGTATGTATTTGATTGATTTCATACATTTTGCATTCTTCTCATTTGCATTCATTTGACTCAAACACTATGAGAGAATTTGAGGGAGAAGAAATTGACTCCGATGAGGAGATGACTTTCTTGTTAAAGAGATTTAGGAAATTTGTGAAATCTCACAAGAAGAGAATGTCCTCTAAGGTGAAAGAGGAAAAGAAGATGACCCCGTCAAAGAAAGGGGAAGGTATGATCGCTACTTGGAGAGATAGCGAAGTTGAAGTAGTTGAAGGATTCTCTACAAGCTTGGATAAGTGTGAGAACAACTACTTCACATTTCTGGTTTCCTACCAAGAAGAATCTCAAGATGTCACCAAATGTGTATCACTTGAAGATTTCAAGATTGGTGACTTGAAGCTTGGAAACCGACGTGGAGCATGCTTGAGAGAAGCAAGCCTTGAAGAAATGACTCTCACAAGCTCAAGTGGGAGATGCTTCGATCATGTAAGTTCTTGCTCCGAGAACTCTTGTGTTAACTTGGTAGACAACCAAGAGTTCATTGACTCCCTTCAAAAGTCTTTGAAGGAGAAAAAAAATGATATCCTTAGATTGGAAAAGGATAATCTTCAACTAAGTGCCAAGATGACTCACTTGGATGATGAAGTGAGATGTGTAAAAGACATTAAAGGCAAGTTGAAGATGGAACTTGAAGAGGCAAGAACATCTCTTGCTAAGATGACTTTGGGTTCGGACATGGATGACTCCTTGAAGGTAGACATAGTTGTTATGTCTAAATACGAGAAGGAGATTGAAGATTGCCATCAAAGGATGAAGGCAATGAAGGATGAACTTGCTTGCAAAGAAAATTCCTTAAGAATTTTTAGGGATAAAGAGAAAAGGCACCTTCAAGAATTGAAGAAGGGTAAGATCTTGCAACCTCAAGCTCAAGGCAAGTGCAAAGCATCACCTCCTCGTCATCCTAGGAGGAAGATTGGCCAAGTGAAGATGCCAACTAAGGGTATAGCTCAACCTCATCCTCCAAGAGCTACACACCCAAGTTTTGCTCTACCTAGGCCTAACCAACCAAGGAAACAAAACAAACCGGTTCTACATCAAAGAAGGAGAGAACCGGTTCAACCACAAAGGTGCCTACATCCGGCTAATGCTCCAAAGAAAAGCCTTCCGGTGCACCATCAAAGACAACCTCATCAACAAGGCAATGCCTCGATGAGAGCCCAAAGCTATGGTATGAATTCTTCTTTTATACCTACTTGTCATTATTGTGGTATGATTGGTCACATAAGACCAAAGTGCTTTAACTACATAGAAAAATGTAGGGTGCAAAGCATGATAGAGAGGAAGAGGCTTAGAAAAGCCCATTTGCATGTGCCTAGGAAATCTTTTGCCTATAATCCTAGGATCTTACATAGCATGCAATCTTTGACCACTAGGATTAAAAATTTGTCACCTAAGTGGATTAAAAATAATGAACCTGCTTGCTACGAGACTAACAAGTCTCAAATAGGTTCAACTAGGTCCAATGGACTTAGTAGGTCTTTAGGACCTCATGACCTTCATTGATGAAGGGTGGTTTTTGACCCCATATGGGGAACTCAAGCAAAGAGAGCTTTTGCATACTTGATGCATGCAAAAAATTTGAAAGATCTTATGCTTCTTTTTTGATTGCTTGAGTAAGCTTGGTTGCACATATGTATATATGTTTTTATCTCAATAAGTGTGAACCTTTCTTTGTTTTCAATCCATGTCATATTTATGTTCAAACATGCATTTTTGGACTAGGAAATCTACATAGGAAGTATGATTTGAATGACCTATAGTTATTTCCATGACATGATGATTATTCAAATGACATGCTAAAATGAAAAAGCATGAATTGATGATTGCATATTTCTTAAATGCAAAAACTTGTGTGAAAAAGCTTATGAGACTCATATGATTAAAGGATCTTGTATCCGGTCAAAGGATTTTACAATCCAAATGTCTCTCTTCCTTTATGTGTTGAACATGGTTACCATCATACGGGTTTCATTCCCGAAAAAATCAAATAGGGTGCAAAGTCGCTCATGCCATGTTTCGCTTATAAAGTTGGATATAGTGTTTATAAAATTGAAAATCAATAAATTCTCTATATCTATGCTTCTCTCATGACATTGGTGAAATTGGTTTGAATTCTTATTAGAAACCTTTGTCATTTGCTTTGCCAAATACCATTGTATTTTGGACTTGAATGCTACATGTCTTGTATGCAAAGCATTTTTGATTCACACATTTTATTCAAAATAACCTTCCTTGTTTCTCTCCAATTATTTGAGTAGTATAAGTGACTTACATGAATATGCAAATATCTTGTATGCTACTATCTCTCTTTGCTAATGAGTGACCTTGTTGGGGACTACTCCTTTGCCTATATCATGACAAAAAGGGGGAGTAGAATGTGGTGAGGGGAGATGCTAAATTGTTGTGGCAATTTGTGCATGTTGGAGAGATTACATATTGAGGGGGAGTAACCCATTGAGGGGAAGCATTTGCATTACACTTACATTGCATGATGTTGTGCTTAAATTCTTAATTGCAAATGCATGTTTTATCTCACATATACTTGTATTGGAAAGTATAGAAACTTTGTTTTAAAGGATTGATTGTTCTACAAGAGATTGAAGACTTGAAGATATAGCTTTTAATCATCTCTTTGTAACGTAGAAAATCCCTCTAGTTTCTATTTTATTGTGAGGATTAATGTGAGTGGTGGTTTTGTCATGAAATAGCCAAAGGGGGAGATTGTAAGGATTCCCATTTGTTGATTGGCTTATTTCGTGGACAAACCACATGTTGGGGTTGATGTAAGGGTAGCCTAGGAATTGATGATCATCCGATGGCCCTCTCAAGACCTCAAGAGAAGAAGCACCAATGGTAAATTTTAGTGCTTACTTGCTTTGAAGAGATCTAGTTGCACACACACACATCTCATGCATATCTTTAATACTTGTATGTTGTGTGTTTTCATATGTGTGCATTCATAATTGTTGAATATCTCTTCATGCATGATTATTTAATTTCATATGTATACTCATCTAGTTGGCCGGACCAAGGAATAGAGTCCACATTTGAAGGAAAGTTCAAGAACTCCATCAATGCCACAACTCAACACAACATAGAGGTCTTGTATCAATCAAAGGAAGAAGATCTTTGTAAGATCACACTAGAGATGAACAAGAAGATTTTGAGTATGAGTGAAGACCTAGTGATGGCGATGGATGTAGTGAAAAAGGAGAATGCTCTACTTCAAGAAGGAATCATGACAACTTCCCTCCAACATGAAGAAATCACCAAGGATTATGAAGGGAAGATACAACTCTTGAAGAAGAAGTTAGAAGGCAAGGAAGCCTTAGGAACAACAAGGGAGAGCATGCTTCAAGAATTGAACAAGAAAATCATTCTTGAAGTAAAGATGCTCAGAGCCGAAAATGGTACTCTCAAGAAGCAAAATGGCGAAGTCTCCACCAAGATCAAAGAATTCGAAGAAGAAATTGAGAGACGTGAGGCCGAAAAGAGTACAACATTGAAGGAGCTTGAAGACATCAAGAAAGACTTTGCAAGGAGGATGCGGCTAATGCAAGCCGAAATTCAAACAAGGGACAAGGCATTGGATATAATGAAGACGAAGGAAATTGACCACCTTGTGAAACTTGCAAGGTCTAAGCAAGAAAGAGAAGAAATGCCCAACTTGAGTCAAGCATCTTCAAGTGCCAAGGTCAAGGAACCGAATCCTAGCAAAGCAAAGAGGAGAAAGGCAAAAAGGAGGAATGAGAACCCTCCACCTCCACCTCCAACAAAGAACCACCAAGAAGGTATCATTCCTAACTCTATCACCATGTGCCATCATTGCCATACAATAGGTCATTTTAGACCACTAAACCAAGAAAATGAGAGGCATGGCACACAAGGGAATTTTAGACATAGAGAGACATATAGGCATGTTAGGAAGGTATGGGTTGAGAAGCCTAGGAATAGGAGGAGTCCACCTAGGATAAGAAAAATTTGGGTGAGGAAAGATTCAATGAACCAAATGAGAAAGAAGGGAAAGGAAATGATGGGGAAATCATCTACATTTATTTGGATTGTAAAGAAGAGTGAATTTCCCAACTTGATCAAACCACCCTTAGTTAATCCTAATCCCACCCCTTGTGCACAACATTGAAAATATTGGTGCATTTTATTTTTATGCTTTTTGTTTGATTGCTTAATTTGTTTATTTCTTTTGAATAATTGGTGTTTCAAGCTATTGTTGGCAATTGCTTGAATTGAGTATATTTTGCCGGAACTTTCTAATGAGTTTTGTGAGTGTGTAGATTTTCTATTGCTTCTTGAGGAAGAAAGTGTTTGTTGCTTGTTCATTAAGGAAGGTTTCTTTATCTCTTGGAAAGAAACAAAGTCAACTTGCAAGTCTTGGAGGGACGAGCAAGCCAAGAGTGCTCATAAGAAGGGCGAGGAGCTTATCACTAAGGAAGCAACATTTTTGGAGGTTCGAAGGGCGGAAGCACCATGCCACGTCTTGCCTAGACGTTAAATAGAGCGCTTGGTGGGAGGCAACCCACTTGGTATATTTCTTTCATAGTTTAATTTTTAAGTAGTCTCTTCAATTTTGATTGCCTTTATCTCTATTTCGTTTTTGCTTAGAATAAGGGTGTGAGATGAATTTTGGTAGTGGATTTAGGATGAATGTGCTTAATTGTTGATTTTTGAATTATAGGATTATTGAGGTATATGCCATACATGATTGAGCATCTTTTTAGATGATTTTGTGCATAATAGGATGAGAGGGCACTTTGCCAAAATTTTGAAAATACATTGATTAATTGTGAACATATATGCATCTTTTGCTTTTGATTTGTTGGGTTGTGCCTTTTGAAAAATTTTGCCTCCCATGAACATTGAGGACAATGTCCAATTTAGGTTTGGGGGTACATTTGCACAACACCACTTTACTCACTTTGCTTGATTTTTCAAATTTGAGCCTAATTTTTCAAATTCTTGTGATAATGCCATATTTAAGCATACTTTGCTTGTTGAGATTGTGCTTTACATGAAGTAGTGAGGAATTGTGCATCTTTGCCATTGTTTGGTTTAGATTAACATCATGCCACTTAGGGTGTCATTGAACAAAGTGCGTAAATCTTTTTCTCATAATGTTAGGGTGAATAATCATTTTTGCTTAAAGGCTAGGAATTAATAGTGGAGATTCCCGTGAGGATCACAAACACGGCCTTAAAAAGCGCATTTTGAGTTGTCAAATATTCACTCTTTAAACACTCACTCTCAAACACTCTTTTAAACATGTATAGGTCTCATTTGCACTTAAATATTGCATATCATAGAATATTATGGACTGCTTGTGGATGCTTTGATTTGCTTGTGGACAATCCTTTAGAAATGACTTTAGGCAATGCATGTGAAAAATCGTAAATTGGCCTAAACACTTCCATTCCCTCTAAATGTGTGTGCTCCCAAGCCCTTTTGAAGCCAAACACATCTTAAGCTTCTCATTTTTGAACCACATCCACATGAACCATATAGCCTACATAATTGACTTACCTTAACCAAATGATTTTGCTAAGGCTTAGGATATGGTTGTAAGCTCTTTTAAGAGAAAATGTTGATACATGTACCTAGGCATGTAAAGTTGTGTTAGAGAGTATCAAAATGCAAGAGTGGATAAAAAGAAAGAGAAAAAGAAAAAGAAAAAGGAAAGAAAAAGAAAAGCAAAGCAAAAGAAAAGAAAAAGATTGAAATAAAAGATGTATGCAAGAGGAAAGAAATGAAAGGGCAAAGCCAAATAAATGAAAAAGAGAACCATGAATGAGGCACAAGTGGCCTAGATAAAGGGTTTATAATTGAATAGGCTACTCAAAGAAAAGTGAGTAGTGAATTTGCAAGTGAAATGATATTGTAAGTAATGGGCGCCAAAGGCGTGAACAAATGTGTGAAAGCAATTGGGAATCATTATTAGAATGTATGCCTTAGTATGAATCATTGGGTTCCTTGTTACCTATTGCCCCATTTTATTGGCTCACCATTCACCTAAGCCCCATTACAACCTAAGAAAGACCTTCACGATCTTTAGGTTTGTCCACTTGTGAATTTTGGTTTTCGCATGTTCTTTCTAATTCATGATTTGCAATTCCATTCATGAGACCATTTTCAGAAAATTGCGTTTTAATGATTATCATGTGCAATCAATTAGATGCCCATAACATGAATTCATATTGCATATGTACTTTTGAGTGAAACCTAGGAATCAAAGAGAAGAAAAAGAGAGAATCTAGTGAGGATTAGATCGAGGCGAATTACATTCTAAACCGAATAGCACATTTGCTTTGAAGCTTTGGCATTTTGAATGTAAGGTCGCATTACGTACAATCATATCTAGAGTGGCATGTTTTTAATCTTTACTTGACATCATCTTACATGTTTAAGTCCTCACTAATGCATAATTGTGTTAATCTCTTCATTGTTGGTCTCGCATGCTAATCATTGGATAGTGGATCCTTGCTTGAGTGGGTTAGAAATTTATTGAAAATATTTGAAATAGGTTGATGCATGTCTTAGGGGGTTGATTTGTGATTGTTTTGCTCGAGGACGAGCAAAAGATAGGTTTGGGGGTATTTGATCGAACCAAAATTGGTATGATTTTGGCCCCCATTTCCTTCTCCTTTTGCTTGGTTCTTGGGCATTATTCTGTGATTTAATGGTGTTAATTAAGTATTTTCAGGTATTTATAGAATTCAAGGGCATGGGAGTAATTTGGAGAAAATGAGGGCAAAACCGTAAAATATGGGGAGAAGATTGAATATTCTACAAATTTGGAAGAAAGCAAGGGTGCTGTCTGTAAATTGCCAGGCGAATCAGGCCACATCTTTTTGCGCTGAAACGGTGCGTTTTGCTTAAGAATAGGCTGCTGAATTCACCCCAGCCGCGTCCTTATTGCACCCCATGTGCAAGCCCAAAACAGCAAGCCCAAAACACAAAGCTCAACTCACCAAGCCCATCTCCTTTGTAAATCAAAACGCTGCGTTTTTTTAAAAGAGGAATGGGGCTCAGCGTGGCCCAAGAGGAGACCCATTGCAACAGCCCATTGTGCACCTATCAGCATCCAAACGCAGCCCAGGCCCATGCTAAAGGCACCCCATATTAAGTCACCAAACCAGCGCCTTATTGCACCCAGCCCACTTGCTGATTGCACCCCTACACTATTCACCTTCTTCTCCAAACCCACGAGCCACCATGGCAGCCCCTTCCATCCAAACCCTAGCCGGCCGACGACCACCTTCCCGGACCTATCGTCGGTCGGAAACCAGCCCAAATGAACGGCAAACCGACCGGCTGGTCGGTCGGTCCATTTTCGGCGTCCCAAATCGCCGGAATCTTCAAGCTCCTCCACCACCCATTTTTATCATGCCACGTCACCACTTGGGTCGCCATTTGTCGTCCAAAGTCGCCATGGCGACAGGGAGTTGATTTCCCACACCTGATTGCTTCGCCCCTTGGTCGCCACTTTGTCGCCATTTGCTCAAACCGCGACCTTACTGCTGTGCTTCTCTGATTGGCTGTTTTTGGTGGGCAAATTACAGAAAGGCCCCCTAGAGGGGCCAAAATGGTAATTTGACAAGTACAGGGGGTGTTTTGGTAATTTGCCATCCGTGACCTAATTCAAAAATACTATAAATTCATCCCTCTTTTCAATTTGAATTTCCAAGTCCTACCAAGCCTTTCAAGCCTATTTCTCTCCTCCCAATCCCTTTTTCTCCATTAATCATCTCCCAAATTCCTCCATTTCTATACTTGGACTTATCTTTTCCATCCAAAACCTCACACCAAATCTTGATTACTTCCCTAGACCATTCCTTCCCTACCATTTTCTCCATCACAAATCCTTTGTCACTCACCATAAGCCATCCACCTATCTAGACACATCCTCCTCTTCCATTCTTTGCAACTAGGAGCATCAAAGGAGAACAAGGATCAAGCACTAAAGAAGGTGGCCCAAGGGTGATTTCCTTACCATTTACTTGTTTTTATTTGATTGCTACTATGTGTAATTAAACCCCTAATCTAGGGGATTGATTTGATGAACATTTGGTTGTGGGTTTTTGCTTAAGCTTTGTAATGAATCTCTATATGTGTTCTATTTATTAATTCATTAGATTCTATTCATTATGTGATTGACTTGTATACCCACTTGTTAATTACAATCTTGTTTAGAATAACATGTTATATAATCACTCTTGGATTGACACACTTGAGTGATTAAGAACCCAATAAATAGGATGGATTAGTGGAGGGTATATCAACCACATTGATCTAAACCTAAATTGGTTAACATGTAGAGATTGGTCCTTAAAGTGGCTTAAAAAGCAATACCCATACCTACTTGCTAATCAATCAATTCCCTAGCATCACAACATTAATTTGTTTATATCCATTTTTCTTATCAAGATTGTGAGTCTTCTATTTTTCATATCACCATATTTTTAGTTAGGTTAATTTTGTATGTATGTTTGATGGTTTGACAAACCATACACTCATTCATCATTTATGATTTATTTTATTGTTTCTAGATTAGCTAATTAAATCAACATATTTCTCTAATTCCCTGTGGAACGAACTCTAAGCTTACCACAATACTCGTTTTCAAATCTTAAAATATTTTGCGTAAAGATTCAATTTATAAACATTCTTTTGGTAATTCGCAATTTGGTAACGACACAAAAAGCGAGTCATCAATCTATCTTATTGAAATGCCATAACATGATTAGGCATTAGGATGCAAAGTCATGAATTTTATTCATGCTTGTTTGAATTGATTGCATCTTATTCTATGATAATGCCATGACATGATAGGCATTAGGTGCATTCAATTCCCACACTTGCACTTCATGTTTGTTAGCTTTTAGTGTGGTGTAATTCATTTCCGTTTGTGTGATAGGAAACGTCCGTGCTTGCACGATGGTGTGCATGTCTTAGCACGATGGTTGTCCACTTGAGAAGGTCTCATTCTTCTCTTGGATAAGTGGTAGATTCGGTTTGGTTATTTGGAGTGTAGTGTCTAGGTTCAAAATATTGGATTTCAATGATTTAAATGTTTTTCAAAACTGACCTTTGTATGGTCTTGTGACCATAACTTTTTACACAAAGGTTCAAATTGAGTTTTGTAAAATTCTAGACAAACTAGACACCCATACCTTTCCAACGATATATTATTCGTAATATTTCATGACCGTTTGGATTGGTTTTGAAATCTCCAAAGTGACCACTAAAACAGGGCATCACAGCTGTTATCCGAATCTGACCATTGGTCACTCCATTGACCATAACTTTTTCTACAGATATTGAAATATCATTCCATAAATTGGAGTAGAAAGTATACTTCCATACCTTTCCAACGATATATTATACGAAAGGTTTCGATGTCGTTTGGTCATGTTTTGGAGCGCTCGAATCTCGAGCTGTTGCGCTGTCGCGCCTATGCGCTGGTGTGCTTGCACTTGTGAGCAGCGCTAATCGACCAGCGCTTTTGGTCCAGAGATGTGGCGCTGGTGTGGCGCTGGTGTGGCTACGCCTGACGACCAGCACAATGCTCCACCCCTGTTTCGTAATTTGGCCATATCTCACTCATTTGGAGTCCGATTTGGCTCATTTTTGGAGCAAAATTCATGATATTTGTAGGGCTATCATCTAAGCACTATAAATACATCTTTTTCTCTCATTTGTATAAATGGGAACAAAAGATACAAAACCCTAGAGAGAGATTAAGAGTTTCCTAGAGAGAGAAAGCACCAAGATTGCTTCTTTAACTCTCTAAACCCAAAACCCATCTCCATCTTGCATCATTCATCATCATTTGAGCATGGGTCTTCTTCAACACACATGGTATGATTTGTTGAACACTAATCTCATCTAATTTTAGTGTTTTACTTATCAATTTTATCTCTTTTATTACTTGTATGTTATTTCTACATACATGATTGAGATTATATGTTGATTGGGTTAATTTTACATAGCATCATTGATTAGGTCATTATTGCCTAAAAGCTATGCCATAAACATTCTTGTGTGATTTATTGATAACTAGGTTGATAGATTTTTTTTTAATCAACTAGTTAATCCTTTGAATGTTTGTGGGTTATTTGTGATAGCTTTGTATCTAGGATTGGTTATCCTTTACTTAGCTAAAGTTGTATGCCATGTCATATAGCTATTTTCATATCTAGGATTGATTTTATTGCCATCATATAATCCTAGGTAAGCATCTAGAGTACCCTAGCTCTATCTTGCATATTTGGATATCATTGCATATTCACTTAGGGTCTTATCTCTTCATTGAGAAGTAAGACTTGTGTAGCTTCCGAGATTAGGTTGCATAAAACACAAGCAATTGAAGTCTTGTGTGATAGACCGGGATTAGGTCGGACGCCGGGATTAGGTGGACACACAAGCAATTGGACTAGGTTCACTTATACCGGGATTAGGTAGGTGTGTGATTATATACCAGGAGTAGGTTGTAATCGTTTAACACATTTAGTGGATTCGAGGTTCGAGTGTGGCACACTATACAGCCCGTGGATTTTCCCGTGAGGGTTTCCACGTAAATATCAAGTGTCATTTTATAATTCCGCACCATATTACACTTGTTATTTGTATTGACTAGATTGGGGTATTTTCGTAAATTGACTATACGCGAAAATTTGGTAATAAGAGTTAAAATCTATTCACCCCCCCCCCTCTAGATTGATATTAGAATACACACCGAGTTATTTGTTTCAATGTTCGTATAGCGCCTCCTCATAATCCTCTTGAGGATATCCCGGGATGCTAGAGTGAAATTCCCTTTAAAGTAATAGTGTTTTATACCTAGAGGGGGGGGGGGGGTGAATAGGTATAGTCCCAAATTCTTCCAATATTCAAAAATGCGGAATATAAGAATGAAATGAATACTCGAAATGATATAACAATTGTATAATATGAATTAATTCATGTAAGCATCAATATACAAAAGAATCAATACAAGTGAACATATGGAAGATAAAGAAATATAAAGCGAAAAAAGAGACAATGTTTTTACGTGGTAAAACCTCAAAGAGGAAACATCCACGGGTTGAATCCACAACCACCGGCAAAGCAAATCCACTATACGAAAAGGACTTACACACTCAAAGCTATCAACACTATGATATCCACTTCAAGCTATCAAATCCTAATCAACCCTCGGGCTAGTGATTCATAAAGCCTACTCTCTATCCAAGATGTGTCCTACACCTCTAGAGAGCAACTCCCTATCCAAGGCTCTCAAGCCTCTAGGAAGATTTCCTTGCTTAGCAATCTAGATCACTAGGATCCTAGTCAAGCTACCCAAGCTCAACCATCCGGAGTACGCAACTCCTTGCTAAGACTTTTGCTTAGTTATCCGGATCCTCTTGATCCTAACTAAGGCTTCTTGCTTGGCTATCTAGAATCCTTTCCTAGCCAAGTCTTCTTGCTCAAGTCAAAGCTTCACTTACCTTGACAAGAGACTTCAACCTATTACAAGGCAATGATCTAGGTGATGCAAATGATGCAAACACACACAAATAGAGTAAGTAGATCAAACACACTCTATGAACATACTATTAACACACAATCACAAATCTATCTAGAAATCAAAGCATGCCAAAACAATAAGAACAAGATGCATTTTCCATGTTGCAATATTCAATGAATTTATAGCACTTGGGCTTAATATGACCTATGGGAACAAAAGAAGAGATTTTACCTTCCGGGATGGGAGAAGTACAAACACATAAATCATCACAATTATTTCTCAAGGCAATATCATAACTAGAAGATAAATCATTAAGACTATGAATATGATCATGTGAAACAATCTTTTTCAACCAAATCTTCTTGACATTCTTCTTCACATGATTATCAATATCATGCACAACTTTCAAAGAGTTATCATTAGAAACATGTTTAGAAGAATGACTAGGAACATTTTTCACATCATGCGTGGATTTGGCTCTTAGAGCATATTGTGCAACTAGACATTTAGGTGTGTCTTTTCTAACCCACATACTTTTCACAATACGCCTCTCACTCTTACCACTAACATGCTTTGACTCAATGTTTGACTTTTTAACATGCACCTTGACCTCATTAGTCACATTTTAAAAAATATCAAACAAAGCATTATCAACTTTCTTATGCATATTAGAGTGAGGCACAACACAAGATTTAGCAAGCAAGTCATCAACACGTTTCTTCTCAACATGCTTTTCCAAGGTTTTCCTAGGTCTAGTTCTAAATCCATACATGGATGATTGCCTAGGACCATTCAAAGACATATCATGTAAAACATTATCAAATTTGCATTTCCGAATGTATTCAAAGCACCTAGGTCGAATATGTCCTACCATATTACAATGATGACAAATAGGTATGAATTTGAGAAATTTACCATTTGCATTTGCTTCCAAAGTATTTGGTCTTCTCATATTTTTACCTCTTTGAAGTACAACCCTTAATGCTTCACCTCTTGCATTTGAGGTTGATGCTTTTTGACTTTGATCTTGTTGAGATCTTCCATTTGAGTTCCTTGTTGATGTAATGGCACCTCCGGTAGCTTTCATTGCTTTACCATGAGAGAGAGTACCTACATTTGGTTCAACACTTGCTTAGACAAAAATAGATTTGTTAGATGAAAGAGTTTCCTTCTCATTGATATAACCCAAACCTCTTTTGTCACATGGATGCTTTCCACTTTTAATGAGGGTTTCAACCTTGTAGAACTAGATGACATCTTGTGAATCATCTTATTAGCCTCATTAAGTTTATCATTAAGCATCCTATTTTTAATGGCATATTTTTCTAAGATGTCATCACTTTTTCTAACATCTTCTCTTGATTTATTAAGCCATTGTTCATATTTTTTCTCTTGAGTTAAGTGCTCACTAAGTTTGGCTTGAAGCATGTCTTCTAGCCTTTTAGCACTAACAAGAGAACTATCCCTTTGCTCAATTTCTTTCTTCAAGATGCTAAGTCTATCATTGCTATATTTTAAGTTCATTTCTAGACTTAGGATCTTGTCTTTAAGTTCATTTAATTCTTTTGAGCTTAGACCATGATTCTCTAGCTTCTTATTGACAAGAGTTTTAATGATCACCACTAAATTGGCATTGATCAACTTCAACTTGTTGTTCTCTTCATTCTTTTGTTGAAGGATCTTGTCATTGAAGCCACTATCCAAGAGGCACTAAAGGCACCTACCGGCATCCAATCACTCATGGCTCAAAAATACAACAAAACAAAAACACAAACACTATAATATGGATCAATCTAATTACTTCTAGACACCTGCTTTGATACCAATTGAAATTCCCTTTAAAGTAACAATGTTTTATACCTAGAGGGGGGGGGGGGGTGAATAGGTATAGTCCCAAATTCTTCCAATATTAAAAATGCGGAATATAAGAATGAAATGAATACTTGAAATAATATAACAATTGTATAATATGAATCAATTCATGTAAGCATCAATATACAAAAGAATCAATACAAGTGAACATATGGAAGATAAAGAAATATAAAGCGAAAAAAGAGACACAATGTTTTTACGTGGTAAAACCTCAAAGAGGAAACATCCACGAGTTGAATCCACAACCATCAGCAAAGCAAATCCACTATACGAAAAGGACTTACACACTCAAAGCTGTCAACATTATGATATCCACTTCAAGCTATCAAATCCTAATCAACCCTCGGGCTAGTGATTCACAAAGCCTACTCTCTATCCAAGATGTGTCCTACACCTCTAGAGAGCAACTCACTATCCAAGGCTCTCAAGCCTCTAGGAAGATTTCCTTGCTTAGCAATTGTTATCAGAAAATCGTCAATGGGATGAAATTCCAAATAACAACTTTAAAAGAACCATGATCGAGCTTGATCCTGGTCGGAGGGGTATCACATAGTTTGGTACCAACTATGTCCCTGTCAATGTAAGTATGATATGGAACATAGGAAATCAAATAAGAATGAGCTTTTGTTGATCGTCACTTTGTATTACAGATATACGAACTATGTTTTTAGGGGTTAACAACAAGGTATGGAGATTTGGTGAGTAATGGAGATGGTGGTGATGGTGAATCTGTGCCTGTCGATAAGTAGAATTTGAACGTAGGGTTTTCTCTTTCTCTTTTGATCCCCTTTCTGTCAATAAACTGTTTGTATATGTAGGTCATGTTACTTGTCATGCACTCCTATGATTTCGGTCTAGGGTTTGGCCGCTGCCGGACCTTTTTTCCTTTCTAGGAGATAATCTCGGAGCTCTTAAGTGTAGAATCCAGACTTTCCTTCCTAGGAGGAGTCAATCTCGTAGGTAAATCTTTCCTTCCTAGGAGGACTCTAAATGTGCTGACCTACTCAAAACAGGACTCTCTGGCAAGAAGGAGTATATCTCCTCTGTTTTATTTGAACGACGGCGTTTTAATGTGGAGCTTTTAATCCTGGCATAAGAGTCTTGCTATTTGGTATCTTCCTGCTTGGCGGGGTAGTTATTTCAGAGGGTGTGAACCACTAGCGCGTCCTGCTATTGAAACAGGGGGGGATCTAGCTGATACCTTATCGTGATGCTTAGTGGTACTCTGTGTCGGGGTGCTGCGGGGTCCATAGGAAGCTGTGTCGGGGTGCTGTGGGGTCTATAGGAAGCTATGTCGGGGTCCTGCGGGGTCTATAGGAAGCTGTGTCGGGGTGCTGCGGGGTCTATAGGAAGCCCGGTCATAGCGGGGTTGGATCCCGCTGTGAGTTCTAGTGAGTAGTCCAGCTCGTGGTCATATTTCTGAATTAAGATACTGGCGGGGTCCTTGAGAAGCTGGGGAGAAGCCGGACTGGACCCCGCTGGAGGGGGTATACACTTGGATCAGTCGGGGTCCCCCTTCTTCCGGATTAGTTGGGACACCGCCTCTCACGGGGTAGCTGGTAGCCAGTCTCAGAGCAATGCTGTCTGGATTCTTTTGTGTTAAGGTGGAAAATTATTCTTTGGTCCTCCGCCAATTTTGGTGGTTAACAGTAGTCCCCCCTGACTTGGACACTGATACCTTGTTAGGGTCGGGGTCAAGATCTTGATTATACTTGAAGGATTTTCTGCCTTATCTGTCTGCATAATTCCTTACCCGACTGGTTTTCGCTGTGGAGGAGGAAATCATTTTTAAATACGCTATCATTAAATTCCTAATCTGCGTGTCAGCCAGTGACTGGTTTCCACGTTTTCAAAAAGAGCCGTTTTGGCACGATTAGCGTGAATCCGTCTCCCACACGTTTTTCGAGCATACTGCCGGTCACCTGTTCCGGTTTCCTAGTGTGTAACCGTCTCCCTCCTTCTATAAGTAGACCGGCTTCGTTAGCGTCTTTCACTACTTTCAAACTTCAAAATTTCAGCCGAATCAAGAAAAGAAAAAACCCTAACTTGCCTTCAGCTTTCTTTTTTCTTCACTTAGCAAACCTTCAAGTTTCTTCTACCTTCTTCAATGGCTTCTCCTTCAAAACTTCCCACTTCACAAGAAATTCCTACTGACCAGCAAAATCCTCCTGTCACAACCTCCACCCATCCCGACCCTGCATCTCCGCCACCTTCTGATAGCATCGATGCCCTTTTCAGTACGGAGAGGGTAGACATGGTGGAGGACTCTCTGACTTCATTGGTGAGGAAAAGAAGTCGGGTTGGAAATGAGGCGACTGAGGATTCCCCGAGGACTCAATGCCGTCACTCTACGCGAAATCCCTGAATCAGGTCGGGTTTCCATAACCAGCCAGGAGACCCAGTTCTAATAAACGAGGAAAGGGATGATGCCCAGGCCGGTAGCGGCGAAGGAGGCGGTGATGAGGGCGTCACTCTAGTCGGGGTCCAATCCGGCTCTTTTGGCCTTTTTCATGACGGGAGGATAGTCCCCGACTCTGTATGTACCTTGGATACCCTAGCCAAGTTGAGGGAGGAGTACAAGATCCCAGACGACATCACTCTCTCTGTTCCTCATCAGGTTTACGATGTATACACCCCGCCTCAAGATCGTCTACTGATCATAAGGCAGCGTTTGAGTGTGGAGTCCGGCTACCGCTGCATCCTTCTCTCCGTCGGGCTCTCGTGGCGCTTGAATTGGCACCCTTCCAGATCTCATCGGGGTTCTGGAAGCATTTGACGGGGTTCCTGGTGCTCTGGAAGGAGCAGTGTGAGAATGATCACATTGAGAGGGAGCCGGGATTGGATGAACTCCGTTACCTCTTCAACATTACTAGCATGGTGCCCCGGGGTCAGTTTTACCTGAGGGCATCAAATGACTTGAGGTTCACTGTACCTGGAGCGAATTGATGTGTAAAATCGTGTTATAAAAACCTAACTCGTAAGTACACGAATTGTGAGATAAGTACAGCGACAAGTAGGGATCGTTCCCACAAGGAAAAGTGATTTATTGACTAAAACTAATTCTAATTAAAGCTAAGCAAGTAACAGTAACCAAGAGATTTGAGATTGATTGATTGATTTGAGATTAAAACTATATTAAACTAAGAAAGCAGTTAACAAGAATAGGCAGTTAACAACTACGTTTACTTAAAGCTTTGAATTGACTTTTACAAAGAATGTTAATCAAGTTAAGGGTTCGTTCTTTCAATTATGTATAATTAATGCTATGTGGTCCTGGAATAAATCAAGTATTCTCTACTGCAGTCTAAAACAAAACCTGCGTATAAACTATAGCAGAAAATACATCAACCATACACCAAGCGTTCTCAATTAAGTCTAAAACAAAACCTGCGTATAAACTGTAACCTAAAACCCACAAAGCACATAATCAAGTATTCTCAATCACAGTCTAAAACAAAACCTGCGTATAAACTATGATTGAGAATCCATTAAGCACAAGAACAAGAAAACCGAAAATTACATGCGATATCCTGCTACGATAAATTCCATTCATTCAATTGCATATCGGCTGAGAATGGTGAAACCCACGCGCATCTCAACCTTTAACATATCAAACCCTAGATTCAAGTTTAGCACTAACCATGCATAAACAAGAGTAAATCACAAATTGAATGAATCGAAACTTGAATTAAGAAAATATAGTCAATTCTAACAAAGAGTATTCATAGAGGTTCACATTGAATCCCTAGTATGGATTTAGTTACACATCAATGGAGAAAACAAAAACATAGAAGAGGAGAAGAAAGAACCCATTGTTGTCATATAATCTTGTCTTGAATTCCTCGTTTTCTTCTTGCTTTCCAGTATCCTCCAAGGATGGAAGAAAGAATGGCTCCCAATTTCGCAGTCTCCCAACCCCCTTTTGAACGCCCTCTGATGTCTATTTATAATAGCTCAAAACCTCTGTCTCTCGCTGACCTAGACGAACCAGACTATTTAAAAGACCGCTGGACGCACTGCTAGATAGGCAAGTTGCCTATCCCGCGGAAATTGTTTTGCAACACCACTAGACTTGATCGCTAGGTAGGACAGCAAGGTAGGTATGTGCCTGGGGGGCGGTCACTTGAATGATGCAACACTGGAGTTGGACGCAAGGTGGGACCGCAAGATGGGTACTTGCCTGGGCTGCGCTAAATTGATCTTAGCACCACTTGACTTTTACGCAAGATGTGACCGCCAGATAGGCATGTGCCTAGGCCGCGCAAAATCATGAAATTTCTTCGGGTTGCAACTTTGATTGACCGCAAGATGGGTCGTTGCCTACCCCGCGGTCATTGGCAGAAATGCACTTTTAATCATCCTTTGACACCGTCACTTCCATAATCAGATATTTGCACCACTTATATTAAAGAGATCTGCACAGCTCAACAAGCACATCAAACTACCCAAAAGGGCCTTAAGAACAAGCAAAACTAACAGGGAAAATGGCCAAAATATAAGTAGAATCTAGATCGATCAAATAGCCCCAAACCTATCTTTTGCTAGTCCTCGAGCAACACCATCTATCTAAACTGAAAAAACTAAATCCTAGCTAAGCCACTTTCGCAGGGAGCGCGATAGCATTGAGCGTATGCTACAAGCCTTTAAACCTCTAGGTGTCCCTAGTGGAAGAGTGTTGTCTCCTGAGGGTTTACAACTATGACACCCACAAACATATCCAACAAAATCCCATCATTCGAGATGCAATCGAATAGCGCCCATAACGAAACAATACATGCCAAAGTCAATAAGTAAAGACTAAAATTAAGTCACAAAACCGAAAACATTGCTCGTTTTAAATGAAAGGCCCATGCTCAAGACATTCTAGCATCAAAAACACATTTGCCAGAAGCCATAGATATAATTCACCTCAACTCTACTTCTCACAAGATAACGCTCATATTTCACACAGAACCTAGGCAATTACACTCATCAAGCATATGCGAACGAAGTTATGCACAAGAAATTTCAAATTATAATCGCATATGAATATATCATTGAAAGAACACTTGATTTGTATGCAAAAGATCTCATGAAAAGAATCAGGCATTATGAACAAGATAAAGCACACTTTTACCTTCTACTTTCATAGCAAGGATAACCAGCAGATCAATCAGACTTTCATTATGGTTGTAATGGGGCTATTGGGTAGAGACTAAGAAAGAACAGGAAAAGGAATTCAAAAACCTAGGATCATTCAATGAGTGCCTTCACTTTGTCTTCACGGCCTTGTTTAAACTTTTAGGCCTTCCTTTCTTCCTATTGCAAGTGGAATGACGCCACTCACCATTTATTCTGGGCCTCCTATTTCACCATCTTTCTTGATAACTCCTTTGAGAGTAGATACAACACTACCAGTCATTTGACTGGTTGAATTCATTAAACTTTGCATATTTTTATTGGCAAATTTATTTTTTCTTTTTATTTTTTTATTTTTTATTTTTATTTTTATTTATTTATTTATTTATTTTTCACATTTTTTTTAATGAAACGATACAGTTCCTCTCGACTTTGGATTGAATGCAGCTCTTCTTCACTTGTTTCTCATTACCTTCGCACGCATTCCTGTGCTGAAATCTCAAGTCTTATTCACAATCTCAATGTATGATCCCAAGTTAAACAGGTAAGGCTAATAATACAGGCTTACATGGGTTAAAGTCAGTGTGGTGAAGAAAGAAAAAGGTTACTCAGTGTTTGGCTTCAAACAGGGCTATGGAGCACACACATAAGGTAGGAAATATTTAAGGCCTTTTAAGTAGATTAAGCACACATAGTCTGAAATCACTTCTACTGGTTCAACTTACTCAAGATCAAAGATAGCATGTGAAATCTTTTATGATGAACGTTTTATAATGCTCAATGTTAAACCTATAGAGATCAAATCTAATGCTAAGATCCTACTTAGTGTTTAAAGAGTAGAAACAATTAATCACTCATATCATGTCATTTATGTATGCTTTTTGGCTTAGTGAACTCACAAAGGTAGTCTCCACTATTAATCATGGCAATCCAACTAAGCATCCTATCCACTATCATATCAAGAGCATGTCATAAGTTTTTGAAAAATGCAATGCAATACTCTAAGTGGCAAGATGTTAGTTTAAACTCATTGAATAAAGCATACTGTTTCTAAAGCACACATCAAAGCATCTCATCAAGGATAATGGAGGAACGACAGACTCTAAAACAAAAATAAAACTAAAACGACACACCCCCAAACCTGAACTTAACATTGTCCCCAATGCTGACAGTCAAGAACAGTTTTTGCGAAGACAGACACAAAGAAATAAGACTAGAAGTAAACTATAGTATCCAAAGAAAAATAAAGCAAAAGAAAAAATAACTGAAAAGTTCAAAATAAAAGAAATCATATCCTGTCAATCTCCGCCATCCTCATCCGAAGGTAAGATCTCGGTGTGCTGATCGGAGTCTATCTGGTCATCCTGCTGCTCCTCATCATCAAACTGCATGATCGGGGTCCTCTGGTCATCGAACTGCTCAAATCAACCACTAGCTGCATAAGGATCCGGATCAGGAAAAGGAGGCTGAGATGGTGCTCCACTCCCACTAGCCACAGAAAACCGACTAGCCATCATCGCGCGCAAATCATCTATGCTTGTCTCGACATCGTCAAAACGCTCCTCCATTCGAACCTCCATCTGTCTGATGCGCAAATCCATGTGGGCCTTCATAGCCTGCAAAAGTGCACTAAACTGATCACCTTCAGGCTGCGCAGCAGCTGGATCCTCCTCGGGCTGATCATGTGCCATCGCGGCGGCTTCTGCCGCGCGCTCCTCTCTGCGACGCCTGCGGCCCGCATAATCCCCAATGGGAGGCAATCCTCGAAGAACTAACTGCTGGTTCCATCTAGTCCTGCTGAGCATGGTTGGGTCATTGCGCTCCAATCCAGCACTCACATCAATACCTACCTGACTGTAGAAAGCCGTGATTAAACATGGGAACACCATGGATAGGTCATCATTGCCACAGGCCTCATGAATAGCATTAAAAATCACCCTCTGATGAGGTCGTTTGTGTACTCAACAAAATAGTAAAAATGATAGTTTTTGGTTGATTCTTGAAAACTCTTTTAAAGCCACTTAATCCTTTTAAAATGTGATTTGATAGCAAAATAGTGAGCAAGTTCGTTCCACAGGGAATGGAGTGTTAATTAGATAAATTGACTAATCTTAGAACAATAAAACAAATCATAGAGTTTGATAAATGTGTGGTTTCTAAAGCCACCAATGCTAAACTACTCAAATTAAAATACACAAAAATGATATGGAAAATAGAATACTCAACACCTTGATAAGAATAGTGATAAAATCAATTAATGAGAGAACTAGGGAATAGATCGATTAACACTTGGATGTGGGTAAGCTACTAGCATCATTAATGTACCAATCTCATTATGTTAACCACTTAGAGGCTTAGATTAGTGGGGTTGATATACCCACCACTAATCTATCCTATCCAATGGGTTCTTAATCACACAAAGGTTGTCAATCCACATGTGAATATATAACAAATTATTCCACTCAAGATAGCAATCAACAAGTGATATACAAGTCAATTATAATGAATGAAATCTAATTAAATTGAATGAATAGAACACATAAGAGATTCATTACAAGCTAGACTAAACCCACAACCAATTGCTCCTCAAATCTATCCCCTAGATTAGGGGTTTAGTTACACATAATTGCAATAAATGAAAAGAAGTAAATGATAAGGAAATAACCCTTGGGTCACCTTCTTTAAGCTCAATCCTTCTTCTCCTCTATGCTCCTAGATGCAAGGAATGGAGGTTGAGGAAATGTCTTGGAATGTGGGTGTTTTGGTGGAAAGTTACTAAGGATTTTGGTGGAGAAAATGGTGGGATGAGGAATGATGTAATGAAGTAATCAAGGTTTTGTGTTGAGGGTTGGATGGATTAGATGAGTTCAAGGAGAGAAATGGAGGATGATGAAAAATGTGCCATGGAAGTTGATCTAGATCTGAAATGAATTCTCTAAGATTTTGCTCTGATTTTCGATGGTTTGAAAGTGAAGAGACGCTCATATATATACTCACTCATGGACATGTACTGGTAACGACTTGATTCGCTGATGTGGAGCCTTGGTCGCTATTTGGTCGCTATGGCGACCATGGAGCGTAAAACGGTTAGATGAAAAGGTCGCTCTGAAAACCATCTTTCTCGCTCTTTGTCAAGTGGCGAACATGACCAAAATGTGTAGAGGTCGCTCTTTGTGCATCAAGGTCGCTCTGGCGACCATAAGTGGCGACCTTGGAAATGTGAAGAGGTCGCTCTTTGTGCATCAAGGTCGCTCTGGCGACCATAAGTGGCGACCTTGGAAATGTGAAGAGGTCGCCCTTTGTGCATCAAGGTCGCTCTGGCGACCATAAGTGGCGACCATGCCTTGAGTGCACTAGGTCGCCACTTGCAAGGGAGGTCGCCAGAGCGACCCCAAGTGGCGACCACACCTGATTGTTTTTGTGACCTTCTGTCGCCATGGCGCTCAAGTGGCGCCCAAGTGGCGACCTTTTGATGCCTTGGGGAACTCTTCTGTCGCCATGGCGCTCAAGTGGCGACCTCCATTGCCTATGTGGCGAAAATGCCCTGTTTCTTCTCATTTGTGAGACATTTTTGCACAAGTCCTCCACCTTTATCTCAATTGCTTCTGAAACCTAATAAAACCTGAAACACTCAATTTAACAACATTAAACACGGGGAAATGCCCGAGAATCAAGCAAAAAGAAACGGAAATGAGGGCCAAAATCATACCAATTTTGGCTTGATCACCCTCCCGATGTTTATAGGGCCACCTGTCCTCAAACGGTGCAACACGCGAGCCTGGTCAAAGAAAATCTCTGTGCGGTGCTAAGAGGGTAGTAGTGAACACGTCAGAAAAATGTTCCAGAAGGCTACATCTACATGCGTGTCACTCTAGTACAACCTCACGAACCTATCCCACTATTCAAGTCCATCCATCCTGAGGACTACAGCTAATCTTCCTCGAAACGGGTCTAGAGTATCAAGGTACTCCACCCCTCCTCCGCCTCTAATGGCAACATCAGGAACCTCAAAAAACTGATTGATCACCTCGGGATTGATCAGGACCTCAACCCCTTGAACCACAACAACACCCCTATCCTGGAGCCTCCCTACTATAGCACTAGCATAGAACTCGATCACAATATTCTTGTTAGGCCGTGCTGGTCTAGCGACGTACCTTTCCCACTGACGGGCAGCAATGGCGGCTGGAATGGGTGTCTGCTCCAAACTGGAAACGTCAATGCCCCTCTCAATAATCCAAGGTCGTGCTTGGAACCTGTTCATCCTATCCTGGAAGTCTTTGTGCTGCGCCAGCCTCGGAGTGGCTTGCCGGTTCCCTTTATCTGCTGCACTAATCCGAGGGCGCTTTCCAACATGAGTTTTCGCCATCTGCACCATAACACATAACCAATATGACTTGACAGTTTATTACTTTTTTTTTTCAAACAAAATCTGGTAGCAATTTGTTCCAAAAATAATGCCCACATATACACATTGGTTCAACAAAACTCATCACTATAAAAGTATCAAACATACTCAAATCCAAACTGGGCATACAAACAAATACACCATCACTCTAACAATATCAATATCAAAATCATGGCATCAATGAACAATGTAATCACACATGCATCCAGTCTCAAATCCCAACTAAATCAAGTTAAAATCAACCATGCATGCTTCAAATCCAGTAAGTTAAGCAATTTCAAAAGCAACACTATGGTTATCAAGTCATGGAATTCGAAATTTCTCACTCAAATAACCCAAAAATCATCAAAAATCACCCAAATAGAGGTTCCACAGCAACAATCAATGAAACTTTTGAAGAAAATTTCAAAGAGAGAGAGAGAGAAAAGCATACCTTTCACCTTGAGAGAGAGAATGAAACCAATGGAGAGAAGAAAAAGGGAAAAGAGAGAGGGGAAGAACGTGCGCAGCCTAGAGAAGAAGAAAGGTCTGCGCACGATGCCTTTAAATAGGAGAAGAGTCAGTTTTTTTCATTTACCGCTGGGTAGGCACTTGCCTAGGGGGCGGTCCTACCCCGCGGTCATTGCTTCGCATGCGTACCTGGGTGCAAAACGCACCGTGTCACTTATGTGATTTGGACCGCTGCCCAGGCAGTTGCCTAGGGGGCAATCCTACTTTGCGGTCAAGTCCAGAGAGTCTCGTTTGAGAGACCGTTGCCCAAGCAGGTGCCTAGAGGGCGGTCCTACCTAGCGGTCAAGTCCAGAGAGTCTCGTTTGAGAGACCATTGCCCAGGCAGGTGCCTAGGGGGCGGTCCTACCTAGTAGTCAAGTCCAGAGAGTCTCGTTTGGAATTTCCACTGGCCAGAAATGTGCTCATCAAACGGGTCTATGTTGCGGGGAACTCCAGAGGTTCGACTTTCAAAATTTCTGCTGCCCAAGCAATACCTAGGGAGCGGTACATCCCACGAAAAACATATTCTTCATATCTGACTCCTGGCCACATTCAATAAACACATAAAACATACCAGCTCTCTCCTAAAAAAAATTAAATATTCGAACACCCCCAAACCTGAATTGAATAATGTCTTTTTCAGAGCTCTATGTTCATAAATCATATTCAACCGTTTAAGAATGTGCGAGACACACTAACTAGCGACTCAAAAATAAACAAAATATAAGATAAGAAAATGTTACCTAGGTGGGTTGCCTCCCACCGAGTGCTTTATTTAACGTCTGGGCAAGACGCACAAGAGCCTTACGGCTCATTGAGGCTAAAGAACTCCGTATCCCTTAGCTCGGATGCACACATGTATGGCTTGAGTTGATGTCCATTAACCTTAAATCTCTTCTGACCTTTAAAACCTTTAATTTCCATAGCTCCATGCGGGAAAACCTGAGTAACTCTAAACGGACCCATCCACCGTGATTTCAGCTTCCTTGGAAACAACCTTAACCTGGACTGATACAAAAGGACGAGCATCCCCGGTTGGAACTCTTTCCGAATGATTCTGCTATCATGCAATTTCTTCGTCCTTTCTTTGTATATCTTGGCATTCTCATAAGCATTGTCCTGAAGCTCCTCAAGCTCACTCATTTGCAATTTTCTTTCCTCTCCTGCCTTATCTAAGTTGAAATTCAGCTTCTTCAGTGCCCAATAGGCATTGTGTTCCAACTCCATAGGTAGATGACATGCTTTTCCATATACTATCCTATAAGGGCTCATACCAATTGGGGTTTTGAATGCAGTTCTGTATGTCCATAATGCATCATTAAGCTTAGTTGACCATTCCTTCCGATTCGGTTGCACTGTCTTCTTTAATATCTGCTTAATCTGCCTATTGCTCACCTCTACTTGTCATGAAGTCTGAGGATGATATGGGGTTGCCACTTTATGTTTGACACCATACTTTTTCATTAAAGAGGCAAAACCATTGTTACAAAAATGGCTCCCACCATCACTTATGATAGCATGAGGTGTTCTGAATCTGGTAAATATGTGCTCTTTCACGAATTTTACCACCACTTTGCTATCATTTGTCTTGGTTGCAAGTGCTTCAATCCACTTCGAAACATAGTCCACAGCTACTAAGATGAAAGTGAACCCGTGTGAGGATGGGAAGGGACCCATGAAGTCAATTCCTCACACGTCAAATATCTCTACCACCAACTGATTTGAAAGGGGCATCTCATCTCTTTTACCAATGTTCCCCGTTCTCTGGCACCTATCACAAGAAATACAAAAGGTATAAGCATCTTTAAATAAAGAGGTCTAGAAGAAACCTGATTGGAGAACTTTCAGAGCAGTCTTCTTGGAACTAAAGTGCCCTCCACAACTAAGGTCGTGGCAGAATTTCAGCACATCTTGCTGCTCCTCTTTAGGGACACATCGCCGAATGATCTGATCAGCGCCATATTTGAACAGGTATGGCTCATCCCAAAAGTATTGCCTGGTGAGTGATATGAATCTTCTTTTTGCTTGTGAGTTCAGGTCAGCTGGTACAATGCCATTCGTAAGAAAGTTCACTATATCTGCGTACCATGGATCCTTGACTTTCACATTCATCAGCTGTTCATTTGGAAAGTTATCATTTATTGGTACAAGCTTGGTACTTCCTTCTCCAGTTTCTTCTTCCACTAGTCGAGAAAGGTGGTCAGTTACGACATTCTCACTGCCCTTCTTATCCCTGATTTCCAAATCAAATTCTTGCAACAAAAGGATCCACCGGAGTAATCTTGGTTTCACTTCCTTTTTTGTTAGTAAATATTTCAAAGCAGCATGATCAGAATAAACAATTACTTTAGACCCAATCAAATATTGACGAAATTTTTCTAGGGCACTAACAACAGCAAGTAATTCTTTTTCTGTAGTGGAGTAATTTAATTGTGCATCATTCAAAGTGCGACTAGTGTAGTAAATAACATGTGGCAATTTATCTACTCGCTGTCCTAAAACAGCACCTACAGCATAGTCTGATGCATCACACATTAATTCAAAGTAATTCACTATGATGAAAAGGACTTACACACTCAAGGCAATCAATATAATGATATCTACCCTTAGCTATCACCTCCTAATCTACCCTCGGGCTAGTGAACCACTTAGCCTACTTCCTATCCAAGATGTGTCCTACACCTCTAGGAAGCAACTTTCTATCAAAAACTCTCAAGTCTCTAGGAAGGTTTTGTACTTAGTTATCCGGATCACAAAGATCCTAGTCAAGCTCCCCTAGCTCAACCATTCAGAGTACCACACTCCTAGCTAAGTCTTTTGCTTGACTATCCGGACCACATGTCCTAGTCAAGACTTCTTGCTTAAATCAAAGTTTCACTCACTTTGATAAGAGACTCCAACCTATCACAAGGCAAAGATCTAAATGATGCAAATGAATGAAAACATAATCAAATAAAGCAAGATGATCAATCAAGCTCTATGAACATGCTTAGTGATAATCTAGAATATGTTTTCAACAAACAATCACAAATGTATCTAGAAATCAAAGCATGTGAATCAATAAGAACAAGATTAGAATATTCAATATATCACACAAAAATCTTAGTTCTTAGATCATGAAATTAAACCTAGAAATCATCATGAAGCACATCATACAAAACATTTCTAGAATCAATTTCATGTAAATCAAGTTTAGCTAAATGTTCAAATGATATCACAAAGCTAAAACTCAACAATTAATCAATCAATCAAACCTAGAGTGTGAACTAACATCATTCTCTGTGAAAAAGAGATGATCAAAAAAGAAAGTATGAAGAAGATGTTTCACCTACAAAATTGAGACTCAGACTGAAATCAGCTCACTGTGAAAAATCATGAACTCAAATGACTCAGAAAATGCTTAGGGTTTGTTCCTCTCTTCAAGACCAACATTTTTGGCTTTTTAATCACTTGATTCGAAGTTGAAATGAGAGAGATATGATCAAAATAAGAAATCAAAAGTTGTGAAGAATTCTGCAGAATTTTCTTTTTCAATTTTTCTTCTTTGAATGAATGGGAGGGAATGGAGAGGATTTAAAAGATAGAGAGAGGGAAAATGGGCAGCCAATCAAGACATGCTACCTAAGCACCATGTGTGGGGCGCGTGTGGCACACGTGGGCAGAGGGTCAGTCTGGTCGTGTACCACATGTGGCCTCCTTTGCTTGGCCTTTGGCAGATCAAGCTCCTCTCGTGCACCTCTCACGTTCTTCGGCCGTATCTGGGCCTCTGAACTCTGATTTCGAATCTGTCTTCAGATTACGAATTTTGACTCTCTCTCACACAACAATGACTACAAAACTTTGACAAAAGGTTAAGAATTCATCTTGGAAAATGATGACGAAGACAACTCAATGAATGAGAACGTAAAGTAGCGTAGCTACATCGTTTGGACTCAAAACCTAATGAATGAGTAACCGAAATGACCGAGACTCAATAAGGAATCATATGAGATCATGTTCAAGTCCAAAATACAATAAACTCAAACAAATAAACACAATGTCACACAAGCATGCAATATCCAAGCGATAGTCATAAAACATGCAATTCTACAATGTTTGTCAATATGAGAATAATGCATGTGCATACTTAAATGAGTGTGAATGTGTTATACCAAATGTTTGCACAATGATGTAGGGACACACATGTATAAGTTGTGTGTGTGTGCGCTTACGCCTTGCAAGAGAAAGAAGTATCTTTATACTTTAGCATCCAAGACACGCTTTTCCTCTTGACGACGATATTTGCATGAGAAGTTGCTTTTCTCCTTTGAAGTTTCTTTTCACCAAGAACTACCTAAGCAACTAACCATTACAGATAAAGAGAGTTTTGCAATGGAATCAAGCCAACAAAGATCTAGTATCTTACAATCTCCCCTTTTGGCTATTCCATGGCAAAACCTCATCCTCACCATACAATGTTCACTCCAAAAAACTCATAGTTGATTGCATTATCTCATCCTCATATTACAAAGAGATCCCTAGATTAAAAGGTCTTCAAGTCTTCATGAGTCTCCAGGAATCCCTTCTTTGAACATTAAGGTACCTATGAGAGAAATAGCAAACCAAACAAAAGGTCTTCTCCAAAGAAGAATGGTGAGATATTTTACAAAAACAAATAACAAAACTTCCCTTATTTCAAACAAAAATGCATTATCTCAAGCATATAAATGTTTTCACATAAAAGCTCTCCTTTAGATCCTTAACACAATAAGGCAAGAATTCTTTTCTTCCCCTTAAGACAAGAATTCTCCCCCTTAAGACAAAGTCTCCAATTAAAAACAAAGAGGTACAAAACTCACACATTTGGAACATTTCTCCACACATGGTGAGATATACATTTTCTCCCCTATGTCAAACATGGATTCCCCATATTAAACATGGTGAGGTATACAATTTCTCCCCCTTTTTGTCAAGGAATAGACAAATGGCACAAGAGATAAAGAATGAGATATTAAGCAAAAAAATCGTATAAAAAGCGAAGTTGAATAAACTAAAGCTCCCCCTTAACATATGCTCCACATATTATCACCAAGTAGATTTGTTCACAAGGGACATCACACGTTCACACATTCAAGCAATAAGAGAAATTATTTAATCATTTTCCAAAATCTAATCTAAGAGAGAATCATAGATTTTCATTAATCTCTCAAAAATATTCTCACATTGCTAATGAATCAAGCACATAAGCAAAATATGTGTGTGTGTGAATGCTTCTCACATAAATAGAAGGAGTAATTATGATATCAACATGCAAACAATTTCCACACCTATCCAACTAAAGCGTTTCCAAAAATAGGTCAAACCCAGTATTCATCTGGGTTTTTAATTTAAAAGAATAGATATCAACATGTGAGCGTGTGTGTGCATGTGGCTCGTTTACCCGTTTCTATTTGTTAACCCAAACTTTTCACAATTCTCAACTATACACTATTAAGCCTTTCATTTTTTTTTTTCATTTCTTTTAGGCTTTGAATCATTTTTTTTAATGATTCTTTTCAACGCTTCTTTGATTTTTCTAACATAAACATATACACTGAAATTCCCTTTAAAGTTTAGTGTTTTATACCTAGATGGGGGGTGAATAGGTATAGTCTCAATTTCTTCCAATATTAAAAAAGATGCGGAATATAAGAACGAAAATGAATACTTGTAATGATATAGCAATTGTATATTATGAATCAATTCATGTAAGCATCAATATACAAAAGAATCAATACAAGAGAACATATGGAAGATAAGGAAATAAAAAGCGAAAATGAGACACAATGTTTTTACGTGGTAAAACCTCAAAGAGGAAACATCCACGGGTTGAATCCACAACCACCGGCAAAGCAAATCCACTATATGAAATGAACTAACACATTCAAAGCTATCAACACTATGATATTCACTTCAAGCTATCAAATCCTAATCACCTCTCAAAGGCCTAGTGAATTACCTAGCCTACTCTCTATCTAAGATGTATCCCACACCTCTAGAGAGCAACTTCCTATCCAAGACTAAAAAGTCTCTAGGAAGATTTCTTTGCTTAGCAATCTAGATCAAGAGATCCTAGTTAAGCTATCCTAGCTCAACCATCCGGAGTATTAAACTCCTTGCTAAGACTTCTTGCTTAGTTATCCGAATCACCTTGATTCTAACTAAGGCTTCTTGCTTGGCTATCCGGAAACCTTTCCTAGCCAAGTCTTCTTGCTCAAGTCAAATAGGCTTCACTCACCTTGACAAGAGACTTCAACCTATTACAAGGCAATGATCTAGGTGATGCAAATGATGCAAGCACACACAAATAGAGTAAGTAGATCAAACACACTCTATGAACATGCTTAATGATAATCTAGAATATACTATCAACACACAATCACAAATCTATCTAAAAATCAAAGCATGTCAAAACAATAAGAACAAGATTAAGATATTCAATATATGTCACAAAAATCTTAGTTCTTATATCAAGAAATTGAGCCTAGAAAATAACATGAAGCGCATTATATAAAACAATTTCTAGAATCAATTTCAATCGATATCAAGTTTAGCAAAAATATGTTTAAAAGAAATCACAAAGCTAAACTCAATTAACTAATCAATCATACAACCCTAGCATATGATCTAACATACTTCTCAACATATTTCAACAATCAAATAGAAAGAATCATAGAGATGATCAAATGAAATTGCAAGAGAAGAAGTATCACATACAACTTTTGACCTCGTACTGAAAATCAGAGTTCTGTGAAAAATGACGAAATCAAATGCCTCTGAAAATGCTTGGGGTTTGTAGCTCTCGTCGAGACCAACAATTTTGGCTTTTGAATCATTCGATTTCGAGTTCGTATGAAGAAGTTATGATCAAAGTAAGTCAATGAAAATCAAGAACAATTCTGCAGATTTTCAGATTTAGTGTTCTTCAAGTTATGAAAAAATGGAGGGAAGAGAGATCATTTGAGGTGGAGAGAAGAGGGGAAAACTTGTCCAAATTTTAGAGGGACTTCAGCCAGCCCACGTGTGGTCAGCGTGTGCCACACGTGGCCAGAGAGGAGCTCTGGCCGTGTGGCACACGTGGTCCACACGTGGCCACCCCTTGCTTGGCTTTTGGCCGAGCAACCTCCTCGCGCACCTCTCGCGTTCTTCAGCCGTATTCGGGCATCCGAACTCCGAATTCGAATCCTTTTTCGGATTACGAACTGTGACTCTCTCATGCATGACAAAGACTATGAAACTTTGACAAATGGTTGAGAATTCATCTCAGAAAACGACGACGAACACAACTCAACGAATGAGAACGAAAAGTAGCGTAGCTACATCGTTTGGACTCGAAACTTAACGTATGAGTAACCGAAATGACCGGGACTCAATAAGGAATCAAATAAGACCATTTTCAAGTCCAAAACACAAGAAACACAAACATACAAACACAAGTTCACATATGAATGCCATTTCCTAGACATAGTCCTAGAACATGCAACTCTAAAATGTATGAGCATTTGAGTTCAATGCATGAGCATACAAAATCATGTGAATGTGTTATATAAATGGTGCACAATGATGCAGGGACACTTATGAATGATTTGTGTGTGTGTGCCTAAACGCCTTGCAAGAGGAAGAAGAATCTTGATACCTTAGCATCCGATTAAGCGATGTTCCCCTTGAAGACGATATTTGCACAAGATGTTGCTCCTTCACCTTTGAGGATCTTTTCTTCTAAGAAATACTTAAGCAACTACTAATACAAATATAGAGTGTTTTGCAATGGAATCAAGCCAATACAAATAACGGATCTTACATACACCTCATGGCAGCTTTCACTCATCACAATGGCGTAGCCCTTTCCTACATTGGGCGGCTGCACAACCAAGGTGTGTACCCCTTTCCATGAGGGTGCTCATTGACTACTATGTAGTGTCGAAGTAAAATGGATACATACCAAAGGTCATCTATCATGTACTAAGTAATAGGCTTTTAGATGCATCCATAATCTATATATTTTCAACCACAAATACTCAAAACTAAAACATATAAGAGAAGCATTGGTGCACTTTTTCAAAAATAAGATTTTCAAGCTCAAGTGCATGATCTGAAAACAATAAAAGTTTTTTGTTTAAGATCATTTACTTCTCAAGTGAGTAGCTCTCCAAGACATTGATATTGAAATAAAGTTTTTCTCATTAAGCCACTTACAATCACACATAGACAATAATCAACACAAATCATGCCAATGGATCCTTGAAGAGTTTTAAACCTCTTATGTCTAAGGGCTTAGTGAACAAATCCGCAAGTTGATTTTTTAGTAGGCAATGCTCTAGAGAAACAATAGAATGTTCAACAAGTTATCTAATGAAATGATGCCTAATAACTATGTGCAATGATGTCATGCATACATATAGTTCAAATGATGAAATAAAAAGCAAGCTTTTAGAATATAGAAATACCTTAGCAAGCTTTTTCATCAATGAAAGGTCTCCGCTCTTTTTATGAGCTCTCTCGGCTTGTTTGTCCTCATGACAAAAAGTTGTTGGTGTGTCATCCCAAGAGAATAAAGACCAAACACTTCCAACTCAAATAATCACACGAAAATGACTTTCTCTAAAAGTCTTAACAAAATCTTTCACCAAATAGATTTCAAAATTCAATTTCTTTAAAGTTAATCAATAAATTTTGATTATCATAGTGATTATGAGAATATTAAGTTCATGTATTGACTAGAGACACCAAGTTTGAATACTAGACCTAGCACATTACAAATAGCTTAGTCAAGCATCAAAATTAGAACTCTTATCAAACTAGAACAAATATATTCTCATATGTGCTACTCAATCAAGTATGAGAGCACTCACCTTTGACCATATTGGTCTTAGGTGAACCAACACAAATAACATCATGATCATTACGCATGGCAGTATGAAATCTAGAAGATAAATCATCAACTATCTTCTTCATGAAAATATCACTCATATTAAACTCATCATTGTTGCCATGAACAAATATTTCATCAAGACTCTTCAAATGATCATGGTTAACACTCTTCTTTACCAACTTTTTTTCAACATTTTTCTTAACATGATTATCATTAACATGCATGTCATTCTTTTTAATCCAAATCTTCTTAGTAGGTTTCTTCACATGAATATGATCAATATGCACATTTCTCAAAGCATCAAAGCTATTATCATGTTTAGAAACTTTCAAAGAAGATTTATCCATTTCAAAAGTATGCACATTATTCTTCTTAACCCAAACTTTGCTTGTTGATTTCTCATCATTAACATGTTCATCATGCATAGTCTCTAATGCCCTAACATGTTTAGAAACAACCAAAGGAAGTCTTTTCATCTCACTAGCATGCATCTCATTCTCTAGTTCGCATTGTCTAATATACTTGTAGCATTTAGGTTTGATATGCCTTACAACATTGCAAAAATGACAAACCGGAATAAACTTAGAGTTGTTACGTTTGACTATAGACTTGGACTCATGCTTAGGTTTATTCCACATTTCCTAGTTTGCATTGCCAAATATATTCATAACATTTAGGCCTAATGTGACCAACCACATTACAATAATGACAAACCGGAATGAAATTAGAAAAGTTAACTTTTTGGTGTGCATGCTTTGGTTGAGAAGTTGGTTGAGAAGTTCCATAGCTCTTCTTGTCTTTGTCTTTGATGTTGGAAGGAATGGTATAAGAGTCTTTCTTCTCCTTGGAATTTCTTGACTTATTCTTAGTTGTAGGAGTCTTCTTAACTTCTTCTACATAACCCAAGCCATTCATATCTCCATGATGCTTTCCAAGTTTTATCACTTCATCAAGCTTAATGGCTCTAACTTTCATGCCATTAATAGACTCTTTGAAGTGTGGTTTAGATGAACTAGAAGAAAGAAGGGAGCACGCCCGAATAAGGAATGCCGCCTATCAGCAGAGAGCAGCGAGATATTACAACTCACATGTGAAAGTCAGAAGATTTGCACTCGGGGACCTGGTTCTAAAAAGAGTGACGCCCGGAACGAAGGATAAAACTGCAGGATCACTCGCAGACAAGTGGGAGGGACCATATCACATCACAGGTATAGCAGGCCATGGAGCATATCACATAGCAAAGAGAGGAGTCGGCGAGCTGCCCCGACCGTGCAATGCTCAGTACCTGAAGATCTACTACCCTTGATACTCCAGTTCAAAGAAGACCTTTTATTATGTTTTGTTTCTTTAAAGTTCATCTTTTTTAGAAGTTTCTTTTGTTTTTTGACAGTAGAGTTTACAGGAAATAATCAATAAAGAGTAATTTATTACTGAGAGGTCTGCCATCATTGAAACCATAGATCAGCCATGACGAACGGATCGCCCAAGGTAGTAAATTGAGCTATCTAAATCCGGTGAACATCCGAGAAAACCGAGAAATACCCCGTACTACAGCAGGCTTAAGGTAGAAATGCCACAAAGTAGCCTGAGCTAGAGAAAAATGTCACATAAAAGGCAGTCGCCATCAATAAAGGCATAAAACCCCCAAAAAATTGTACAAGGCGTTCGGCCAACAGTACTTGGGAAAATTCCTAAGAACTAAAAACACTGGGGGTAAAGCAAACTAGCAGTCAGAAAAAACAGTGAGCAAAAGCGGGAGACGTCCCAACAGTATGCTCACATAAAACCTGGTGTATGGTTGGACACGTCCTGACAAACACTGGGTAAAAACAAAAACTAGCGATTATAAAGCTAAGTAATAAAAGGCTTTAGAGCTTGAGCCAAAAACTCAGCAATGGCAGCTGAACCAAAACGCATAGAAGTAAATGTATGGCGAACAGGCAAGAAACACATTGCAAGAAAAATTGTCATTTTATTTACTTGTCAAAATATTTACAAAAGTTAAAACAAATTAACTATACAAAAATCAAGCGCTCGCTGGTGGAAAGCCCCCGTCATCATCTTCCTTTTCCTCGCTCACCTCGTCCTCTGACGGCCAAACAACATCCTCATCCCCTTCGGGCATAAAGGGTGTGTAGTCCCGACCAGCCACAGGACCCAAGTCAGGTTTAGCACCAGACCCAGTGAAGCTCCCCTTTTGACCAGAATAGTAAGTGCTGCCAGCACTTTTGGTGGGGATCTCCAGGTGCATAGGAAGAGGCTCTGCTTGAGTGTAACGGCAATGGGCCTTCCACAACTTCAGCTGGCTCTTCACCGAGTGCACTGCACCATCCTTATGCCGCTGAAGATTTTGGTCATAGTGCCTCAGGGCTTTCTCATTCGAGTGGTCCTTCAAAGAGAAAAACTTCTTCGCCTGCCGCATGCCCCGTTCGAACTCACGGAGGAGGAGTGCGTCATACGCAGGAGATCTTTTAAAGCAATCTACGGCTTCAACTTGTAAGTGCCTCACTTTTTAATTGGCTTATTTCGTTGACAAAATCACAATGGGGTTCAATCTTGTAAGGGTAGCTTAGGATTGAAGTTTTTCTCCTCAAATGCTTAAGGACCTCATTGTGGATTTCGAAAGCATCATGAAAGGTATAATCTTGTTCTTGACTCTCTTTGAAGAGATTTAGTTGCACACACACACTCTCTAGCATGCATGTGTGATATTTACTTCTTGGTTTGGTTGTATTTCACATCCTTCACACTTGCACATTCTTTGAATTTGTTTTAGCTAGTTTTGTGTGTGCGCTGGTGCCCTGGCTTGGTTTACCAGCGCAGCCTCACCAGCGCAACTCTCCCAGAGAATTGTCGCTGGTCGTGCGCCTGTGGCTTGCGCGGGTGACCAGCGCAAGTTGTGCGCTTTGGCTGTGCGCTGGTGACTTGCTCCGGTGACCAGCGCAGCCTCACCAGCGCAACTCTCCCAGAGATTTGACGCTGGTTGTGCGCCTGTGGCGTGCGCTGGTGACCAGCGCAATTTGTGCACTTGGGCTGTGCGCTGGTGACGTGCGCGGGTGACCAGCGCCAATGACGGAATCTGAAGCGTTTTTTCCAAAACGACCTCACTTTAATTGGATCTCATATATATATATCTTGTTTGGCCTTGGCTCGTTTTAGTGAGCAAAAATTACATCTTTTGAGAGCTTCTAAGTGTCTTCAAAGCCAAGGTATCAAGAACACTTTTTTATTACTCCAAACATCAAAACCCATCATTCTTGCATGATTCATTCATCATCTAGTATGTTCTAGTATGATTCTCTTAGGGTTTTCATCTTGCTCACATGACTTGTAGTTAGAACATCTCTTGCATCATGTCACATGTTCTCTCTCTACAAGATTGCTCATTTATTACTTGAATAGGTTCAAGATTGCTCTTTTATGACTTGACTTAGGTTCAAGATTGTGTTATTGTGTTTTGTGAGTTGTATTGTGGTAGATATTGCATATAGGACTTTGTTTGCCTATTTTGTTATGTTTTATGCATGCCACTTAGTTATATGATATCTAGGAATGTCTAACATGTTCATTCATGCCTAGATAAGCTAAAATGTCTAACCTTGCATTTTGAGCATCTTGAATATTGCACATATTCACACTAGGTTGTTTTATCTCTTCACTTAGAGTCAAGTCTTGTATTTGCCTTGTTGGTAGTTTGCAAGCATGAACTAGGTTCACTTCTAAAGGCCCGTGGGTAGCAAAGACGGATTAGTAATCTTAGGTGTGATGCGGTCAACCTAGATTGTAATCGTATTTGCAAGTAGTGGATTGAGGTTCTAGTGTGGCGCACTTAATAGCCCGTGGTTTTTTCCCCGTGTGGGTTTCCACGTAAAAATCATGTGTTATTTACTTTCCGCATTATCTTCACATGATTTCATTTGTTAACTAGTTGGGGTTATTTTGTAATCTTGATTAATATCGAAAAATTGGTAAAAGGGATTAAAATCTATTCACCCCCCCCCCCCCCCCCCCTCTAGATTATATTAGGACTCGTTTATATTTATTTTCAATTGGTATCAGAGCGGGTTCCTTAACATAATTAGGAGATCCCTTGCTCTTGTTAGAGTCCTTTGCATTTGTTTGCTTTTCTTTGTGTGTTTTGCTTGTTTGTGTGCATTCATATCATTCCCTCCCAAACACTATGAGTGGAAATGGAATTGGAGGCGAGGGTGCCTCTAGCACTAGACCCCCTTTGCTTACCGGGGTCAACTACGCATCATGGAAGGGCAAAATGGAAGCTTATGTGTGCCAAATTCATGATCGGGCTTGGATGGCGATTGAAGACGGATATACGCCACCTATGATGACTCCTACGGGAGGTGGAGAGGAAGTTCCCAAGCCAAAGGCACAATGGACCCCTCAAGAGTTTGAAGCTTCAAAATGGAACAACAAGGCCATGCATGCCATTCTATGTGTCATGGATGACAACCAATACAAACTCATCCAAACCACTAGGATAGCAAAGGAAGCTTGGGATATATTGGAGACGGCTCATGAAGGAACCGAGGTGGTAAAGGACTCCAAGCTTTAAGTCCTCCAAACACAATTTGAGACTATAAGGATGGAGAAGGATGAGTGCTTCAATGACTTCCAAGTGAAGCTTATGGATATAGTGAACCAAAGTCACCAACTTGGTGATCCCTACTCGGATAGAAGAATTAAGCAAAAGATCATGAGGTCGCTTCCCGAGAGGTTTGAATCTAAGGTGACGGCATTGGAAGAGAATAGTGATTACTCAAAGATGAAGCCAAGTGAAGTTATTGGAAGGCTTTTGGCTTATGAATCTAGGAAGGGTCCTACATCTACACCTCAAAAGAAGCAAAAGAGTCTTGCCTTGAAAAGCATCAAGGTAGAAAAGGATGAAGAAGACTCGGATGAAGAAATTGCTTTGATGGCAAAGAAGTTCAAGCAATTTATGAGGTTTGAGAATAGAGGGTTTGGCTCCAAGGGAAAGTTTGTGAAGAAGAAGGCCCCTTTCAAGAAAATGGAGCAAACTCAAGAGAAGGACCACAAGAAGGGTGTCCAATGCTATGAGTGTAGTGGCTTTGGACACATTGCTCCCGAATGTGCTAACTTGAAAAAGAAGAAAGGAAAAGCCATGGCGGTGACGTGGAGTGATAATGATGACTTAGAAGAGGAAGATAGTCTTCGGATGATGATGAAGACCAAGTTGCTAACTTCATTGCTTTCTCATCTTCTCACAATAGCAATGAGGTTGTGAGTGACAAAGAAGAAGAAGAGGACAAGCAAGAAGAAAGTGACTCAAATGGTGAGAGTAACTCTTCTAGCTCTAACTTTGAGTTTGATGAAGAAATGGGCTATGATGACTTCATGAGATTCTTTCATAACTCAATTGCTCATATTGCTCATATGAGTATGCATATGTTTTCAAAACTCTTAGGACTGACAATGGTCTTGAGTTTGTTAAAGAAGAATTCAATGAATTCTACTGTAATGAGGGAATTTTAAGACATAGGACAGTCAGGTACACACCCTAACAGAATGGAATAGCAGAAAGGATAAATAGGACTATCCTAGATAAGGTTAGGTGCATTTTAATCAGCTCTGGTTTGAGTTAAAAATTCTGGGGTGAGCCTACCGCAATAGCCACCTACCTAATAAATAGGTCTCCCTCTACTGCTATAGGCCTAATAACACCCAAGAAGAAATGGATTGGTAGGTCTCCTAGTTTGAAACACTTAAGGGTGTTTGGGTGTGCAGCCTATGCTCACCAATCAGAAGGGAAACTAGAACCTAGGTCTCTTAAAAGGGGGTTTTTTTTTAGGATATCCTCTAGGTGTTAAAGGATATAGAATTTGGCTTAGGGACCAAATAGATTTTAAGGTAATAATTAGTAGAGATGTAGTTTTTGATGAGACTAAAATGCCTTGTAAAGGCAATGACCATACTCCTAAATCTATCCTAGATCCTTTAAAGGATGATGGAGACAAGATTTAGGTGGAACTTGATAGCCCACCACTTGGTCAAGTTTTAGTTTAGCCTAGTCTTATTGAGGATGATGAGACTGCCCATTTTGATCTGGATGATCAAGTGGAAGAGAGTTAGAATTAGCCAGAGATAAATGATTCTCTAGCTGATTACGAGCTGGTTAGGGATAAGGCTAGAAGAGTTATCAAACATAACAGTAAGTATGCCTACACAGATATGATTTCTTTTGCGTTGTGTACTGGCCAAGAAATTGAAAATGCTGAACCTATGACTTATGATGAAGTTGTCAATTCACTTAACAAGCTGAAATGGGTTAGTGCTATGAGAGAAGAGATGGATTCTATTCTGAAAACTAGCACTTGGTCTCTTGTTGTTAAACCTGAAAACAAAAATATATATCTTGTAAATGGATTTATAAGATTAAAGAAAGTGTAGAGAAAAATATACTTCCTAAGTATAAGGCTAGATTAGTAGCCAAAGGCTTTACATAAAGAGAGGGAATTGATTATAATGAGATATTCTCTCTGGTTGTCAAATACAAAACCGTTAGGATAGTTATAGCTTTGGTTAGCTATTTTGGTTTAGAGTTAGAACAATTAGATGTCAAAACAACTTTTTTGCATGAGGACTTGGATGAGACCAGCTATATGTCCCAACCGGAGGGTTTTGAATCTAATTCTAAACCCTCCCATGTGTGTCTTCTTAAAAAGTCTTTGTATGGACTTAAGCAAGCCCCTAGACAATGGAATAAAAAGTTTGATAGCTTTATCACCAGCATAGGTTTCATTAAAAGCAAGTTTGATGCATGTTTTTATTTCAGAAGTGAAAATATCAATAATACTATTTACTTGCTTTTGTATATTGATGATATGCTAATTGCTAGTAAGGAAATGTCTAGGATTATAGAGTTAAAGTAGAACTTAAAGTCTGAATTCGATATGAAGGACTTGGGTAATGCAAAACTAATTTTGGGCATGGAAATTGATAGATTTAGGGATAATAACAGGTTGTGTTTGAAGTAGCCCAGTTATTTGAACAAGCTGGTTAATAGGTTTTCAATGAGAAATTACAAGCCTACAAATATCCCTTTATTTGTTAGTTTCATGTTATCTATTGCTCTGTCACCTTGGTCATTAGAAGAGAGTATATATATGGAAAATATACCATATTCTAGTGTTGTAAGGTCTATGATGTATGCTATGATAAGCACTAGGCCTGATTTAGCTCAAGCCATTAGTGTGTTATCTAGGTATCTGGCCAATCCAGGGAAAGGCCATTGGAATGCCATGAAATGGCTCTTAGGTACATCAATTCTACCACTTCTGTAGGGCTGAATTATGATTGCTCTAATAGTGTGTTAGACTTAGTTGGGTATGTGGACTCTGACTATGCAGGTGACAGAGATAAGAGGAGGTTTACCACCTCCAATGTCTTTATTATTGCTAGCTGTTGTATTAGTTGGAAAAGCCAACTACAATTAGTTGTGGCACTTTCCACAACTGAGGCAGAATACATAGCTGTCATCGAAGCTATAAAGGAAGTCATTTGGCTTCAAGGTCTCCTATGTGAGATAGGTGTATTTGGGGGTAAGACTATTATTTTTACTGACAACCAAAGTGCCTTGCATTTGTGTAAAAACCCTATGTTCCATGAGAGAACAAAGCACATAGAGGTCAAATACCATTTTATTAGAGATAAGTGGAAAAGATATCCTTTGAAGAAAATACAGGTGATATGGGAACTAAAGTGGTTCCCTATAGCAAGCTCAAGCATTGCTTGAACCTGCTGAAAATAGGTGATTATGGCTGATTTGTTTGTTGAGTTTTGAGCAGGTACCTCACAGGAGTTCTCTTTACTATATGGATGATGTTGGAATAAGGTGGAATTTATGATGTTGTTAGCCCAACATGAGCTATTTTAGAAGCCTAATAAAGGCGTGACAACCAGCAGCCCATTTGATCTTCATCAACAATCAGTTATGCCTTCACTTAACAAAAACGGTGGCGTTTTGGTGTAAATCAGATTTTTTTGATTGTGAGCTGATAAGGTCACGTGATGCCAATTGAAAATAGATACTCGCGTGTGTCTGAACAACCTAGAGGGGGGGTGAATGGGTTGTTAATCCGGTTAGTTACCAATTTTTCGGATTAGTCAATATTCAAAAATAAACCCAATTCAATAAACAATAAAATCAAGTATAAGTTGCGGAAATTAAAGAACACTTGATTTTTACGTGGAAACCCACACGGGGAAAAAACCACGGGCTGTTATGTGCGCCACACACGATCAACGAAATCCACTATATGAAAAGGAATTTACACCCTCAAGTGATTCTCGGACTCTCACCCTAGATAACCTCAGGCTATGGACACTACCACTCGCCACTCTTGGTTCAATCCCTAGTGATATCCCCTGATACACTACTCTTGGCGTGAGCAACTCCTAATCTACCCGGCGGGCCTTTTACAGTGGTACTCGACCAATTGCTTGAGCACTACACACCGGTAGCCACAAGACTTTCCTTGCTTGTGCAACTTCACCTAGAAGCCACAAGACTTTGACTCGTGAAGAGAATCAACAACCTATATGAATATGTGATGATATTCAAGATGCAAATAATGCTAGGCTACACTAAATGCTTAACTAGATGTTATAATGCAAATCAACATCCTAGTTATCAACAAAGCCTACATGCACATACATGAGGTCTCAATTAGTTGTAAAGATTTCTAACAACCTAATTGTCAACAAACAAAGCCAATTCAACACATGTTGTCAATAATCATGACAATGACAATAAATGCAATTAACAAGTGCAATCAAGGAATTGTCAATCAAAATGCCAATCAACACATGTTGTCAATGAACATGGCTAGGACTATAAATGCAATAAACAAATGCAATCAATGAGTCCTACACATCGATGTCTAAATGAAAATCACAAAGACTTAGCTAGATGTTATCAATCACAAAAAAATCCTAGCTATCAAACAATGTCAACATGTCCAAACATGTGAACTCAATTAGTTGTAGAGAATTTATAACAACATAATTGTCAATTAAATCCACAAGAACATTCAATTAAGCTTGACTAGATAAATAAACATTATTCTATCAACCTAATCATCAACCAATTTTACAAGAATGTTCTAGGGTTAGCTATTTAGGGAAAATCATCCTAATCATGTAAGCTATCACAAACAAAACCCAATCATGTCATAACTTCACTAAATATGCAATAAGAGTGAAGATTTGCTAAACTAAGCAATAAAAGACATGTCTTGACTAAGATAGAACAATAAATAAAGATGTTGTGTTTGTTCTACTTACCAAGTCATAAATGAAGAAGACCCATGGAAGATTGATGCATGAAACATGTTAGATGCATATGGGTTTAGGGTTTGGAGAGTTAAAGAAGCAAGCTTGAAGCTTTCTCTCTCTAGGAAACTCTTAATCTCTCTCTAGGGTTGTGTATCTTTTGTTTCCTTCAATACAAATGAGAGAAAAAGATGTATTTATAGTGCTTAGATGATATCCCTATAAAATACAAGAATTTGGCTTCAAAAATGAGTCAAATCGGACTCCAAATGAGTGAGATATGACCAACTTACGAAACAGGGGCGGAGCATTGCACTGGTCGTCAGGTGCAGCAACACCAGCGCCACACCAGCGCTACATCTCTGGACCAAAAGTGCTGGTCGAGTAGCGCTGGTCACAAGCGCAATCACACCAGCGCATAGGCGCGACAGCGCAACAGCTCGAGATTCGAGCGCTCTAAAACATGACCAAACGACATCGAAACCTTTCGAATAATATATCGTTGGAAAGGTATGGAAGTCTACTTTCTACTCCAATTTATGGAATGACATTTCAATGTCTGTAGAAAAGGTTATGGTCAATGGAGTGACCAAAGGTCAGAAACGGACAACAACAGAGTTGCCCTGTTTTGGTGGTCACTTTGGAGATTTCAAAAACCAATCCAAACAGTCATGAAATATTACGAATAATATATCGTTGGAAATGTATAAGTGTCTAGTTTGTCCAGGATTTTACAAAACTCAATTTGAAACTTTGTGTAAAAAGTTATGGTCACAAGACCATACAAAGGTCAGTTTTGAAAAACATTTAAATCATTGAAATCCAATATTTTGAACCTAGACACTTTACTCCAATCAACCAAACCAAATCTAACACTTATCCAAGAGAAGAATGAGTCCTTCTCAAGTGGTCAACCATCGCGCTAAGACATGCACACCATCGTGCAAGCGCGGACGTTTCCGATCACACAAAAGGAAACGAATTACACCACACTTAAGACTAACATGAAGTGCAAGTGTGGTTGTGAATAAATAACATGCATGGGAAAGGATAACATCATGAAAAATCACCAAGCATGTGACACACAAAAGATATGCAATATATGAAAATGCATAAGTGTGATGATAAAGCATATAAGCATACAATTACGAGAACCACAAATGCAATCATATAAATGCAATGAAAGTGAGTGTGTGCTAAAAGACATAGATGTACAAATCAATGAAACACATATGCATGGTAACAAATACAATATAGATAAAGATGCATGCAAGTGTGTGTGTGCACCTAATCTCTTCAAGAATCAAGGTCAAGTGATATACCTTTTGAAGCTCTTGATCTTGAAGTCACCGGGATGCTTGGAAGCTTGCCTTGATAATCATCAAGATGACCTAAGCTACCCATAACACAATCATCCCCAATGTGGTATGTCATGAAATAAGCCAATCACAAAATAGAGGTCCTTACAATGCTTAAATCACTTTATATGTATATGGGAACATGAATTTTATAGTTATACAACAATTTGTAACACTGTTATAACTAATAAATTTCAATTAATAAAAATGACTACGGGAAAATGAATTGAGCAATTGTACACATTTAATGTTAACATTATAACTACTATATGTTAATTATTTGAAACATATTATGTGCATATGGGAACATGCATGAATTGGGCATTCATATGATATAGGTATAACTTTGATATCCCTTGATATCAACATTACACCATGAATGCTTAAATCATTTATGTGCATATAGGGACATCAATTGTATAGTTATAAGACATTTTGTAATATTGTTATAATAAATTTCAATTAATAAAAATGACTACAAGAATATGAATTATATAATTGTATACATTTAGTAATAACATTATAAATACTATATGTTAATTATTTGAAAATTATTATGTGCATATGGGAACATAAATTGGGCAATCATGTGATATATGTATAACATTGATATCAACATTACACTATGAATGCTTAAATCACTTTATGTACCTATGGGGACATGAATTGGGTAGTCATATGATATGATTGATATCAACTTTATACTATGAATGCTTAAATTACTTTATGTGCATACGGGGACATGAATTGTGTTGTTATAAACATTTTGTAATAACATTATAAGTTCAAAATTTTAAATTTTGAACATGTTTGAACATGAATTATGTTGTTACATGTTTGACATATTAATATATATTAACATCCCTTGGCATATTAATAATGGAATCGTATAGCCAACCAATTTGGACTGCCTAACAGTATTCAAAAAGTTAATATGTTAAAACCTTTTGTTTCTAAATAAAAAAATTCAAACATTTCTTTCTATTTCCTAAATTTAATGAATCCAATTTAATAAAAGTATATGGAAAGTGGTATTATGGAAAGGGAAGATGAAACTTAAATTGATTATAGAAAACCTATATTCTTAATGGATTCGGGATATTAAAAAAAGGAAAAATGAATAAATAAATATTTTGAAATCTGTGCAGTAAATGCATCGTTTGAAATAATATTTCATGGTGTGTCAAGGCTATTTGAGTAATTTTATAGATATGATCTATAAATAAATAAATAAAAATCCATAAAACACACTCTAACACCATACATAACATTCAAAAACCCTACCCATCTCTCTGTTTCTCTCACAGTCTACTATGTATATTCATCAAATTGCAACAATCTACATCACGCCAGGTTGCTTACTTTTTTTTCTCTGTAATTTCATAACTTCCGATTACTGTTTTTATAATTTAATAATTTTGATTTAATATATTTCAATTTTTTGTGATGATTATTGGTTGTCATATGTAGTTAGAAGTTAAAAAGATGAATCGTTATACTTGACTGAGTCTGATAATGGTGTGATGGATTATCACATTCATATCCTAATGGTGTAGTCACGTTTTCATGACTTTTGAGTTTGTTTAAAGTTCATCATCACTATTGTATTTTTAATAAAAATAAAATAAAAATAAACATTATCTAAAGTTTATAGTTGTAGCTTAAGTTTGAACTTTTTAAATTTTATATATAATATTCTACAATTATATACTTGCTTAAGTGTTTGCATGTAATTATTCTGACTTTTAGATTGTTATTTTTCTAAATTTGCTAAATCTGGATATTTAGATTTCTTTTTATTATTATTATTATTATTGAAAAACAGTAGTAGTTGCAAATTGTTTGTTTTGTTGGGGAAGGTTGTATTCATATTCTCTTGTTTGCACAATAAAAGGTTTTGTTAATGTTATCTTCCTCTTCTTCAAATGTACATGGGTATGGCGAGTGAAAATGCAAATGTGGGGTACCATTGAGAAAATATCTTGCCATAAACCCTTGA